>OX422207.1:128613048-129176823 GCA_949130495.1 Sambucus nigra | reverse complement strand
AGAGAAATTGGACCTGAGAGAGAGAGAGAGAGCAGCGTCGAGTCGAGAGAGAGAGAGAGAGAGAGAGGAAGGGAACGGTGGGAGGGAAAAAATAAGGGGGAAAGTGTTTTTGCTGGAAAAGTTGTCACGGTCGTGTCAAGGTCATTGACCGTGACAAGGATTGTCACGGTCTTGTCAAGGTCAATGACCGTGACAAGACCGTGACAAATTTAATTGTCACGGGCTTGTCACGGTCAATGACCTTGACAAGTCGTTGTCACGGTCGTGTCAAGGTCAATGACCGTGACATAAAACGCGTGTTTTTTTGTCACGGTCAATGACCTTGACAAGGCTGGCCGGCTGAAAGGTGACAATTTGCCCATTTTGGTGTAGTGTTCCTTGAGTATTTAATTAGCTTAATCGTTTTACACATTCTAGCTTGTATTTCTGAAAATATTTCTAATGCGATGGATTGTGTGACTATTCTATGTCTAATAAGAGATTGACTGCCTTTCAATAAATCATTTTGCAAAATAAGAATTTTGTGAGTATACTCCCTGCAAACCCTCACGAGACACAACTCGTCCTGTAGGGACAACCTATAGGTTTAAAGGCTTGCTGCACATGCTAAGTGCAATCGCAAGTGCCCGCGAAAGTGGTACACTTTTGGTTACATATCTTTCTCTCTATCTTATTGCTCGAGGACTAGCAATGCTCTGTTTGGGTGTGGTGTGATAAGCACCCAAAACTGTATAATTTATACCCCATATAGATGTATTTTAGTTGCCAATTTCGCCGCAATATGGGTCTTATGTGCTTAAATATTTATCATGTAGGCTTAACTGCAGTTGTGGTGTCAAAAGCTATATTTCGAGGCCAATTGCAGTTAAAATGGAGCTAAATTCCCTTATCCCGTAACCCAAGCATAACCTAGCCCAAACTTACCCCAAGCCTGTGTGTGTTTTGTTTGTCTTTTTATTATTTTTTAGATTTTTAGTTTGAGTAATTTTTATTTTTAGATTTTATTTTTGATTTATATAGTATTTTCTAGATTTTGTTTTCTATTTTTTTATTTTACTTTTATTAATATATTTTACTTTTATCTTTATTTTTATTAGTTATTAGTTTTATTTTTATCAGGATTAGATCTTTTTTTTAGAATTTTATGTATTTTTAGTTTTATTAGATTTTGCATTTTCTTTTTAGGATTTTAATTTTAAGTTTTATTAGATTTTATTTTTATTTTTTATTTATTTTTAGTTTCATTTTTTAATTGAGTCTTTATTTTATTTTTAGAGTAGGAATTTATTTATTTTTAGATTTTTAGTTTTTTTTAATTTTAATAGTTTTATTTTTAGTTAGTTTGTATCATTTTTAGGTGTCCAAATTTAACACACACATTAACAAACACACTTATCCTACACCACACACTCATCTCACCCACACCCTAACACCATACACTCCACCCCATCATCTTCCACACCATACTATCCTATACCCTCACACACCATAATACCTACCCTTCATCTTCTTCCTAACACCCATCTATTTCTCACTTATTCACCATTAACAAACAAACTGTACCTACATCTCATCCTCATCAGCCATCCCTTACCCTCGTCGCCGACCCGTTAACCCACCATCCACCGACGACGGGCACGGTCCTCAACCGAAACGCCTGCCTCCGTCGGGCATCAATCCCATTTCCCCTCCAATCGCAACCTCACCTAGCCGGCGGCGACCAACCAGCTATGCCCGTACCCATCGCCACCTGTCCGTCGCCCCGCCCCTCCTTCACCTCCGGCGCTAACTACTGTCGACGCCGGCGGTGCTACCTTAACCCCCTACCCGCGGAGGCGCTCCAATCCCAGCGCTGTCCTCCAAACCTCCAACCCTCTCTCTCCGGCGACACTTACTACCTTCACTGGTGCAGAACAAACTACCCTACCCGAATCCTTCAACCCGAGTTCCATCATCCCCATGTGAGCTCCCAAGCTTACAAGATTTTGTCCACCTGCATAAATCCCCAAACCCATTTGATAACTCAAATACCCATTTCTCCCCAAGCCACGACCAGCCAAACAAACACAAAAACAAATACCCATGTGACTTAAACCCTCCTAAACGCCTTTTCCCAATATACCCTTAAAAAACCCCCAACTACCACTTCTAACCCAATACCCAAAATTACCCCTCACCATATCAGATTTTTATTCCCATTCACATGACACACCCAAACCACATGCACACTTATACCAATTTCCCTAAATAGCCCTTAGCCCCATGTGTGTCATGCATCTACTATAAAAGAAGACTCAAGACACCATTTGAAAAATCATCATCAAATAGAGAGAAAATTCTAGAGAATTGTAGAGAGTTATGTTAGAATAAATTAAGTAGATATTTTTGTAAATAGTTTTATTTTTATTTTTTTTAGATATTTGTGAGAAATCACTACACCAAATCTGCACTATTGTCACGGTCATTGACCTTTGCAAGTTGGACTTGTCAAGGTCAATGACCATGACAATACTGGGTGAGACAACTTTTTTTGTCACGGACGTGTCACGGTCATTGACCTTGACAAGTTCGTTAAAATTGTCACGGTCGTGTCACGGGCCATGACCGTGACACGTTTAGTCACGGTTAAAAACCGTGATAAAGCCTTGTCCCCTTTAAAAAATTGTCACGGTCAATGACCGTGATAACTTTTGTCACGGACTTGTCACGGTCATTGACCGTGACAATTCTGGGCAGAATTTAAAAAAAATCTGCTGGGCAGTATGGCCACTGCCACTGCCACTGCCCAGCAATATATTTGTACCTGTTATAGCAACGTTGTACCTGTTCAAACATCATATATCAAAACAAACTAAAGATAATGCAAATATATATTCAAAATAGAAACTATTTAAGAAGAAACAACATCACCATCAATTATCTCAAATCTACAAACTATTTAGCTGGAAAAGAAATTTTGTACCGTGACGCTCGGGGACACCTCCTTATCCTTCCCTTCTCGTTCGAATATCCACATAAGTATCGAGCATATGTGGCCTACCCTCAGGGCCACTCCCTGTCCCTTGAATTGAAATAAAGTAAAATTAGTATCCGCCCCGCAAATATAGATAAATATATATCGAAATTGAAATCGAAATCGAAATCCACATATAAATATAAATACATTACCTATAGTGTCACCCAAACAGCTAACTTGAGCTCATATAGCACCTCCTTCCAACTAATGTACCCCGGGCAATCGTGTCAAATATAATTCTCTTCATATCTAAACACTAAGAAATGCCATAATCCTATGGAGTTATGCGCTGCAAATTTCTTCCAACCGTTGTGTAGCCAAAAATCAGCAGTTGAATTCCACCTTTCAATGGTCTCCCATGTTTTGCTAGAGGTTCCAAGTGGTGGGGTATGGAAAGTGGAATTGACAACTTCAACTGGTGATGTTTGGCTACATAACGGTTGGGAGGAATTTGCAGAGCATAACTCCATAGGATTATGGCATTTCTTAGTGTTCGGATAGACGAAGAGATTCAGTCTCCTCTCCACAAATAGGGAACCCCAAATAACTATGTACTAATCACCTATTAAAGGTAAGAAGCGTATATTCATGGATTAGTATAAACAAAACTTAGATGTAGTTGGAATATTTATGTATTAATCTCCTCTCCACACACGCACACCACACAAGAGTGAAAATGATAAAGTGCAAATCAATTAAAAACATTAAAAATGGATGTTTCACTACAAATTGAAATATTTATTACAAATTGAAAAATTGTTTCAAATTCGGGTTATCATAAAAAATGGATTGATATTCGGTAGGAGCAACCAAGTCATCCACACTACTATTTAGACGCCTTGGAGTGTGTTGGAAAATTGACCATGGCTCGTTGTTGATATACTCCGAATAAAACACTTGCTTAACGTTTTGAAATGCACAAACAAACGGCTCATCGCTCACGTGGTCTTTGCTCTTCAACTTGGACAAGTCAACCATGATCAAATTGGTGACAGGATCAACTTTACAAGCATTTTTATCCTCAACTCTTACCTAGTCACAGTAAAATATAACCTCTTTGAAGCTTATATAATCCAATTCAAATATATTTTGGATTACACCATAGTAAGTCATTTCAGCTTCAACGAGATTTTTTATCTTTTGCGCTCGCTCGAAAGATAGTAAGAGCTTTGTATGAAATTTCCGAGTTCTGTACATTTGTACTTCCCTCGTACACTTTAGCGCCGAAAATGTAACCGTTCAATCGATACTTTTTGTACTCTTGTACCACGAACAAGGGTCCAGTGGCTAGACGAGCAAGCCTTGATGTCTCATCACCCGTCTTTAGGAGCTGAGAATATAGATAAATTAATTATATTAGTGGTAAAATTTGAGTGTAATGTAACGTTATATAACGACTGTTTTCATTATAATTACCTCTTGTGTCAACCACAACCTAAATTCACTGTCTGATTGTACCATTGTTTTTCGTCTTTTATTGTTCTCACAAGCTTCATATTTTCTACATATTACAAAATTAATCATATATAAAACAATGTTAAACATTCTAATAATTGAAACTTACTTTTTCCATTCTTCGACATCCTCATGTGTGTCAAATAGATAACAAGCAATTTGTTCATGTTGCAAACTCGTTAATTTCACCTGTTTTCCCATCACATGACCACCATCATCGAGGAATTCATCAGTGTCATCAACGCTGGTCGAGTCAGGCATATATTCCCGAGTATATATTGATGACTCCACGGTGATGTATTCCTCTCCAATTGATCCTGCAATGTATCGCGTATTCTTGACGTAATCTTTAAAAACTTTCATCAGTCTTTCAAACGGATACATACACCGATATCTAACTGGACCACAAAGAAGTGTCTCGTCACATAGGTGTACCAACAAGTGAACACTTATGTCAAAGAATGCTGGGGGAAAGTAATTCTCCAATACACAAATCGCTTCGATCACAGCCAATTTTGCGGCCACTATGTGTTCTCGATTCACTACCTTCTCACACAAGAGGGAGAAGGTAATACTAATTTGCATAATAGCCCTACGCAAATCCTTATGCTTGGAGAAACAGTGCTTAAACAATAGATGAACCAATTGCATGATCACATGCCAATCGTGGGACTTACACTTATGTAAATCATGAGTAGCATAATTCACAATCCTTTGCAATTTGGACAAAAAAGTAGATGGGCCCTTCAAATTATATATTGTGTATAGAAGCACCTTCCTTTCCCCACTCGTCAAAGTAAACGCACCAGGGGGAATTATTGTCCTTCACCTACTATCTTCTTTCAACCATAGTTGTGGCTTAAGTTTTAACATTTTCAGGTCTTTTCATGCATTTTCTCCATCCTTCGAATGACTCCCCCCAATGCAACTACCCACAATATGTTCATCGAAGTTCTTCTCTGCATGCATCACATCCAATACATGGCGCACCGGGTTATTCTTCCAATAAGGCAAGTAAAATAAAATTGACCTCCGAGACCATGTCTTTCTTATCTCAGTTTCATTCCCCGTTGGAGTCTTCTTATGCTTGACATTCTTAAATTTAGGATTCTTACCTGGCATATTAAGGCCACATTCAGAAGATTTACTTTCAATTTCTGAACCCGAAAGTTATCTCGGCGGTAGCCATGTTCAACTCTGCCCAATTATAAATTGGAACCTTTCTCAGATCTGAAACTATGAACTGGGGGTAAAAACCTCCTGTGGCGATGGTATACATTTTTTATGCTAGAGGATAGACGAAGAGATTCAGTCTTCTCTCCACAAATAGGACACCCCAAATAACCATGTACTACACAACCGGATAATGTCCCATAAACTGGAAAATCATGAAATGCACACATCAATATAGCTTTCAGCGTAAACTCTTCTTTTCTAAAAGAGTCAAATGATTGCACACCCTCTTCCCACAACACATTTAATTCTTCTACCAAAGGAGCCAGGTAGACGCCAATGTCATCACTTGGTGCCTTTGGCCCAGGTATCAATAAATCCATCATCGAAAATTCAGGTCTCATACACTGTGAGGGAGGGAGGTTGAGTGGGGCTAGGATCACTGGCCATACACTCTGATTGGTGCTTAGATTTCCAAATGGGTTGAAACCATCTGTTGATATAGCCAAATGAATGTTGTGTTATTCTCGAGCAAAATCGGGATACTCAAATTCATCCTCCGCTAGGCAGTAGAATCAATAGGATAACACATGATATTACCCCTACTTCTGCCCTAGCATGCCAAGTCATTGCCTCTGCAATCCATGGTACTGTGAAAAATCTCTTTAATCTAGGCCTAACGGGAAAATATTTCAATACTTTTTGAGGCACTTTTGAGCTTGTGCCTTCCTTACTAGTAGATTGGACATATCTAGGTTCATCGCATACCAGACAATGATTGAGATTTTCATACTCCTTTCGGTATAGTAAGCAGTCATACACACAAGCATGAATCGATTTATACTTCATTCCCAAACCTTTCAAACTGTTCTTCATAACATGATAGCTATTTGGAAGTGTATTCACCTTGGGTAATAAGCCATTCACCCATTTCAGAATTCCCATCACGCTATTGCCAGACAAACTGTACTGCATCTTCAAACTGTGCAAACCAACCATGGCATATAAAGTTGTTTGATCTTTCTCATAGCCAGAGTATAACGGTTGGGCCGCCTTAAATTTTAAACTTTGGTAGTCATCGTCAAGTTTTATCGTATTATCTTCACGAGCACTTGAATCTTATACATCATCAGTAACCTCATTCTCCTCTGCTTTATAAACTCCGTACGCATCATCAACTAAATCCTCTAACATATTATGATCTACGTTGTCCCCTTCTACATCTATTCTACTTGTTGAAGGTTGTTGTGAAGGTTGGTCGGGGACAAAAGGAACTTTTAATTCACCGTGAAAACTCCAAAATCGATAACTATCTTGCATACCCGATCTTAACAAATGTAGTTCAACTGTTTTCCACACAAACACCTTACCATTATTACACCTAGCACACGGACACAGAAACTCTTCATCATTATGACATCTCTTTGCATATTTCACAAATTCGTTAGCACCTCTGCGAAACACATCGCCCATTCTATTAGCCTCACCCATCCACTCTTTGTATTTCGGATATCCCATCACAGCTACCACAACTAAACACCTATTAAAGGTAAAAAAAACTTAGATTTATAGTGTGTTTTATTTAATTATCACATCATTTAATTATCCTATTAAAGGGTGAGTGGTCCTATCCCATTCAAGACTGCATTTTTCTGTAATATACTTAACAGTTCATGCACATTGTTACGATTTGAAAAAAATTCGACTGCATATCCCCGTAGTTCTCCAAGTACACGACATAGATTAGCAGGTGTGAGTGTTATTTCAATTGATCAATTGAAATAATAGTCACACTTGTCAATCTAGTATATACCCAGAGAACATTAAGATACGACTGCAAAACTTCCTCCAAAAGTAACAACTTTAAGCCAATAAGAATATTATACAGTCTCAAACTGTCCAAACGGGACAATTCGAGAGATCTCATTACAGGGGTAATGACTCTCAAATGGATCTAAGGGCTATTGAATGCGTACGCATAAGAACTAGAAGGCTAGTATCTATGCGCACTATATTTAATTTCAAGTATGTTTCATTTAATTATCATACTATATATATATTGTTCGATATACAGAGTAATTTTAAAAAAAAGTTGTAAAATCCCACCCCATATGGACAATAATACAGTGATCATGCCACTTTTAAAACTAACCAACCAAACATTTACTAAACAAAATAATCCAACAGCAATGTTAACAACAAATGTGTATCCCGTACTCCTAATTCATCTACTCAATTAATTCATTTCATCAATTAAACTAACAATTAACATATATAATTATTAGTTTACTAATTTACACTGAGGGGCAATCCTACTTTCATATGAAATGGGCACTAATTATTAATTTACTTTCATCTAAAACTGTTTCATTTATTAATTATATTTTAGTGGATGCAATTATAGAATCATCTACAATGTGAATGTTTTTATCTACAATGAGTTAACCTTGAAACAATATATATTATCTCATAGAATCATCAAAACACGATATTAAGAGAATTACAATGGTACCTTGACTTACCCCGCCTCCCCACTCCCACCCCCACCCCCCACAAACAAATTGACAAATTCATGGGTTAATTCAAATACAAAAATAAATTCATGGGTTAATTCAAATACAAAAATACAAATTCATGGATTAATTCAAATACACACCCCCACCCACCCCCACCTCCCTCCACAGCCCCCACTCACCACATACACCCCCCCCCACCCCCACCCCCACCCACCACATACACACACACACACAATATCCCCCACCCTGCCCCTCCTCCCTCCACACCCCCACCCCCTACCCCCACCCGGCCCCACCCCCTACCCCCACCCTGCCCCCCCCACACGCAAACACACACACACGCATATATATATATATACACACACACACACACCCACACATATATATACACACAAACATATTTATATAAATGGAAGAGAGAGAGAGAGAGAAATAAACCTGAAAGTAGAGAGAGAGAGAGAGCAGCGTAGAGAGAGAGAGGGAGGGAACGACGGGAGGGAAAAAAGAAGGGGTAGAGGTTTTTGCTGTATAAGTTATCACGGTCGTGTCAAGGTCATTGACCGTGACAATTATTTAAAGAATTATAACGGTCATTGACCGTGACAATTCTTTGTCACGATCGTGTCAAGGTCAATGACCGTGACACAAAATGCGTGTTTTTTGTCACGGTGAATGACCTTGACAAGGGTGGCCGGCTGAAAGGTGATAATTTTATCATTTTGGTGTAGTGAATTAATTGTTGAGTGATTCAAATGAGTGTTTGTATGTAATTGAATATTGTGGAAAGCTCATTTTGAATGGATGTTGCTCAATTTCAATGGAGGATTATGGTCCAATTTTGCAAATCAAGGAGACTTGTTTAAATATTTGTCCTCTTACCCTTCTATTTTATTTGTTTATGCCTTTGATTATTAATTTATCAAATTTTATACCATGTTAGGGTAAAACCCTTATTTGATGTTATTTTATTTTTATTAGTTTGAATGTTAATTTTGATCCCTCACCCTTAAATTTACGCCCCGAGAGAGGATAAATGATTTTCGAGAGAAATTCGAAATTCTAGTTATAATACCCATTTTAGATTCGAACTAGAGATAGGGGTTTCTTAAGTGGGGTATTATAACTTGAATTTTAACTCTAAATTTATTTTCTAAGATTGATATAAATTTCAATTGATCGATCCTAGCGGGTGATTAATTAAAAGGAGTGTAGCTCTATATTTCTAGAGTTGTGGGGTGTTAAACTTAATATTATAAAATGTTATTATTAAAATTACATTTGCAACGAGAGTTGATTTATAGTTTTGATATTAATTTGGGAGAATTTAATTAATTAAATTAATTAATTAGGATAACTAAAATTTGTGGTGTAATCCCACTCCTTGATTGTTCTCAACCTCACTTTATCTTTTATTTTAGTGTTAGACTTTGTTTTCATTTTAGTCACTTTCTAGTTAGTTATTTTCATCTTAGTTTGGTTTAGTTTAAAACCTCACCTCACCCTATTGTTTTAATATTGAAAAAACTAAAAAAATTAGAAAAGTGAAAAAGCACAAAAATAAAATAAAAAGTGAATTACAATTGAATTTGTCTCTAGATTACTCCCTAGGAAGTGGATTGATACCCTTACTTACCACTACACTTGAGTTTATTATATTTGTAGGTGATTGAGGTTTTGACTAACTTGGCTTTTAACAACGACATATACGCAAAAGTCAACGTTATCAACAGATATCTCTTCCTCTGATACAATGTGTCCCAAAAACTGTACCTCCCGCTGCCAAAATTCACACTTTTCATACTTGGCGTACAACTCATGCTCTCGTAAGGTCTGCAGAACCATACGTAAGTGCTCGGCATGCTCTTCCTCAGTGCGGAAATAAATCAAGATGTCATCTATGAAGACAATGACAAACTGATCTAGGAACTCTCTGAATACTCTGTTCACCAAGTCCATAAATATTGTTGTGGCGTTGGTTTGCCCAAATGGCATAACCCTGAATTCATACGACCCATATCTCGTAAAAAAAGTAGTCTTAGCCACATCCTGCTCCCTGATGCGTAGTTGATGGTACCTGGATCTCAAGTCTATCTTCGAGAAGTGGGCCGCTCCTCTCAGCTGATCAAACAAGTCATCGATGCGAGGCAATGGATACTTATTCCGTATCGTGGCTTTATTAATCTCCCGATAATCAATACAAAGTCGTAGGGATCCATCGTTTTTCTTCACAAACAAGACTGGGGCACCCCAAGGCGAGGTACTCCTACGAATGAAGCCCTGTCCCAACAACTGTTCTATCTTATCCCGTAATTCCCTCATCTATGTCGGAGCCAGAAGGTAATGCACACGTGTTATCGGACGAGGGCCTAGTGCTAAGTCTATCACAAACTCGATCTCCCTACTCGAAGGCAACCCCGGTGTATCCTGAAATGCATCAGCAAATTCGCAGACGATCGAAATTGAATCGAGGGGAACCACTACTACCAAGGTCTCATCCTCTATATAAAATAAGTGGGTGGGTGACCCTCCCTCAGAACGAGGCATCGCCACTAAGAACATCTCCTGGCTCGGAATAGCGAACACAATACTCCTACTGAAGCAATCAATCATGGACCTATACTCGACTAGCCAATCCATGCCAATAATGGTTTCGTACTCAGACATCTCTAATACAAGCATGTCGGCTGGTAAGATAAGTCTCCCAATCTTTATACCCACCCCTCAACATATAAAGTGAATTAGGGAACCACTAGCTAAAGGTGAATCTACGAAAGTAACAGTACTCTTTGCTGTAACTAATAACCCCAAAGTACGTGCAAACCTCATGGCAATAAAACAATGTGTGCCCCCCGTATCAAATAAAATGCCCTCAATAGTCCCCTGGATAAAAAACATACCCTCAATCGCGGGTGGATCTGGTGGGGCTGCATCCTGATGGAGGTTATAAACCCGTCCATACTGAAGTTGCCCCTGCCAGACTGGAACTGCTGGTATAGCTGGAAACACTGGCATTTGAGGTGGTGCTGGGAGGGCGGCGGGAAAGATTGATCTCTGGGGCTCCTGTCGAGTGCCCTGCTACTGCTGTTGTGGGGCCCTGACCTTCTCAGGATAGTCATATCGCTTGTGGCCAGTCTTTCCACATACAAAACACTTCCTAATAAAGTTTCCACCTCATTGCCCCTACTATCCTCGGCCCTGCTGGCCGTTCCCACCTCCCCCTTAGACCTGTCTAAACTGCTGTTGGTCTTGCTGGCCCTGATGCCCCTGATGGCCATGCTGACCCTGTTGACCAGGCCTAAAACCTCCCCGACTGTTGATGTAAAAAACTAGATTATCTCTAATTAATCAATCACAGATAAAATGAATAAATAAGATAAAGGATTTTATAGTGGTTCAGCCTGAGGAAAATGGCCTACGTCCACTGTTTTTGTATTGCTGACTGTTGATTTGGAATCCCGATAATAGGTTTACCAAGAGATCTAAAGTCCCCCTCTAATGAGGAGGTTACAATGTATTTATAGCCTTGACGCTGTACATGTGAAAGGATAATGCGCTGTTATCTAGTAGACATATACATCTGTACAATAATAATGAGCATTTAATGCGCAGTCATCTTTTTTATTCTCTTGATTTTGATGCTCTGCACGCTAATTAGCTCGGACCGCTTAAGCTTCTCGGTACGCTTGAGTTGCTCGGAGCTCTGAGTTGCTCGGGGTGCCTAGGCTACTCGATACGCTTGAGCTGCTTGGAGTGTATGAGTTGCTCGTTGAAAGTATTCGTATTTTCCATGTGGTTGACACGCGTCTTCAAGTGATTGGTCCATGTCAGCAGACTAAATTTGGTATCAATAGAAGCCCCCAATGTTTCACAGTTTGAGGTTGAAGAAAAGTGTGGAACATTCTTCTTGAAAACTGCTTAGACAATTGGTTTTTATGGATTTTAGAAAAAATTTCGTTGTATATAACTCCTTTTTGAGCGTATAGTATCAGTCTTCATAAATATTTTGAATTTTCATGACCACTTCGATATTTGTGCCCTTTTCTTCTTTTAGTCGTCGGAAACGCAAACGTCTTCTCTTGTAATCATTGCCTTTCTCTATTCCCGAGGTAAAGTATTTAAGCACGACAGAAATCCTATCGTCTTTCACTTTTCAAATCTGTATCTTTGAACTCTTCATTTTCTCTCTATCTTGTGCCTTTGTTCTTTCCATCGTTCATTGTCAATTGATCTCTCTTTTTTCTGTAAGATTTTCTTCCCTCTCCTTTATTTACTTTGTTCATCATGGTTTATCTTGTTGAATCGCTGGACAAATTTTGGTTTGAATTTTCAATCCCTTCGTGGGTTATTTTGGAAGAACTTTTTGAACCTTCTGATTATTTTTCTTTGGCTGAGGGACATTGGTTCCCAAGTCTTTTTGTAGCCGAACACTACACCAAAATGACAAAATTGTCACCTTTCAGCCGGCCACCCTTGTCAAGGTCATTGACCATGACAAAAAATGCATTTTGTGTCACGGTCATTGACCTTGACACGACCGTGATAAAGAATTGTCACGGTCATTGACCGTGATAATTATTTAAATAATTGTCACGGTCAAGGACCTTGACACGACCGTGACAATTTCTGTAGCAAAAACCCTTACCCCTTCTTTTTTTCCTCCTGCCGTTCTCTCTCTCTCTCTGTCTCTCTCTTCCATTTATATATATGTTTATGTGTATATATATGTGTGTGTGCATATATATGTGCATGTGTGTGTGTGTACGTGTGTGGGGGGTGGGGCAAGGTGGGGGTAGGTGGTGGGGCAGGGGGCTGTTGTGTGTCTGTGTGTATATGCGTGGTGGGTGGGGGTGTGGAGGGAGGTGGGGCAGGGTGGGGGGCTAATGTGTGTGTGTGTGTATGTGGTGGATGGGGGTGGGGGTGGGGGTGGGGGTGTGTGTGCATGTGGTGAGTGGGGGGTGTGGAGGGAGGTGGGAGTGGGTGTGGGTGTGGGTGTGTGTGTGTATTTGAAGTAACCCATGAATTTGTATTTTTGTATTTGAATTAACCCATGAATTTATTTTTGTATTTGAATTAACCCATGAATTTGTCAAACAAATTGACAAATTCACGAGTTATTTATTTTTGTATTTGTATATATATGGGTTCTTGAATTTTTTGCACTTTTATTGAAACTAACTCGTGAATATATGTTTGTGTATGTTTGTTAAGTGTATATGATGCTTATATGTTGAAATAGCCCATTAATTTGTCAATTTGTTTGTGTGTGTGTGTGGGGTGGGGGGGTGGGGTTAGGGGTGGGGGTTAAGTCAAGGTACCATTGTAATTCTCTTAATATCGTGTTTTGATGATTCTATGAGATAATATATATTGTTTCAAGGTTAACTCATTGTAGATAAAAACATTCACATTGTAAAATTAAATTGAATCCATCCATAGTAAAATATAATTAATAAATAGTAGTGTGGATGACTTGGCTGCTCCTACCGAATATCAATTTATTTTTTATGATAACCCGAATTTGAAACAATTTTTCAATTTGTAATAAATATTTCAATTTGTATCGAAACATCCATTTTTAATGCTTTTAATTGATTTGCACTTTATCATTTTCACTCTTGTGTAGTGTGCGTGTGTGGAGAGGATATTAATACATAAATATTCCAATGGAATCTAAGTTTTGTTTATACTAATCCATGAATATACGCTTCTTACCTTTAATAGGTGATTAGTACATAGTTATTTGGGGTTTCCTATTTGTGGAGAGGAGACTGAATCTCTTCGTCTATCCGAACACTTAGAAATGTCATAATCCTAGGGAGTGATGTTATGCAAATTCCTCCCAACCGTTATGTATCCAAACATCACCAGTTGAAGTTGTCAATTCCACTTTCCATACCCCACCACTTGGAACCTCTATCAAAACATGGGAGACCATTGGAAGGTGGAATTGACAACTTCAACTGCTGATTTTTGGCTACACAACGGTTGGAAGGAATTTGCAGAGCATAACTCCATAGGATATTGGCATTTCTTAGTGTTCAGATATGAAGGGAATTATATTTGACACGATTGCCCGGGGTACATTAGTTGGAAGGAGGTTCCATATGAGCTAAAGTTAGCTGTTTGGGCGACACTACAGGTAATGTATTTATATTTATATGTCAATTTCGATTTCGATTTCAATTTCGATTTATATTTATCTATATTTGCGGGGCGGATACTAATTTTACTTTATTTTATTTCAGGGGACAGGGAGTGGCCCTGAGGGTAGGCCACATATGCTCGATACTTATGTGTCTATTCGGACGAGAAGGGAAGGATAAGGAGGTTGTAACACCCCGTATTTTTGTGCATTTAATATTTAATTAATTCAGGATTTTAAATTACTGGTGTGTTGTAATTTTAATTGAATTAATTATGACAATATATTTATTTAAATATTAATCGGGAAGTGAATGGTTAATTTTTAGAGAAAATTATTTACTAAGTGAATAGTAATAATTTAATTACGTCATTTCGAGTATTAATGACGGAGTATGCACTTGTTCCAGCCGGGAGTCGGTATAGACTAAATTTGGGTGTGAGATAAGGATTTTTATAAATTAATTCGGATGCCAATTCTGAGTGCGCGGTTGAGTCCGGATGGGTCGAGATAGTCAGAAAAGAGTACCCGGGGGTAGCAATTGGGTATCGGGATATTTTTGGGCATAGCCGGGCCCACACGGGGTGAGTTGGGCCACTTTAATTAAGCCCATTAGGTGAAAAACGGGATTAAGGGTTTTTAACCTAATGGGGAGATTAGGAAATCAGCAGCCAACACAACTCTAAACCTAGGGTTTGAGAGGGGATTTGGGGGAAAGCAAATCAAGAACAAATTGGAGGTTTTTGGAGCCAAATTGAGGGACGGCAACAACGGATCAGACACTACAAAAACTTTGAGGCAAGTGGTTAACTGTTTTGATTCTTAAAGCATGATAATCAATTCATATCATAGTGATGTGTGTATGAAAATTCGTTTTTGGGTGTAAATGGGTACAAAAATGGGGTTTTTTTTTTTGAAATACTTGAATGAGATTCAAAATAAGATTTAGATGGGTGATTGATATCTGAATATGTATATATGATTTGAACGAGAAATCCAGAACATAAAAGAGTGGGAATCGAATTCAGAAATTGGGATTTAAAACAGATAATTGAATTTATGGAGTAAAACCCATTTCAAAAATTATGAGATAATTAGAGAAGTTGATTATCTTAATGGTCTCTATGATGGATAGGATGTGGATTAACCATGTGTAGATGATGGGATGATGTAACTAGAGGTTTAAATTATGGTTTAAAAACCTTGAAGTTCGTTAATGGTGGAAAAACAGTGGGGAAGAAGAGCTGTAACGAAGGGGTCGATCGATCGATCGGGGGCATCGATCGATCGATGATGGGAAATTCTGGGCAGTTCGGCCAGTTGGTTATATAAAAGGGAAAATTATTAAAAGTTAAGTTTCATACATTAATAAGTGTGTTAATTAATTTAATTAGAGTCGGATGATAGACTCGGGGAGATACTAAATTAATAAGTGTGTTAATTTAATTAATTTAATTAGAGTCGGATGATAGACTCGGGGAGGTATTAAATTAATATGTGTGTCAATTAATTTAATTAGAGTCGGGTGATAGACTCGGGAAGGTATTAAGTTAATAAGTGTGTCAATTAATTTAATTGGAGTCGGACCATAGACTTGGGGAAAGTATCATATAAATTGAAGAGTAAGTTAAATATATTAGAGTCGGACCATAGATTCGGGAAGATGATAAATTAATAAGTGAGAAAATTAGTTACGTTGAGTCAGGCCACAGATTCAGGGAATTTCAGGCAGTGTACGGGACTTAGAGTACACGGTAGAGCCGGGGGTTATATTATATATATACGGTGTAGTGATAGTATATATATATACGTGTACATATTATGTGTGATATTAAATTACAGGCAGTGTATGGGATTTTAAGTACACGGTAAAGCCGGAGTTTATATTATATATATACGGTGTCGTGATAGTATATATATACGTGTATTTATTGTGCGTGATACTAAATATCAGTGATTAGCTATTTATTAAATTTATAAACTCTAATGCTATCAAGGGAGGTTGCACGATGTGGGTGAATCCCCTAGCTTGAGGAGTAGGGCGAGTATATCCCCAGGTCATAGCGTCCGATATACATGGGTGAGGGATTTATCTCACTTTCAGGGAAGGCATATGACCACCTCCACTTCGTTTATATTTTGGTCCAAGTTGGTGAGCGATTCTAACTTGGGGAAACTAGGTTTTGTGAGCACACCTAGTGAGATAGCATTCTAGAGGGAATCATCCGGTGAGGGTAAACTCGAAAGGATGGATATACGTATGATATATGTGTGGTTGTTAGTAAAGGTACGTATAATATGGTAGTAAATATTATATGTAGGTGATAATATAGTGTGTGATGTATTTACTTTATATAACTCGGGTTACAGTTATATGCAGTTAATTAATGGGAAATTAATTAAGTTAATTATTTGTGGGAATAATACAGTGTGTGATGTATGTACTTTATATAACTTGTGACACGGTTATATGCTGCTATTTAAGAGGAATTAATTAAGTTAATTGTGAAATAACTTATAATTCAAGAATCATTATACTCGGGTTAGAGTAGTATGGCAAGGGAAGGTTATACCAGGACTAGTTGGACGGGGTAGTACAACTAGGGTGGGTTAAGGTAACCGGTAGGTGTGCAAAATAGTGGAGGGGTGAGAATGTCCTCAAGGAAGTGCGACACTAACTTAAATATGAAGAGCATTCATTCATTTTAAATTACTGTAGTTAATTCACTTGCTAAATATTTTCAAAATGTTTTGGGTTCTACCCCTTGCTATAAAACTATTTTCAAAACCTTTTAGGTGTCCAGCCACAGGGACGCCAGGATTGATAATCTATTCCAGGGGCACGGAGCTGCGACATATGTGGATGCTAGCAGGAGTTTGAATTAGACGCATCATTCATTCATTCCTAGAGTAGGAATCTTGTATCAGTTTCAGTTTTATTTAGGGCTTGTCGCCCAGACTTCTCGGTACAGTTTTCAGGTTGAATATTTGTATTTGGATTATTTCTTTGGTGGCCGGTGATTTATTCGGCATGTTGTGTAATTATGATTCAGTTTATTTTCATTCAGTTGTGTGAATGGTTTATATTTTAATTCCGCATGTACAGTTTTGGTTTAATTAAAAAGTTAAAATTGGCACCAGCTTTTGGAATACTAGGTGGTTAGTAAGTCTTAAAAAGTTTTCGACAGTGATGCTAAGGATGATCCAACTGGGATTCCTGTTTTAATTTGGTATAGGACTGATCACCCGGTATTTTATTAGGCGGGGTGTCACAGATGGTATCAGAGCATCGGTTCTAGTGTCCTTAGGATCTGTGCGGCTTTTCACGTTTCTGCTTAGCAATCTTTGATATAGAGCCCTATCATAGGATTGTTGTATTCTCATACGTATGGGCATATACGTTCCTCTACAAAATTTATATTTGAGAGTGAGCTCATACAATTCGATTCTCATTCCAGATGACGCCCAGGAGGGAGAGAACAGTTAGGGCAGCAGGGGGAGATGAGACGGGTGAGGCTCGTTAGGAGCAAGAGCTACCACAACAACGGCCATAGATGATTTTGGCAGCATAGGTCACTGAAATAGTGTCACAGGAAGTTGGAGCAACGGTGGTCACAATGGCAAGGTACTTTCCATGGGATCTGCCACAAGTGTTAGTGGCGCCGGATGTTCAGACTCACGCGGGGTCGTCGGGGTGGAAACAAGAATGAGAGGTTATTTTTAGGGGGAACCCACCACAGTTGCGAGGGGGTTCAGGTGTAGTACTAGCGTGTCAAGGAAGAGAGATATCCAGCATCACCTACGCATGGGAGATTTCGATGGGGTGCGAAAGTAAATGCTAACCACTTTTAGTTAGTGGGAGCGGCGCTACAGTGGTGGGAGTCGATCACCACAGTTGAGGAAAGGGACACACTAGCTACTGTAGAGTTTTGGGTGCGGTTTGACCGCAAGTATTTTTCCTTCAGCGGTCGAGACCGAAATGAGGAGAAAATTGTGTTAGGTAACTCAAAAGGGGACCGTTAAGTGGCCGATTACGAGGAAGAATTCACTCGTTGACAAAATTTTGTATCGGATGAGGTAAGCGAGGAAAAGAGAAAGAAAGCAAAGTTTATGGATGGGTTAGTCTGGAGAATCAGACAACATCTAATTGATAATTCCGCATTAGTAGGTTATACTGATGTCAGTAACGCAACACTCCGGCACTGTTGGGTATATCGCTTCCACGTGAAAGGAAGCGGGAAGGGAGTGGGGATTAACCAGTCAGATGAGGCAGAAGGGAACAATACCAGTGGGGTATCCCAGCAGAAGACTGGGGGAGATCAGGGGCAGGATTTTCGGCAAGGAAATCATGCCAAACAATCTAGAACTGGAGGCTATCGGCTGGATGGGCAGGAATTCCAACACGGTTGGCATGGAAGGGAACAGTGGCAGGGTGAACATATTAGAAAGTGTTTCGTTTGTGGAAAAAGCGAGACACATGAAGAGATATTACCTTAAGCGAGGCAGGGGTCAACTACAAGACGAGGTCCTGGATGTACAACCACTAAAGCAAATCACGGGTGCATTCGGGAAGGGAGAAGCTTCTCCGAAAATCGAGAACCAGCCGTTGCAGCTGGAGTATAGAAGTAATTATTTTGCCCTAGGGGCATGGGGTATATTGTTGAGTGACACAGAGGATGTCACAGTATACGACTTATTTTTCACTAGAGTTCGCAGGTGAGTCGAACTTAGTGGGTGCGTCGGCGGTAGCAGCCATAGCATGTGGGTAAACTTTCCGTAGGGTAGCGGAGTTCCTTAGTGTTCTTCATGGGAGAGTGGAGGCGTACACTGAGTGATTGGTTGAATTATGCGAGGAATGACTACTTTCGTGAATTATGGGAGTAGGGTTGATAATACTTTTTAAACATCGGCTGGATAGCAATGGAATTTAACTATTGTGGATAGGGGAGTTAAATTTTGGTGTCCGCGACACCAGGGTATGGTTGGTACTAGGTATCACCGAAGAGGGCGTATAGCCTATATATATGTGGATGTATATATGTTGTATTACGTGGTGTTATAGCACATAGTGAGGTTTTGTGTTCTCACATTTTATCCCGGTAAGTGGGGATGTTTAATGAAGTGAATCAGGGTGGTTGAATTGATTTTCGAGCAAAGAGAGATAACTCGGGGTTTATTTTGCGCAAGGACTAGTGGTAGTAAGGGCGCGGTATTATGTTGTCTTTGGTAGCAAAAGGGTAAGCGTATATACAATTGTGTTGAGAGATAAGTATTTATGGGGAGATGTTTGGACGTAGCACATGGGTTGAGTACCCGAGCAGTAGATATATATGTATATACATATATATATATAAATATATATGTAATATGATTACGGGTTCGAAGTTATATTACGGGTTACGACTAGCACAGTTGGGTAACTTTCGTGCGGTAGAGCGCGGGGATAGGGTGTATGGGCACCCGGGTTAATTAAGGCAAAAATTTTGTGCGGTTAAGCATGGTTATAGGGTGTATGGGCGCCCTCGTAAAGTTAAATGCATACTTGTTTAACGTATGGTTAGAATCAGATGGGATAGATATAGCGGGCTTGGAGGCACTTGACTAGTGAGTAATATGTGAATACTGGAACACTAGGTTTATCTTAATTTCAAGGACGAAATTCCTTTGTAAGGGGGGAAGTATGTAACACCCCGTATTTTTTGTGCATTTAATATTTAATTAATTCGGGATTTTAAATTACTGGTGTGTTGTAATTTTAATTGAATTAATTATGACAATATATTTATTTAAATATTAATCGGGAAGTGAATGGTTAATTTTTAGAGAAATTTATTTACTAAGTGAATAGTAATAATTTAATTACGTCATTTCGAGTATTAATGACGGTGTATGCACTTATTCCAGCCGGGAGTCGGTATAGACTAAATTTGGGTGTGAGATAAGGATTTTTATAAATTAATTCGGATGCCAATTCTAAGTGCGCGGTTGAGTCCGGATGGGTCGAGATAGTCAAAAAAGAGTACCCGGGGGTAGCAATTGGGTCTCGGGATATTTTGGGCATAGCCGGGCCCACACGGGGTGAGTTGGGCCACTTTAATTAAGCCCATTAGGTGAAAAATGGGATTAAGGGTTTTTAACCTAATGGGGAGATTAGGAAATCAGCAGCCAACACAACTCTAAACCTAGGGTTTGAGAGGGGATTTGGGGGAAAGCAAATCAAGAACAAATTGGAGGTTTTTGGAGCCAAATTGAGGGACGGCAACAACGGATCGGACACTACAAAAACTTTGAGGCAAGTGGTTAACTGTTTTGATTCTTAAAGCATGATAATCAATTCATATCATAGTGATGTGTGTATGAAAATTCATTTTTGGGTGTAAATGGGTACAAAAATGGGGTTTTTGTTTTTGAAATACTTGAATGAGATTCAAAGTAAGATTTAGATGGGTGATTGATATCTGAATATGTATATATGATTTGAACGAGAAATCCAGAACATAAAAGAGTGGAAATCGAATCTGGAAATTGGGATTTAAAACAGATAATTGAATTTATGGAGTAAGACCCATTTCAAAAATTATGAGATAATTAGAGAATTTGATTATCTTAATGGTCTCTATGATGGATAGGATGTGGATTAACCATGTGTAGATGATGGGATGATGTAATTAGAGGTTTAAATTATGGTTTAAAAACCTTGAAGTTCGTTAATGGTGGAAAAACAGTGGGGAAGAAGAGCTGTAATGAAGGGGTCGATCGATCGATCGGGGGCATCGATCGATCGATGATGGGAAATTCTGGGCAGTTCGGCCAGTTGGTTATTGTAACAACCCTCGCTTTTGGGAGCCCATTTTATATTTATTTACTATGTTGAGTAGTTGCATATATTAGATGTCGCATGTGGGTAAGTATTAATTTGATGAAATAAGTTAATATTTAGAAATAAGTTGCATGATACCATGTGTGTAAGTAGTTGTTACCATATGGTGTTCTATTTTGTCACGAAGATTTAAAATGGCAATTTGAATTAAAATGGAACTGGAACTTGAAATGGCTTATAAAATCTCCAAATGATAATTTGGAGGGTGTAGTTAATTCCGGGAGGTGCGAGACAGTCGAAATGTGTGCCATATTGTATTTTGAGATTTTGGGCACTTTTGACTGGTTTTGGCATATTGCGTATTAGAACTTAACTATTGCGGTATTTTTACTTAAAGGTTGGAGACTTTTAATCTTAAGCCATGTTTTAGTCTTTCCCCAAGCCTTTCATTTCCTCTTATTTGCCCTAAGTGTTCTAGCCCTAGAGTGAGAGAGAGTGAGAGTGGAAGATTGGAGAAAAAGAGAGAAATCTTGAAGATTTGTGCTTTGATCTTGCTTTATTCTTCAACCAAGCCTGATATTGAAGCCCCAAGGCAAGTTTTCTACTTGCTATTATATGGTTTAAGATGAATAATTAGTATGGTTAGATATGTATAGTTTTGATGTAATATAATTATGGTTTTTGGTTGGATTTATGGGTATCAACATCTTTGGTGGAGATAGATTGTTGATTGAGGTAGAAAAATGTTGTTGGGAGCATTTATGATCTTTTGGTATCATTAAGTGTGGTTGGATGATTTTGGTTGGGTATTGATTGTGGGTTTAGAAGAAAATAGGAGAAATAGGTCTAGGTCTGCTATGGCCGGTCGACCGCGTATCTCAGACCGGTCGATCGGGCCTTCGGAGGAAGGCACACTGCTTTCTTTCAAAGGCATGAAAATAGGGCGCGGTCGACCACGGTCCTACCACAGGTCGACCGGTTCATCCAAAATGAACTTTCTGCTTTCTTTCAAAAGCTAAACTTTGAGACGCGGTCGACCGCGGTCTTGGGATCGGTCGACCGGTCCCCTGTTTTCTCAACCCATTTCCTACTTTTGTTTTTAATCCTTTTCTTCCCCTAGGAACTTAGGACTCTTCTTGAATGAAGTAAACCTTGGCTTTTAGAGTCCTAGTTGAGTTGGTTGTCACCCTAGTGTTGAATGGGTTCACTTGGGGTTAAGTTAAAGGGAAGGGTTGTCCTAAGTGATGTTAAGGCATCACTTTTCTTGGTGCATCCTATACATATGGATGGGAATTGTAGGCCCATACTTGGAGACTTTAGCGGCTTAAATTGAGATGCATAAAACCTTATGATTGGGAAGTGAATATAATCCTTTGGAGATTTATTCGGGGTATAACCTAGGATGAGAAATGAACTATCCTAGGATAACGGTTTCAAACAAATGAAACATGTAATTGTAAATGAAATGTAAAGTATGATTTTTATAGTAAATGCTAATTTACTTAAACACACCTCTCTAAATGCTATCATAAGGGAAGCTCGCGCATGAGGTGATGTTCCTTGACTAGTGAATGCAGGGAGACTATAGTCCTCGGCCATATGCGGGGTTATTATAAGTGTTTTTCTGCACTAGTGAAGTAATTCCGGGTGTGGTTATGACTCACTCGCATGCATATGGCCACTTCCCGACGTGCGTTAGGTACCCAGGCTGCCTTGTTTGGTGGCCCCCTGGAAGATGATAGTCATTTAGGGGCGCGCCCAGTGGGGAAACTCGGAGGGGCGGTCTTAGAATCGTTATATGCATAAGAATATAGCTTTTCTAAATCTCAAGTGGGACTTGAGGGTTGTATAAATTCCTATATGATATTATGACAATTACATTCATGCTAAGGAATGGGAATTGAAATGAAATAAGAAGATAATGTGAGTATATTCCTATTAAGGAACTGAAACTGGATTAAAGTGGAATTTGGGGAATACAAGCTTTTAATTTAGTTTTAATTTAATTTTGCATAATTTCATCTTCATGCATAGTCTCTTTTAATCATGTCATTGTCACTTGTTTTCTTATGATTCATGCTTAGGTTGTTAGAGTGCTGATTTCTATACCCATGTTTTGCTATTCATATCTAGCATGCTTTTTATTCATCTGGGAACTATATATAAACCGGGTCCTGACCCGTTCTTCTTCCTCTATGTTGTGCTTGTTATTGTATCCGCCCAGGTGCTCCTCCGCAAGGACGCCCGTGTTGATATTCCTACCCTTTTGCTTTTAGAAGCTGTATGAAATTGCGGATATTACAGGATGTTTTGTTAGACGCCGTCATTCTTTTGATATCTAGTTATGATCGGGTCTGTCACTCGGGCGAGTGGACCAATCTTGTAATTGTGTAATGAATGTAAAACATAACATATGACTGTTGTGATTACTTTTGTGTAGCTGTGAACCGACAATATATTCGGTTCTTCTCTTTGTATATAGTGGTTTTAGTCGTATGTTAATTATGTTCTTGGAACTCCACTATTGTTCTAGTATGGGTTGTTTAAATTGTTTTCTTAACTTAACTTTTAAATTGCATAAATTATTTTGACAACCCGTTTTCTGAATTATTGGGTGGTTTTCTCGGTTACTCTTACTATATTTGTGGTGCTGAGAATGATTTCCGTCCATGATTACTGTATATGTCGGAGTATCAGGCTGGCCACCCCTTATTTCGGAGTGCGGGTTGTCACAGATGGTATCAGAGCACTGGGTTCTAGAGTACTAGGATCTATGTGGACTTGTCACGATCTACCGTAGCGTTCTTTGATATAGAGCCTAATGATAAGACTGCTTTGCTGCTTATAATTGCGATCTTCTGTGAAATAGATTGATGTGAATTGTATTCTAACTCTATTGTCCCTTCATCGCAGATGCCGCCTAAGAGAGGTCGCCCTGCGAGACGCAATAGAGTTGTAGAAGAGGATGTTGGTCCTCCACCTCCCCAAGGAACTTTTAATGCTGCGGATCTAGACAATATCGTGGCTCATGCAGTTAATGCCGCCATGACCGCAGTAACTCAACAGATGCCAACAGCTCAACAACGGGCACAGGATGCTCAAGCACCTACGGGACCTTCTCCGTGGGAAAGAGTAAGGGAGTCCTTCTTAAAGGGCCATCCCCCAGAGTTTGACGGAGGTTCCGATGTTGTCCGAGCAAATCAATGGAAGAAGGATATGCAACGCCATTTACGAATGGTGGACTGTAGTGAGGAGAAGAAGCAAGTCCTTGATACTTTCAAGTTGGTTGGGGCAGCGTTACATTGGTGGGAGTCGATGACTACGCCAGAACAGAGGGATACTATGTCCATTACTGATTTCTGGTTCTTGTACGACCGGAAATATTTTCCTCCCGCGATTCAGAGGGAGATGAGGAGGAAACTTCAAGATCTAGTTCAGGGAGAACGATCGGTTGCCGAATACGAGGAGGAGTTTACCCGGCTAGCTAGTTTTGTGCCGGAAGAGGTAACCCCGGAGGAAAGGAAAGTCTCAAAATTCATGGGAGGTCTAAACTGGAGAATCCGGCAGCATTTGCTGAGTAATCCGGTTTTACAAACTTTTGGTGAAGTGATGAATGCTGCATTGCTTCATTGTCAGGAGCATCAGTTGTTTATTCAGAATAGCAAGAAAGCTTCAGGAATTGGGCAAGTAGGGAGGCCCGGGGTGAGTGGGAATGGAGGAGGAGCCTTTCCTTCGTCCCAACCAGCGGGTAATAAGCAAGGGGATGGGTCAAAAAGGCAACGCTCTGGCGGATTTAATGTTAGTGGCAATGCTAACAGGCAAGGTCAGGGTGCCGTACCACATTAAGCGGGTCGAGGTGGCCAGGGAGGTAGGGGCCAACCAGGCCAAGGTATTGGGCAGTTCAGAAATAACAGAGGTCGAGGTCAGGAGAATATGGTGGGGAAATGTTTCCAATGTGGAGAAGCTGGTCACTTTAAGAGAGACTGTCCTCAGGTTATTGGGGGACAACCTCCACGAGTTCCTCAGTAGCCTTATGTGCAGTTCCCTCCACAAGCACCGAATCCAGTTGTCCCTCTGCAGCAGGGCCAACTACAGTATGGGAGAGTCTACCACATTCAGGATGCTATGCTTCCTCCTATTCAGCCAGCGCCGCCAGCTATAGAGGGTAAGTTCCTTATTCAGGGACATATGGGTCGCGTTCTGTTTGATACGGGTGCGACGCATTCTTTTATTTCCAGAGGTTTTGCTCAGTCCACAGAGTTGATAAAATCTGCGGAAAGTACCTTTTCTAGTGTGGAGTCCTCTATGGGTGACGGTTCCCTTATTTTCTTTGTTTGTAAACTTATAGGGATCACTCTTGGTAATTTGTGTTTTGAGGCCGACTTACTCGTCCTAGACATGGTCGGGTATGATGTTATTTTGGGCATGGATTGGCTTGTTAAGTATCATGCTATAGTAAATTGTTACGGGAAGAGTATAGTCTTCGCCGTTCCGGGACAAGATATGTTCCTGGTGGTTATGCCTCGTTTAGAGGGAGATTTTGGTACTTATTTATATTGTATTGCGGATGAGAATTCTCGGGATGTAGTTGTTCCCTTAGATTCTATTCCTGTTGTTCGAGATTTTGAGGACGTTTTCCGGGAGATACCGGGTTTGCCTCCTAGTAGAGAGATTGAGTTTGTTATAGACTTAGCGCTGGGAACTCGACCGATTGCGCGAACTCCTTATCGTATGGCTCCTGTGGAAATTAGGGAGCTAAGAGATCAGATTTAGCAGTTGTTGGTACAGGGGTTTATCAGGCGTAGCACATCGCCGTGGGGTGCTCCTGTGTTATTCGTGAAGAAAAGAGATGGTTCTCTCCGGTTGTGTGTTGACTATAGAGAGTTGAACAAGGTCACCATCCGGAACAAATACCCTTTGCCTCGCATAGATGACTTCTTTGATCAGCTCAGGGGAGCGACCTACTTCTCTAAGATAGATTTGAGAACGGGGTATCACCAGTTGAGGATACGGGAGCAAGATGTATCCAAAACTGCTTTTCTGACGAGGTACGGGTCTTATGAGTTTTTGGTTATGCCTTTTGGGCTAACCAATGCCCCTGCAGTATTCATGGACCTTATGAATAGAGTATTTCGGGACTTCCTGGACCAATTTGTCATTGTGTTTATTGATGTCATCCTTGTGTATTCTCAAACGGAAGATGACCATGCTACTCATTTGGGGTTAGTCCTGCAAAGGTTGAGGGATCACCAATTGTACGCTAAGTTTGAGAAGTGTGGTTTTTGGTTGCGGGAAGTGCAATGTTTGGGTCACGTTGTGACTTTGCAAGGTATATCGGTGGACCCAAGTAAAGTTGTTGCGGTAAGGGAGTGGGGTCAGCCCATGACGCCTACCCAGATACGCAGTTTTCTGGGTTTGGCGGGCTATTACCGCCGATTTATTAAGGGATTTTCTAAAATTGCTAGTCCTTTGATAAATTTAACCCGAAAAGGGGTTAGATTTGTGTGGGAGGACGCCTGTCAAGCTGCGTTTGATGAGCTTAAAGATAGATTGACTTCGACTCCAGTCCTCGCTTTACCCAAGCCAGGGTTGGAATATTTAGTCTTCACCGATGCATCTCTACAGGGTTTGGGAGGTGTACTTCAGCAGGAGCGACAAGCTATTGCATATGCTTCTAGAAAACTCAAACCTCATGAAAGAAATTATCCGGTGCATGACTTGGAATTAGCCGCCGTTGTCTTTGCCTTAAAGATTTGGAGGCACTATCTTCTTGGGGAAAAGTTTAGCCTTTTCACGGACCATAAGTCGTTGCAATATTTATTTTCTCAGAAAGATTTGAATATGCGGCAGCGGAGATGGTTGGAGTTCGTGAAAGATTACCAATTTGATATTCATTATCATCCGGGCAAGGCGAACGTGGTGGCGGATGCCCTGAGTAGGAAGCCCGAGGTAAAATTAGCCGATGTGTGGAAAGCTAAATGGAAGGAACTCAGTCATGAGGATGCGGTTGCTAGGGCATTTATGTCCGTGATGACCGTTAATCCGACGATTGTGGCAAGGGTTGTGGAAGCCCAAGGCAGAGATAAAGAATGTCAAGACCACATTCGCCAGTTATTGGCTGGAGGAGCGGAGTCCTACTCAGTAAGTTCTGAGGGTGGGTTGCGCTTTCATGGAAGTCTTATTGTCCCGGAGGATGGAGATTTGCGACGGGCTGTGATGGCGAAATCTCACGACTCTAAATTTTTGGTACATCCGGGAAATGATAAAATGTATCAAGATATGCGCCGTCAATATTGGTGGCCGGGTATGAAACGAGATATTTCGGAGTTTGTATCTCGATGCACTACTTGTCAGTTAGTTAAGGTTGATCATCAACTACCGGCAGTTTTGTTGCAACCGTTGGAAATTCCTGTTTGGAAATGGGAGAGAATTTCAATGGATTTTATCACCGGTTTGCCAACGTCACAAAAGGGTCACGATTCTATTTGGGTTATCCTGGATCGCTGGACAAAGTCGGCGCATTTCCTTCCCGTTCGTACTGATTATAATACCGCTCGTTACGCTCGATTGTTCATTGAAGAGATTGTTAGATTGCATGGGGTGCCCTTGAATATTGTTTTCGACAGAGACAAGATCTTTGTTTCCCACTTTTGGCAAAGTTTCCAAGAGGCCATGGGAACCGAATTGAAGTTAAGTACTTCCTATCATCCTCAAACAGATGGCCAGACCGAAAGGGTTAACCAAATGTTGGAGGATATGCTTCGTATGTGCATGCTTGATTTCAAGGGTAGTTGGGAACAATATCTCCCTTTGGTTGAATTTGCTTATAATAACTCATACCAGTTCACTATTGGGATGGCGCCCTATGAAGCCTTGTATGGTAGGCCTTGTAGATCCCCCACGTGTTGGTTAGAAGTGGGAGATAACAAGTTTGTCGGACCTGAAATGATTCGGGATACTTCTTCAAAAATCGAGCTTATTCGAGATCGTATTCGGATATCCCAAGACAAACAAAAGAGCTATGTCGATGCGAGTAGAAGGCATGTGGAGTTAGAAGTTGGAGACCAAGTGTTGGTACGAGTGTCGCCTATGAAGGGCGTTAAGCGTTTCGGAAAGAAGGGGAAGCTTGCACCACGGTTCGTTGGGCCTTTTCCTATACTTGCTAAAGTAGGCCCCGTGGCGTATCAAATTGCCCTACCGGAACCGTTGCAACAGATTCACAATGTTTTCCACATCTCCTCTTTAAAGAAGTATAAGAGGTGTGATGGTGCCCTTTGGCACATTCCTTTCGAGGATATAGAGTTACAACCCGATGTTTCTTATGAAGAGCAACCCGTGGCCATTTTGGAGCATGGGGAACGTAGATTGAGATCTCGTATGGTGCCCTTGGTTAGAGTACAATGGAGTCATCACAGTGTCGATGAAGCTACTTGGGAGCGTGAGGATGATATGCGAGAAAAGTATCCGCATCTTTTTATCCAAGGTACACTTGAATTTGGGGGCAAAATTCCCTCATAAGGGGGGGAGTATGTAACAACCCTCGCTTTTGGGAGCCCATTTTATATTTATTTACTATGTTGAGTAGTTTCATATATTAGATGTTGCATGTGGGTAAGTATTAATTTGATGAAATAAGTTAATATTTACAAATAAGTTGCATGATACCATGTGTGTAAGTAGTTGTTACCATATGGTGTTCTATTTTGTCACGAAGATTTAAAATGGCAATTTGAATTAAAATGGAACCGGAACTTGAAATGGCTTATAAAATATCAAAATGATAATTTGGAGGGTGTAGTTAGTTCCGGGAGGTGCGAGACAGTCGAAATGTGTGCCATATTGTATTTTGAGATTTTGGGCACTTTTGACTGGTTTTGGCATATTGCGTATTAGAACTTAACTATTGCGGTATTTTTACTTAAAGGTTGGAGACTTTTAATCTTAAGCCACGTTTTAGTCTTTCCCCAAGCCTTTCATTTCCTCTTATTTGCCCTAAGTGTTCTAGCCCTAGAGTGAGAGAGAGTGAGAGTGGAAGATTGGAGAAAAAGAGAGAAATCTTGAAGATTTGTGGTTTGATCTTGCTTTCTTCTTCAACCAAGCCTGATATTGAAGCCCCAAGGCAAGTTTTCTACTTGCTATTATATGGTTTAAGATGAATAATTAGTATGGGTAGATATGTATAGTTTTGATGTAATATAATTGTGGTTTTTGGTTGGATTTATGGGTATCAACATCTTTGGTGGAGATAGATTGTTGATTGAGGTAGAAAAATGTTGTTGGGAGAATTTATGATCTTTTGGTATCATTAAGTGTGGTTGGATGATTTTGGTTGGGAATTGATTGTGGGTTTAGAAGAAAATAGGAGAAATAGGTCTAGGTCTGCTATGGCCGGTCGACCGCGTATCTCAGACCGGTAGATCGGGCCTTCGGAGGAAGGCACACTGCTTTCTTTCAAAGGCATGAAAATAGGGCGCGGTCGACCACGGTCCTACCACAGGTCGACCGGTTCATCCGAAATGAACTTTCTGCTTTCTTTCAAAAGCTAAACTTTGAGACACGGTCGACCGCGGTCTTGGGATCGGTCGACCGGTCCCCTGTTTTCTCAACCCATTTCGTACTTTTGTTTTTAATCCTTTTCTTCCCCTAGGAACTTAGGACTCTTCTTGAATGAAGTAAACCTTGGCTTTTAGAGTCCTAGTTGAGTTGGTTGTCACCCTAGTGTTGAATGGGTTCACTTGGGGTTAAGTTAGGGGGAAGGGTTGTCCTAAGTGATGTTAAGGCATCACTTTTCTTGGTGCATCCTATACATATGGATGGGAATTGTAGGCCCATACTTGGAGACTTTAGGGGATTAAATTGATATGTATAAAACCTTATGATTGGGAAGTGAATATAATCCCTTGGAGATTTATTAGGGATATAACCTAGGATGAGAAATGAAATATCCTAGGATAACGGTTTCAAACAAATGAAACATGTAATTGTAAATGAAATGTAAAGTATGATTTTTATAGTAAATGCTAATTTACTTAAACACACCTCTCTAAATGCTATCATAAGGGAAGCTCGCGCATGAGGTGATGTTCCTTGACTAGTGAATGCAGGGAGACTATAGTCCTCGGCCATATGCGAGTTTATTATAAGTGTTTTTCTGCGCTAGTGAAGTAATTCCGGGTGTGGTTATGACTCACTCGCAGGCATATGGCCACTTCCCGACGTGCGTTAGGTACCCAGGCTGCCTTGTTTGGTGGGCCCCTGGAAGATGATAGTCATTTAGGGGCGCGCCCAGTGGGAAAACTCGAAGGGGCGGTTTTAGAATCGTTATATGCATAAGAATTAGCTTTTCTAAAACTCAAGTGGGACTTGAGGGTTGTATAAATTCCTATATGATATTATGACAATTACATTCCTGCTAAGGAATGGGAATTGAAATGAAATAAGAAGATAATGTGAGTATATTCCTATTAAGGAACTGAAACTGGATTAAAGTGGAATTTGGGGAATACAAGCTTTTAATTTAGTTTTAATTTAATTTTGCATAATTTCATCTTCATGCATAGTCTCTTTTAATCATGTCATTGTCACTTGTTTTCTTATGATTCATGCTTAGGTTGTTAGAGTGCTGATTTCTATACCCATGTTTTGCTATTCATATCTAGCATACTTTTTATTCATCTGGGAACTATATATAAACCGGGTCCTGACCCGTTCTTCTTCCTCTATGTTGTGCTTGTTATTGTATCCGCCCAGGTGCTCCTCCGCAAGGACGCTCGTGTTGATATTCCTACCCTTTTGCTTTTAGAAGCTGTATGAAATTGCGGATATTACAGGATGTTTTGTTAGACGCCGTCATTCTTTTGATATCTAGTTATGATCGGGTCTGTCACTCGGGCGAGTGGCCCAATCTTGTAATTGTGTAATGAATGTAAAACATAACATATGACTGTTGTGATTACTTTTGTGTAGCTGTGAACCGACAGCATATTCGGTTCTTCTCTTTGTATATCGTGGTTTTAGTCGTATGTTAATTATGTTCTTGGAACTCCACTATTGTTCTAGAATGGGTTGTTTAAATTGTTTTCTTAACTTAACTTTTAAATTGCATAAATTGTTTTGACAACCCGTTTTCTGAATTATTGGGTGGTTTTCTCGGTTACTCTTACTATATTTGTGGTGCTGAGAATGATTTCCGTCCATGATTACCGTATATGTCGGAGTATCGGGCTGGCCACCCCTTATTTTGGAGTGCGGGTTGTCACAGTTATATAAAAGGGAAAATTATTAAAAGTTAAGTTTCATACATTAATAAGTGTGTTAATTAATTTAATTAGAGTCGGATGATAGACTCGGGGAGATATTAAATTAATAAGTGTGTTAATTTAATTAATTTAATTAGAGTCGGATGATAGACTCGGGGAGGTATTAAATTAATATGTGTGTCAATTAATTTAATTAGAGTCGGGTGATAGACTCGGGAAGGTATTAAGTTAATAAGTGTGTCAATTAATTTAATTGGAGTCGGACCATAGACTTGGGGAAAGTATCATATAAATTGAAGAGTAAGTTAAATATATTAGAGTCGGACCATAGATTCGGGAAGATGATAAATTATTAAGTGAGAAAATTAGTTACGTTGAGTCAGGCCACAGACTCAGGGAATTTCAGGCAGTGTACGGGACTTAGAGTACACGGTAGAGCCGGGGGTTATATTATATATACAGTGTAGTGATAGTATATATATATATATATATATATATATATATATATATATATATATATATACGTGTACATATTGTGTGTGATATTAAATTACAGGCAGTGTACGGGATTTTGAGTACACGGTAAAGCCGGGGTTTATATTATATATATATGGTGTCGTGATAGTATATATATACGTGTATTTATTGTGCGTGATACTAAATATCAGTGATTAGATATTTATTAAATTTATATACTCTAATGCTATCAAGGGAGGTTGCGCGATGTGGGTGAATCCCCTAGCTTGAGGAGTAGGGCGAGTATATCCCCAGGTCATAGCGTCCGGTATACATGGGTGAGGGATTTATCTCACTTTCAGGGAAGGAATATGACCGCCTCCACTTCGTTTATATTTTGGTCCAAGTTGGTGAGCGATTCTAACTTGGGGAAACTAGGTTTTGTGAGCACACCTAGTGAGATAGCATTCTAGAGGGAATCATCCGGTGAGGGTAAACTCTAAAGGATGGATATACGTATGATATATGTGTGGTTGTTAGTAAAGGTACGTATAATATGGTAGTAAATATTATATGTAGGTGATAATACAGTGTGTGATGTATTTACTTTATATAACTCGGGTTACAGTTATATGCAGTTAATTAATGGGAAATTAATTAAGTTAATTATTTGTGGGAATAATACAGTGTGTGATGTATATACTTTATATTACTTGTGACACGGTTATATGCTGCTATTTAAGAGGAATTAATTAAGTTAATTGTGAAATAACTTATAATTCAAGAATCACTATACTCGGGTTAGAGTAGTATGGCAAGGGAAGGTTATACCAGGACTAGTTGGACGGGGTAGTACAACTAGGTGGGGTTAAGGTAACCGGTAGGTGTGCAAAATAGTGGAGGGGTGAGAATGTCATCAAGGGAGTGCGACACTAACTTAAATATAAAGCGCATTCATGCATTTTAAATTACTGCAGTTAATTCACTTGCTAAATATTTTCAAAATGTTTTGGGTTCTAACCCTTGCTATAAAACTATTTTCAAAACCTTTTAGGTGTCCAGCCACAGGGACGCCAGGATTGATAATTTATTCCAGGGGCACGGATCTGCGGCATATGTGGATGCTAGCAGGAGTTTGAATTAGACGCATCATTCATTCATTCCTAGAGTAGGAATCTTGTATCAGTTTCAGTTTTATTTAGGGCTTGTCGCCCAGACTTCTCGGTACAGTTTTCAGGTTGAATATTTGTATTTGGATTATTTCTTTGGTGGCCGGTGATTTATTCGGCATGTTGTGTAATTATGATTCAGTTTATTTTCATTCAGTTGTGTGAATGGTTTATATTTTAATTCCGCATGTACAGTTTTGGTTTAATTAAAAAGTTAAAATTGGCACCAGCTTTTGGAATACTAGGTGGTTAGTAAGTCTTAAAAAGTTTTTGACAGTGATGCTAAGGATGATCCAACTGGGATTCCTGTTTTAATTTGGTATAGGACTGATCACCCGGTATTTTATTAGGCGGGGTGTCACAGAGGTGTCCCCAAGCACCGTGGTACAAAATCTCTTTTCCAGCTAAATAGTTTGTAGATTTGAGATAATTGATGGTGATATTGTTTCTTCTTAAATAGTTTCTATTTTGAATGTATATTTGCGTTATCTCTTGTTTATTTGGATATATGATATATGAATAGGTACAACGTTGATATAATAGCTACAAATATATTGCTGGGCAGGGGCAGTGGCCATACTGCCCAACATATTTTTTTTCAATTCTGCCCAGAATTGTCACGGTTAATGACCGTGACTTTTTTTACAAGGGGACAAGAATTTGTCACGGTTATTAACCATGACTAAACGTGTCACGGTCCTAGATCGTGACACGACCGTGACAATTCTTACGAGGTTGTCATGGTTTGTGACCGTGACACGTCGTGATAAAAAAAGTTGTCTCGCCCAGAATTGTCACGATCATTGACCTTGACAAGTCCAACTTGTCAAGGTTAATGACCGTGACAATAGTGCAGATTTGGTGTAGTGGAATATGGATTTTCTTTCCTGCCAAGTCCCCTGTGTTTGGAGTTTTGCCAATATTTTGATATTGTACCTGCAAAAGTAGCTCCAAATACATGGAGGGTAGTTAATGGCGTACATAGGTTAAATCAACTTCATGGGACTCGATTAGGGATTCCAGAGATTATGTATTGCTATAGATGGGTTGTTAGTGATGCCACATTCTATTTAAAAACTAGGTTTTTGAATAGAGCTTTAGTTGTAAATCTTCCCGGTGCCAATAGGGACTATTTTGATCATGGGGTTGTGATGAAAAATTAGCAACACCCTCCATTAAATGGAGATGATGTATACCAAGGTCCCAGGTGTCCACCTTATGGCAATGGGATATGTTGTTTTTATTTTTATTTTTTGAAATCTTGTTTTCTTTGTGTTTGATAAAATGCATCACTGACATTTGTTTTTGTTTGTTACAGTTAACAGTAAAAGAAAACCTCCAAAAGAGACCGATGTTAATATAAAGCTTTTAAAACTTATCTGGGGTTTGCATCAATTTGTTGCTGGGGAGCATATTAGATCTGCTTCTTACTTGTTGCAATATAAAAGCTACACCTCGTCTTTCATTGCTCGTCCTCGTCCAATAATGGTTGATCTTGATCAGGTACCAGCCTCTGAGACGAGTGTGGAAGGTTCTTCTTCTGAATCAAATATTCCTATCACTGATCTGATGAAGAAGAGAAGAGCTCCAATCTTTTTTGACAAGTCTGCCTCTGCCACTATGGAGGCAAAGAAAAGTAAACAAGATGTCCCAGAAGAAGGGACAAAGACTATAGATGTACCCCCTCCCGTTGATGCCAAGGAAGCTGGTAAGAAGCCCCTTGTGGCTCCGATTAAGACCGTCGCTATCTCTCCTTCGAGTGACGTTGTTGTCATATCACTAATAAAGATAACATCTTTATTTGAAAATGCTACTGCTCCTCTTAGGAGATTAAAAAGAAGTTCTTCTGAGAGACCTGCTGAACCTATCTCTCAACCTTCAAATGTTGAAGGTAATGTTCCAGTTTTTGTTTCTCCGAGCTCTGCTGTTAGCTTGGTAAGATCCTGGACTGTTTCGGAATCTCAAGGTGTTGATGACACCTTTTCTCGCGAGAAACTTACTATACTGGATGCTCAACACATTTCTTCAGTAAGTATCTTTAGCTTGACCCCTTTATTTTTTAATACAATGTTCGTATATTGATTTAAAGTTACTTCTTTTTTTAGCTGGTGACGTGTTTCAACGGCATTTTGAAGAAGGATGAAGCTATTAGGGCTTCAAGCTCCTCGGGTGGAGTAGAGGAAGCTTTTATTGGGCTGACCGAATCTTTGAAAGATTCTCGTTAAAAGTACGAGGAAGATAAAGGTGCTTGGGAGAAGCAATGTAAGTCCATTGAGCTAGACAGAGATCAAGCTGTGAATGCCTCCAAGGAATTGGAGAAGAAGTTGAAGGAGTTTGAATAGAGCAACAAGGAGCTTGAGTTTAAGCTTAAGTCTGTTGAAGAGAAAGTTGTTAAACTTTAAGATGTTGAGCGATAGAAAATAGAGGTGGAAGAAAAGCTGAAGTCTGCCGAGGGGCTCCTTAAGGAAAGGACCTCCTCGGAGAAGGCAAAAAGGAAAGCTGCAGTTAAAAATTCAATGCTAGTTAGGACAAAGGATGGAACAAGGGACTGGCTATGATGTCTTCTCAAATGGAGTATGCCAGTGTCAAATACTTTACGGATCGATGGGTATCAGCCTTAAAGGAGTTGAAGGTTGTTGATAACTCTGAATTATTCCAGCAACACTCTCATGGCCCTCCTCCCTCTCCTGGAGAAGAAGAAGAAGATGAAGCAGCTTAAGATGAATCTTCCTTGATGACAGGAGAACAGGTACCTGTTGTTTCTACTGATCAATCCTCAGAGCAAGTCTAACCAGCCAACACATCTACCGAGCAACTGCCCTTGCCCTTCGAGTAACCAACCCCTTCATCCAAGCCATCCGAGGAAGTCGTAGGAAATAAGGAGAAGGTGTAAAGTTGTTCGAGTTTTTTTTTATTTTGTTATTTTCTTAAATGTAACTTAGAACTATGTATCTCCTCTTGTGATGAATAAAAATTCGAACTTTGGTTGTTCGTCTTGAATTTCTCTTTTACTTTCTTTGTCTGCATCATTATTGATTCTTTTTATTTCTTCTCTTTGCTATTTTATGGCCAAGATGGAGCTATTATCAGCCCATGATACAGAATCAATGAAGAAATGCAATGACTATTTTAAAGCTGGTCATGCAGATCTTAATGAGGCCCAGATAACTAACATCCTCGGATCAGGTGCTTCTGACCGAGCAGTTGAAGCTTACCAATACTTGAAGTGCTTTCTCAATCGTGCTGTTGCCAATAATGTGGCCTACTATGAGATGATTGAAGATCTCCAAGGAACGATCGAGGAACTTCAGCATCAATACAAAGAGTCTTCCACACTTTTACATCAAGGTTATGAAAGAAAGTACCAGCAATTGAGTGCTGATAAGGGATACGATATGTTCATATCTGCTCATGAGAAGAAGGAGATGGTTCTAAAACTTGAAATTGAAGAGCATAGACACATCTCCAAGTTACTGGAGCAGGAGAACATTGTATTGAACGAGGAAATAAAATAACTCAAATCTGCTGCATCTTCCTCGGGAGCCCTGGTCCCAGTAAATAATGATGGTTTTTCATTTTTGGAAGTAGAAAATGCTACCTTACGAGATGAGTTAGAAACTTTGAAATGAGCTAAACCTTCCACATCTACTCGTGGTAGAGCAAGATCTTCTCGTGGATGAGCAAGGGCTGGTCGGGTCACTATTGAAGAAGACAGAACGTAGTCGGCTTTAGATAATCAAGCCGTTCAGTTGATGGCGAAGAACCAAGCCTTGGCAGAAATGTCTAAGAAGATTATGAACTTCACCGAAAAACTCTCTAATCAAAGCTCTGCTCTGGAAAGTAAAGAAATTCTAGTGAAGAAACTCCACGAGCAACTTGAGAGGTTAACTTATCAGTTCCACAAGCAGCCCAGGGAATTTTGGATGGCTGGGTACAACGAAGCTCTGTACCATCTCGATGCTCGGTTGCAGCAGTCAAATAATGAGGGATATAAGCAGGGGTGGTTGAATGCCTTGTGTGTGCTAAAATTGGAGCAAGGACTCCACTTATGGGATTATTATGATCTTGGAGTGCTCTATTTACCCGTACCTCCTTTTAAGTTTGATATTAGTTGGATTCCTGCTCATGCAATTCCTCTATCCTTGATTTTCAAGTATCTCGATGATTACAGTCTTCATCCAAATTTTAAGATAGCTCGTCCAGAACACTTTCTCGAGCGGCCATCCTTAATAAATGTTAGAATGCTGCGAGATTTAAACTTTATAAATTCCCCTTATTGCTTAGACGATCCTCCAGCTGGGGTAGAACCTATGTCAAAAGCAGAGGGAAAGAAACCAATAGAATATGATGTTTGATGTAATGAATTAGTCTTCGTATTTTGTGTAATCTGCTTTACTTTAATGAAGAAAAAGTTTGTCTTTTGCTATTTCATTTTCTTCTAAATAATTTGTAGAATGTCCTTACTTGTTGGTTGGTAAATATATGTATATACTATACTTATCCCATTTGTTATTTGATTATAGTGACTTGTCACTCTTTGGGCCTAAGCAATGGGATGATTTGCATCCCATGTTCCTGTTTAGTTGTAGTAATCTCGTATGGATTACCTTGTTGCCTAGATAGTGGATGCCCCGGGAGGTCATCCAGCTTCTTTCCTAGTTTGGTACCAACCAATCGGAGTTGGTTGCATTGAGTTCCTGACCAACCGAAGTTGGTGGTAATTGAATTGTTGACCAGCCGGAGTTGGTGGTATTAAGTTCCCGACCAACCGGAGTTGGTGGTATAGAGTTCCCGACCAACTGGAGTTGCTGGTAATTAAATTTCCAACCAATCGGAGTTGGTGGTATTAAGTTCCTGACCAACAGGAGTTGGTGGTAATTGAATTGCCAACCAACCGGAGTTGATGGTATAGAGTTCCCGACCAACCGGAGTTAGTGGTAATTAAATTGCCAACCAACTGGAGTTGGTGGTATTAAGTTCCCGACCAACCAGAGTTGGTGGTAATTGAATTTTCGACCAACCGGAGTTGATGGTATTAAGTTCCCGACCAATCGGAGTTGGTGGTAATTGAATTGCCGACCAACTGAAGTTGGTGGTATAGAGTTCCCGACCAGACGGAGTTGGTGGTAATTGAATTGTCAACCAATCGGAGTTGGTGGTTAGTGGTATGTTGCTCTGAATTTGGATTTGTGTAGTGTGTGGCACTAATATTCTGAAAAATTTCAACAAAGAAAGAAAATGGGTGAAACATCACTTTATTCATATTGAAGAAACTGCATTACATAGGAATTTCAATTACTTATAATACTTGCGCAGATGCTCTGCATTCCATGCATTCTTGAATTCTTCTCCTTCCAAAGTTTCAATCTTGTATGTCCCTGGATGAACAACTTCTGTTACTCTGTAGGGTCCGTGCCAGTTGGCTTCCAGTTTGTTATGCTTTTGGATCACTTTCTTCATCACATAATCCCCTTCCTTCAAATCACACTTCTTCACTCTTTTGTTGTAGAACAAAGCTGTTCGTTGTTGATATGCTGCATTCCTGATTGCTGCTTCTTCCCTAACTTCTTCGAGCATATCTAGGTCTAATCTTCTCATCAAGTCACTGACAGGAGAATTGAAATTAAGCACCCTATGCATAATTATACCCAATTCAGCAAGTATGGTAACCTCACTCCCAAATGCCAGCATGTATGGGGACTCTCCCGTTTCTATTCGTGGTGTGGTGCGATAAGCCCACAACACATATTGTAGCTCGTTAATCCAATTTGCCTTTGCATCATCTAGTCATTTTTTCAAACCATTTAGTAGCGTTCTGTTTGTCACCTCAGATTGCCCATTGCTTTGGGGATGGACTGGTGCATAGTGGATCTTTAGTACATTGGATTGATGACAATATGCAGCAAACTCCTCGTTGTCAAACTGGGTTCCATGGTCAGTAATGAATGCATGTGGGAGACCATATCTGTAAATAATATTTTTTCAAATAAATTGATAGACTTTGTCATATGTCATATCAATGAGAGGCTCAAATTCTACCCATTTAGTATAATAATCCACAACAACCACGAGGTATTTGAATCTACCCCTGCTCGTTGGAAGTGTCCCGACTAAGTCTATCCCCCACATAGTGAATGGCCAAGAGGACGTGATGGGTGTTAACAATGCTTGGGGAGTTCTTCGGATGGAGGAGAAACACTAGCATTTATCGCAATTCTTGGCATAAGCTACGCAATCAGCTCTCATTGTTGGCCAGTAATACCCCTGCATTGTTATTCTTTGTAAAAGCCTCTGACCTGCTATATGGGCTCCACAAGACCCTTCGTGAACCTCTTCAATCAAATTTTTCACTTCGGAGGGATGGACACTTGTTTGTAGCCCTACTATAACTCCTCGTCTATATAAAATACCACTGGTCAATACATAACGAGCAGCTTTGAACTTTAGTTTCTTAGCTGTGAGTTTATCAGTTGGTAAAGCCCCGTCTTTAATATAGGCCCTGATGGGGTCCATCCAAGATGGTCCCATGTCAAGGACAATGAAGTTCATCATTAAATCTTCGTCTATGCTCCGACCAACCATTATTTCTATTGGGATTGTTCTTCGTAGCTCGGGGCGTGTGGCTGATGCTAACCGAGCTAGGGTGTCTACTCTTGCATTCTCCAATCTCGATATTCTAATCAACTGAACTGCAGTAAAACTCGATACAAACTCCATTGCTTTTGCATGATACTTGATCATTAACTCTCCTTTTGCTGCATACACCCCCAGAATTTGATTTACGATTAACTGAGAATCACTGAATACAACGACCTGTTCTGCCTTCATGGTTTTGGCTAGACTTAGACCCACAATCATAACTTCATATTCGGCCTCATTATTAGAAGCTTTAAATTGAAATCACCGAGCATAATCCATATTAATCTCATCCGGACTGTTTAAAACAATTCCTGCTCCACTGCCTGTAGTGCATGAAGAGCCATCCACATACATATTCCACACGGGTACTTCATTATCAAACTCTTGGTCAGACAGAGCTCCTCGGTGGAATATTTGATGCTTCCTTTTGTCTTCCCCCAATAATTCTCGCTGCTCATTGATTATATTCTCTTAATCGTCCAAGGATGAAGGTTGGTCGGGGGTTAAATTTGATGATCACGGGTTGGTCTGTAGTAAACTCTCGTTCTTCGGAGTTATCAGATTGAGTAAACTCTGCGATAAAATATGCTACTTCCTGCCCCTTAAATGATGATCTCGGCTCATACACTATATCATATTCACCAAGTTCTACTGCCCAATACACTAATCTTCCTGATTTCTCCGATTTATGCAGAGCCTGTCTCAATGGCATATCAGGATACACCACTATAGTATGGGCTTGGAAGTATGGCCTCATCCTTCTGCTTGCTTCGATCAGCGCTAGTGCCAACTTCTCTAACTTCGGATATCTGATTTCTGCTCCTCGAAAGGCCTTGATAGTGTAATAGACTGGTTTTTGTACTCCGTCCTACACTCTTATCAACGCCGAGCTAACTGCATTCTCTGAAACTGCTAGATACAAGTATAATCTTTCTCCCATCACAGGTCTAGATAACAATGGAGGTGTCCCCGGATATTTCTTTGATTCTTGAAAGGCCTCCTCGCATTCATCATTCCACTCAAAAGTTTTTTGAAGTGTTTTGAAGAATGGGAGACATCTGTCTGTTACTCGTGACACAAATCTATTAAGTGCTGCAACACGCCCTGTGAGACTTTGCACTTCCTTCTTCGTGGTTGGAGATCGTAGCTCCAATAGGGCTTTGATCTTTTCAGGGTTCGCCTTGATGCCTCGTTTGTGAACAATATATTCGAGAAATATGCCTTCTCGTACTCCGAATATGCATTTGGTGGGATTCAGCTTCATTTGATATTTCTCTAGTTGATCAAAGGTCTGACCTAGGTCAACTAGATGATTAGCAAATTTCTTGCTCTTCGTCAGCATATCGTCAACATAAACCTCCATGTTATGACTTATTTGCTCTGCAAACACCTTATTCATCAGCCACTAATATGTCGTACCTGCATTTTTAAGTTCAAAAGGCATAATATTATAGCAATAAGTTCCCCTTGGGGTGATAAAAGAGGTACTTTCCCTATCTTCAGGTTTCATCTTAATCTGGTTGTAACCAGAATAAACATCCATAAAACTCAACAACTCGTGCCCCGAGATAGCATCCACCAGTTGATCGATTCGGGGAAAAGGAAAATGATCCTTTAGGCATGCCTTATTAAGATCAGTGAAGTCTACACACATCCTCCACTTGTTATTTTTCTTCTTTACCATCACCACATTTGCTAGCCAATCAGGATATTTTACATCCTTAATAAAAAAGGCTTTTTGTAGTTTCTCCACTTCTTCTTGTATAGCTTGGTTCTTTTCAGGACTAAACACTCTTCTTCGCTATTTTACTGTCTTGATTTCCTTGTTCACGTTGAGCTCGTGACATAGGAAACTCGGGTCTATCCCTGGCATGTCTTCATGATTCCATGCAAAAGTGTTCTTTCTGAACCTTAGAAATGCTATCAATTCCTATTTTATCGATACATCTAGTGATGCACCAATTTGAGTTGTTCGTTCTAGATGCTCGTCGTCCAGAATGATATTTTCGGTAGCCTCTATGACCTGGCCCTTCACGAGCTGAGACTCATCTTTAGGGTCTAACGTTTCAATCTTTGCATCTTCTATTTCATCCACTTATTAAGTAGTAGTCTTCTTACTAGATTCTTCATGTTCCTCTTGTTCGACGGATGAATAGTAGCATTCCTGAGCTACTTTCTGGTCGCCTTTCACAACTCCCACTCCAAAATTGGTTGGAAATTTTAAACATTGATGTACAGTAGATGGTACTGCCTCGAACTTCTTCAGACATACCCTTCCCATGATGATATTGTAAGTTAATTGAACATTTTTATCCATTACGAACAAGCGTACTCTTTCTGTTCGACAAGCAGGCCATGTAACAATAAGCATATCCAACTTGATCGTCCCAACTGGAAAAACTTTTTTGCTAGTAAAACCAAGGAGGGGCCTATGATAGGGCTCCAATTGGGCTAACTTCAGGTTTAAACTATCAAAGCATGGGTTAAACATGATGTCTGCAGAGCTACCGTTGTCCACCAGCACCTGTGAAATAACCACTTCTTTCATTCTCATCTTGATCACCAATGGGTCAGCATGAGGATATAATACACCTTCCAGGTTATTTTTAGAGAAATCAATGACTAGTTTATCCTTATTCACCTTCCTCGAGCGATCATCTTCAGCCAAATTTATTCGCTGTATGTACGAGTAAGCTTGAGCCTCATTGAGGTAAGCTTTCCTCTCCGCAATAAGATCTCCACCTCCTGCATCTCCACTTGTAATAACATTACATTCAAATGATCCAAAATGGATTGAAAATACCTCACGCTCTAGTTGTCTTAGTCTTTTAGGATGGTCGGGATCATCTTCTGGATCATCATCGTGGTCTCTTTTCTTATATTCTTTTGCTCGATGAGGAGATTTAGATCTTTACCTTCCTCGGTAGCTGGTCTTCCCACCATTTTGGTGATCTACATACTTAGCCAATTTTCCTCGTCTAATGAGTGCCTCAATTTCATTCTGGAGATCTATGAAATGTTTGGTCGTATGACCATGGTCTTTGTGGAATTCACAATATTTGGACATGTCCCTTCTGTCAGGATCTGCCTTTATTTTTGCTGGCCAGGCTAGTTCCTCACTGTTCTTGATCTCCTCCAGAATGTGATTTATATCTACCTTCAAAGGAGTATAATTTCCAAATTTCCTCATCTGCTCCAGTGCTTGCTTTCCTTTCGACTGCCTGCTGCCACCATTATTCTTCTGATCCTTCTTTTTGGTTTTACCATCTTTTACCTTGGTCTCCTTAGTATCTGCATTCTTCTTCGCAGCCATGGCCTCCTCGACATTCATAATTTTGGCTGCTTTTTCCATCAGTCCAGCCATGGTCCTAGGCGGATCTTTGTCTAAAGTGTAGTACAACTTATCTGGCAACAGTCCACTCATCAGGGCAGTAATTGCTTTTTTCTCCTTGTAATCAATTACTTCAAGTTTCTCGTTATTGAAACGGGCAATATAGTCCCTGGTGCTTTCACCTGCCTTCTATCTAACATTCAGCAAGTGTGCTACTCGTTTGACTGGTGTCGCTTCAAAACAGAAGTTCCCGATAAAGAGCTCTGCCAGTGGAAAGAAAGTCGCAATCTTTCCCCGAGGAAGGTTATTTTACCATATCTGAGCTGATCCGGTAAGAGTTCCTGAAAATGCCCTGCATCTCATCTCGTCTGGAACTACATAGATATCGGCAACAGCTTCATATTGTTCTATATGAAGGACATGGTCAGTTTTTCCATCATATTTAGGTGTCAGCGTAGGAGCTTTGAATTTTAATGGTGTGGGAAAGTCCACAATTGCATGTACAAGTGGTGTCCCTTGGACAAAAGTTCTTTATAGAGGATTCTTGGCCTTAGCCATTTCCCCTAATCTGTCCTCCAATCTTTAAATTGAGCCCTTCCATGCATCGTTTCCCACCTCAGGCCTATTTGTTCGAGCAACTCATCGCATTGAGTTTTCCTCTTGGGATCGAGCTGCTGGTTGTGATTGGGCGGAGCCTTCCCTTAGATCGGATGGTCGTGGAGAATTCCTCGACGCAATCCTAGGAGGACTTCTATTCCTCCTAGGGCCTAAACAATCAAAAGGAGAGACGCTACTCAACCTTTCTAAAGCGCTAGTCCTTTCTAGAGATAAAGTGATGTTTCGTTGAGAATCTGTAGCTCGTACCGATGAAGTCCGACCAGGTTGATAAGAAGGATCATCAGATCTTTCAGTACGATATGATTCGGTGCGTCTAGATTGAGATACCTATGGGAATAGCGTTCGCCTAGTTCGTGAAGAGGGTAGACTTGTATTTCTTTGAACACTTCGTTGTCCTGATTGGGCCGGCACTCCACCTTGAAAAGTTTGTATAAGTTGACGCATGGTTTCTTGCATGGCCGTTTGGCTTTGGGCTAAATTAGCCATTATGCCAGCTAGATCTGGAACATTTGGAGGAGTAGATGGATTTGGAGGGATCCCAGCGTTTTGATTACTAGATTCGGGATTATCGGCCATTGATGATGAATTGTTTTGGTGAAAAATGCTAAATATAGTCATTTCCCACAGACGGCGCCAATCTGTTGATGTAAAAAACTAGATTATCTCTAATTAATCAATCACAGATAAAATGAATAAATAAGACAAAGAATTTTAAAGTGGTTCAACATGAGGAAAATGGCCTACGTCCACTGTTTTTGTATTTCTGACTGTTTATTTGGAATCCCGATAATAGGTTTACCAAGAGATCCAAAGTCCCCCTCTAATGGGGAGGTTACAATGTATTTATAGCCTTGAGGATGTATATGTGAAAGGAAAATGCTCTGTTATCTAGTAGACATATACATCTGTACGATAATAATGAGCATTTAATGCGCAGTCGTCTTTTTTATTCTCTTGATTTGGATGCTCTGCACGTTAAGTAGCTCGGACCGCTTAAGCTGTTCGGACCGCTTAAGTTTCTCGGTACGCTTGAGTTGCTCGGGGTGCCTAGGCTGCTCGATACGCTTGAGCTGCTCGGAGTGTATGAGTTGCTCGTTGAAAGTATTTATCTTTGCTATGTCGTTGACACGCGTCTTCATGTGATTGGTCTATGTTAGCAGACTAAATTTGGTATCAACACTGACCCTGACGAAAAACCCCTGATCTGAATCGCTTAGAATCCTCATGCCGGGAACTCTGATCAACATGCCTCTACTGACCCTGAGCTGGTTGTGCCCCGCTGGCACCATTTCCTCCTGTCCTGCCCGGCTGGCTGGACTCCCCCGCTCGTTTGCTCCCAGTCAAATGGAAGCGGTGGTCCTGGCAATATAGCAGTGTCGCATTAAGTACATCAGAATAGGTCTGCAATGAGAGATTACCCAGAAGGTGCTGCCTGATCCTCCAGGTGAGGCCATTCATGCACATCTGAATGCCCTTCTCCTCAGTAGGTACCTCCTCCGGTACCAAGTTTACCAATCGCGTGAACTCCTCCTCGTGTTCCGCAGTTATCCTCCCTTCCTGGACGAGGTCTAAAAGTTTTCGCCTCATCTCAGTCTTGACGGTGGAAGGAAAGTACTTGCGGTCGAACCGTACCCAGAAATCACTGATAGTCATCAAATCTCGCTCCTCAGTAGTAGTAGTGGACTCCCACCACTATAAGGCTGCCCCTCTCAGCTTGAAGGTGGCCAACACTTGCCTCTGTACCTCCGTGCACTCATACACACGAAGATGTCATTGTATGTCCTTCTTCCACTGGCTAGAAATAACCACATCCGAACTGCCCATGAAATCTGGGGGACATGCCTTCTGAAAGGACTCTTTCACTCTTTCCCATCTAGTGGGAAATCAATGCACTGGCACTGGTGCTACTACCTGAACCTGGGGTGGGGTCTGCTGCACCACCGCTAAGGCTGTATTTATCGCTTGTGCAACTATCGCGGCAACCTCTGTTGCGTTCAGTGTCCTCTGAGCTTGTACTGCCGTCTGCTCTGGATGGGCCTTTCGGTCTCTTGGTGCACGTCGAGGAGGCATCTGAGACGGGAAAGAATATTATTAGTCCACAGTTATTACTATATCTCGAATAGCTGAAGACGTAATCGTAAAAATATAAGATCACAACAGTCCTAAAAAATAGGGTTATATATCAAAGGATGCAAAGCTGAAACATAGTAAGCCGTACAGATCTTAAAGGAAACTAGAACCTGATGCTCTGATACCACCTATGACACCCCGCCCAATTAAATATCGGGTGATCAGTCCTTTATAAAATTTAAAACAGAATGTTCGGTTGGTTCATTCTTAGCATCACTATCGAAAAATATAATAACTCATTTAATCACCTAATATAATTAAGCTAAGTGTCAAAACATTTTTTTTTCTTTTTAATTAAAACCATTTAGATGCCAATCCAAGAAATTTAATATAAGCCATCCACGCATAATTAATTAATAAAATTCTGAATTAGAATCACATGCTGAGATAACTAATATTGGATATAACATTCCAGTTTCAAACTCAAAACCAAAAACCATAGTAACCATAAATCCAAATGAAAATGAACGAAAAGTAAACTGAATATAATCTCTGAAAAACTATCTCAGAAATGGGCGACACATGCCCTAAACAGAAAGTCTATAAGGAATGGAAATGAAATGATGGAGGCGTCTAATGCGAAGACTTATAACTTCCACAACAGTTGCAGCACGCCAAGCAATCCAATCTCTAAGTATGGGGTCCCTGTGGCTGAGCACCTGATATAATACATACATATAGCAAGAGAGAGAAGAGATGCAAGAAACGGGTCAGAGCCCAATGTGTAAAAATATTTGTTTTAATAAGTATTTAAAAATTGCAATAAAGCAAGTATCAATTACATGTTAGTTCGAACTCTCACATGAGATTCTCACCTCTCGTCTATTGTGCACGCCTAACGTACATCTATCCCCCACCTAGTCATTTGTAACACTTCTAACTAGATAAAGACTTACACTTCCTGTTATAGCTCATAGTAGCATTTCGAAATCCCAATTTCCCACATTATTAATATCAGCATTTATTAATAAATTCGGTTAAGTGTTATCACACTAAGTTAAGTATTCACAACTTACGTTACTTAAGATTATTCTATCCCAATATCCTACCATTATCTCTCAGTAGGAATAACACAAGTATACATATGCATATATTCACCACTATAATATACATATACTAATACAGCACCCCAAGGCTAAACCTGTAGTGCATTGCATACTCTGCTATCATGTCCCGATACGTCTCGTACTCGAATAAGGACTATCGATTCGAAAGTTTCCCACGAACCATATCAACAAAACACACATAATGGAGGGGAACATAGTTCACATATCTATGGGTCACGCACATACATACACTCCCATAGTCTGCTGGCTTATCAACTCACCAATGAGCCTTCACAGTCCTATGTTCTGAGATACAAGTCAATAATCCCCTCAGGATAAGACTGTCTCTACACCACCTCCCGTGATAGCAAGCAGCTAGGTATGTCATACCATAATACTAGAAAGTAATAGGTATTCACACACCCTATTAATATTCATAGGTATTCTCCCAATCTTCTTATATATGTTCCATACGTATTTCATTCTCATTATTACGTATATCAAAGTATTGTTAAATTATTACCCTTTCTTAGTCATTTCCAAAGTAACTCTTCTTTTCGAATTAATTAAAGTATAAACCCACATACTTACTTGTAGACCTACCCCATTTTAAATCTGTTGACTGATACATTTCTCTCACTCGTAAGGACAGGAAAATTCCTAAACTGCCCCAAAGAAATTTCCTGGAAATTCACCTTGTCGCTCGAACCAGATGGCATGTCGTTCGAACGACTTCCACGTTTCGCTCGAGAGACTTCGGGGGAGATGTAATCTCACTTGAACGACTTCGCGCGAGATACAATCTCATTTGAATGACTTCGCGCGAGATCGCGTGAGACTGTACTGTTCGTCTTCTACCCAAAATTTCAACGTTTTTCCACTATTTTGAGCCCTAAAACCTCTAAATCAACATCCGAGTCTCCAAATAAACAGTTCTAATTCGAATCCTATCAATTAGATATGGATTCTAACATCCTAGAATCATCAATTCATTAGGAATCATCAATAAAACATAGAATCCCCAAATTAATTTACCAAAACCCTAGCTCTTCCATTTCATATTCAATAACACAAAATTTCCAGATTTGTTCTACACATGAGTTCATCTAAACGTGATTTCTAGTCTACATACGTGAAGGGTTTCAATTTAATAATTCTTAGATTGAATCTATGTATCCTAATTCCTCAATTTTCATCACTTTTATACACTAAAACATGATTATAATATCCCTATACTAACATGATTATGATAATTGCTAAGGTACAGGAAGTTATAAACACTTGCCTTGAATTTTTCGTCTGATTTCTTAACGTTGTTGGTATGGTTGTGTTCCTCTTGTCCCAATCAACTCTGTGGTGGTGGTGGTTGTGCAAAGTGGTGTCAATTTGGCCCTCTTCTCTTGGAAATAGATGTCCCTCACACTTCCTACGGTCGTTCTTACTTCCTGTAGCTTTCTGACCCTAATAGACTTTCTTTTGTTGATAATTTAACTCTTAATTTTCGTCCATTAATTAAGCCTAAAAATCCAATTTACCAAAATGCCCTCTCGGGGTTCCGATTAGGCCTTAAATTGCCCTGGGACACAAACTAAACACCCGGGTATACTATTTCGACCCTTTCGAACTCAACGGTACACTCAAAATGACCATACGAGTTACTAAAAATGATTGATATATTTATTCCACTAAATTAGTCCCGACACGACTCATACGCGCGTCTGACTTAATTCACTAAACTGTCGTATTATTCTCTCTTTACAATTTATCAAAGTGTATAGTTCCATATTATATATCGCACAGTAATATTAAATCAATAAGTATTAACCCTTGGCACGCTAGTTAATATTTATTTTTCTTAGATCCTGATTAATTAATAATTTAATTCTCACATTTAAATTCAATTAATCCCTCTATAATAATTAATCCCATAATTATTTAAATCATAAAAAATATGGGGTATTACACAACACTTGCATCACTCCCTATCCCTTCATCTAATCCTCCTGGTATTTCCCTCACAGTGGACTTAGGACCACTCCGTATACAACTACACTCTCACCCCATGACACTTCGACCTCGACCTTCTACGACATCAAAACGCATACCCACAGCTCATACCGTTTCTCTCCACTCTCCTAAACCGACCTGTTTTACCGTTGCCAACAAAGATGCTCAATGACGTCATGTTATGAACGCTAAAATTAAGGCCCTCATTCAAAATCACACTTGGTCTCTTGTTCTCTCCTCCCCTCATATGAATGTCATTGGTTGCAAATGGATGTACAAAATTAAATGCAAAGTCGATGGCTGAGTTGACTGCTACAAAGCTCGCTTGGTCGCTAAAGGCTTTCACCAAGAATATGGCCTCGACTTCAATGAAACTTTGAGTCCTATTGTCAAGGCAACCACAATTCGTACCATTCTCTCTATTGTTGTATCTAATGGTTCGCCCGTTTCCCAACTCGATATCAATAACGCCTTTCTTCATGGTTTTCTTAATGAGACTATGTTTATGCAACAACCTCCTGATTTTCAAGACCCCACCAAACCCACTCACGTATGTAAACTTAATATCTCCCTATATGGTCTCAAACAAGCACCCCGGGCCTGGTTTCATCGTCTTACTCAATTTTTAACAACTTAAAATTTTTCTGGCTCAAAAACCGATACCTCTCTTTTTATTTACGTTCAGGAACTACAGTCATTTACCTACTCATTTATGTGGATGATATTCTCAGTACGGGCAACTCTCCTCCCTTAATACAGTCTCTTATTTCTACTCTTGGCCATGAATTCTCTCTCAAAAATCTTGGCCCTCTCCATTACCTCCTCGGTATTGAAATACTCCCCACCTCTAATGGCATGTTACTATCCCAACAACGGTATATTCTTCACCTTCTTCATCGTCATGGCATGTCGAACTTCAAACCTCTTACCACTCCATTTCCCACTAATCTCAAACTCTCACACACCGATGGCACACCTTTGGATGATCCCACTCCTTATCGCCAAGCCGTCGGTGCCCTCCAATATCTTACTCTAACCCGTCCCAATATTTCGTCTGCGGTCAATAAAGCTTGTCAATTCATGCACTCTCCAACCGATACTCATTGGTCTCTTGTCAAACGTATTATTCGCTATCCCAAACACACCTCCACTTATGGCCTTCACCTCACTAAAAGTTCCCATCTTTAATTACAAGCCTTTACGGATTCTGATTGGGCTGGCTGTGTTGATGACTGAAAATCCACAGGTGGTTTTTCCATTTTTCTTGGCTCCAATCCTATTTCTTGGCAATCAAAGAAACAAAAGACAGTTTCTCGTTCATCTACCAAAGCCGAATACAAAGCTCTTGCCGATGTATCTGCTGAATTGATTTGGCTCCGCTCCTTATTAGGTGAACTTGGTCTACCTCCTCTCAAACCATCTATTTTCTGGTGTGACAACATTGGAGCTACATATCTTTCCATCAATCCAGTGTTTCATGAGCACACTAAACATGTTGAGATTGATTTTCATTTTGTCCGTGTTCAAGTCACCAAGAAAGCCCTCCAAGTTCAGTTTATCTCCACAGCTGATCAACTAGCGGATATTTTCACGAAAGGTCTCTCATCTGCTCTGTTCCGATTTATCAGGGACAATTTGATGATTCACTCCCGACCACAATCAACTTGCGGGGGCATATCAAACCAGTCCAATTTAGTTACACTTACCTAGGAAGATTCTCCACCATTCTCGGAACCAACAAACAACAACAAAGTTTGAATTTCAAACTCACACGACTGTTGGTGCCCCTGACTAGTTCAAACTCACATGACTGCCGCTATACCCGTTATCTGTTATCTCCTTGTATAACAATATATATATTCCCACATGGTATGTTCAATAATATAGTGAAATACAATACGAACCTGTTAGCAGCTTGTGTATCAAAACAGGTCTGATTTTTTACTGTGTTAACAAATAGATATTTAAAGGGTGTTTAATCATTTTTTCCCATTTTATTCTTATACATGTAATTTCTATCTTTTATATCCTTTGGTGAGGCGAGTTGTGTTATAGGCGGTAGTTTCGATTCATATTCTTGTAATCCTTCTTTTGTCTATTTTGTCACGGAAAATTTAAATAGGGAAATTCTATGAGTATAAGTATATTCATTCGCCTCCACAGTTGTTAGTTGTCTTATATCTCTTACCAAAAACCATTTTAATGTTTCTTTGAAGAGCTTCATGTTACTTGAACCTTGTGTTTTGATAATTTTCCTAATATTGTATCTAATATACTTTATGTATAAAGCTTATCATAATAAATTCATACTGAATATTAACAAGTTTTGTAGATAGGTTGAACTCGACTCATTTTTTTTCTTCCTCCATGCAGCTGATATTTTCGTCTCGTGCCACGAAATCTCAGGACAAACACGTTCAATTTTGTTTCTCCTTTCACGACATCATTATTGGTATATCATTACAACATAAGATTTCTTCACTCTAGCAAAGCTCACTTCGTTGCTCATGAATCCTTCAATGGTTGTTTTCCAGTAACTCTAGACGACTTCACGACCTTATTCACCAAAAGCTTGCTATATTGAATATTGGGTTTTTATCAAACTTTACAAGACTCAGATTGTGGCATTAGAGATCTTTCTTGTTGGATTTCATTAAAGCTTGTGGAAAACCCACCTTTTTTCCATATATCGGTGATAGATTAGTTGACTGACGGCTTGTTTATGTGACTAGAATCAGTTATAGCTATATGAGTCCTTTTTCAACAAGTTTGAGTGGGATATATAGACGAGTCTTCTCTTCATAAGCAATTTAAGGGTTAAGAGTTTTGAAAGTTCTTTTATCAAGTTAAAAGATATTAAAATTTTATAGACAAATTCCTTATTTGTTCATAAAAACTCTTCGCTTCATTTTGAGATAAAACAATGATGATTTATTCTTAATCTTCAAACTCAATTTTTTTTATTCTTGAATGTTTTCTCTTTATAGTTTCCATACGCTTTGTGAGCTTTCTGAGTGAGCTTAAAAACTTTAATACACTCACACCTCATACGTATTTGTTATTTGAATTCTCTTGTTCTTTCCTTTCCAAATAGAGCTATTGTGTAAAACCTTTTGGGGTAATTAAATTAGGCACATGATAATATTAATGAACAACATTGTGATCTCAACCTTATCCATAGATGACAAGTAATTCTCAATCCATTTGATTCGTGGAAGTAGGCCAAAGCAAGGTTCAACCAGGTATGTTTGGTGCTTTTTTCATAAACACCAAGTGCAATCTGAGTGGGACAAACAAGAAAAGAAATTGTAACCCCCTTAACTCTGAGTAATCCTTTCAGATCTAATCATTAAACCTAGACGGAATCATTTCAGATCTAAGGGTTAAGTGAATAACCACGTTCACTGGTATCGACTTGGTTGTTAATGGAATATAGGACAATTTCCATTTACGACTATTACATAGAGGCACTTGGGGGAATTATATTGGACACATGGTCCTATTAGACAACGACATCATAATCTCAACTTCGTCCATTGATAATAAATAATTCCCCCTCCATTTACCTCATGTACGTAGACTAAACCATATATGTTTCATGCTTTTTTGCATGTTAGTCCCATTCATGTATAAATTTGAGGTGTTTATTCTTAATCCAAAATTTTTCTTTTGATATCTTTGTTAGTGTATGATAGGAAAATGGGTACAATATATATTTAAAGGTTTTTTAATTATTTTTTCCCATTTTATTCTTGTAAATGTTATGCTTTTAATTCTTTTGTGGGGCAAGTTTATCATAGGTTCTAGATTCAATTCATATTATTGTAATTTTTATTTTGCCTATTTTGTCATGGATTATATAAATTAGGAGATTGTAAGAGTATAAGTATATTCATTCACCGCAACTGTTTTAGGTTGTCTTATTCCTTTGACCAAAACCCATTTTAATATTTATTACAAAATCTACATGTTAGTTTAAACTTGAGGTTTGACAAATTTCGAAATATTATATGCAATATACTCTATATATAAAGCTTATCTTAAAAAATTCACAATGCATATTAACAAGTCTTGTAAATAGGTTGTACTCCACTTTAAATATTTTTTTCTTCCTCCATGCAACGGATATTTTCTTCTCTTGCCACAAAATCCTAGCACAAGCACGTAAATTTTGTGTCTCCTTTCACAATGTCATTACTGGTATCTCATTACAACAAAATATTCCTTCACTCTATCAAAGCTCACTTCGCTGCTCGTGAATCCTTCAATTGTTATTTTCTTTAAACTCTAGATGACTTCACGGCCTTAATAGACAAAAGCTTGTTGTAGTGAATATTGGCTTTGTTGTAGCGGACATGTCAACACTCAGATTACGGGATTAGATATCTATGTTATTGGATTTCATTAGAACGCGTGGAAAAAGATACCATTTGATCATAAATTAGTGATACATTGGTTTATGGATTATTTGTGTAACTATAATCACCTACGGCTATATGAGTTATAGTTCCACAAGTTTGAGTGTGATATATAGGTGATTCTTATCCCCATAAGCAATTTAAGCTGTGAGGGTTTTGAAAGTGCTTTTATCAATCTAAAAGATATAAGATTTCTAGGAGAAATTCCTTCTTTGTTCATAAAAACTCTTTGCTTCATTTTTAGATAAATCCATGACGAATTTTCTTGATCTTCAAACTCAATTTTCTTTTCATTCTTCAATGTTTTTCTCTTTTAAGTTTCCATACACTGTGAACTTTCTGAGTGAGCTTAAAAACCTTAATACACTCATGCCTCATAGGTGTTAGTTCTTCAAATTCTCTTATTTTTTTCCTTTTCATGTACAATTACTGTAGAAAATCATTTAGCACATTAGAATATTAGTCAACAACATTGTGATGTCATCTTTATCCATAGATTATAAAAAATTACCCCTCCCTTTACCCCAAGTAAGTAGACCAAAGCAGGGTGAAACCATGTACGTTTGGTGTTTTTTTCATAAACACCAAGTGCAATCTCTCTGGGATAAACAGGAAAAGAATGTGGGACCCCCTTAACTATGAGTAATCCTTTCAGATCTAAGCACTAGACCTAGAAGGATTAAGGGTCAACTGATTAGGGGAATTTCTGTAATACCTCGTACTTTTATGGATATTTAAATTATATAAGTGGGTGAAATTTAGAAATTAAGGAATTGCGGTGAATAATAATTTTTGGAATTTATGAGTGTTAAATGATTACCGACGCGTGTTAATTTACTTAGGGGACTGAGTAAATGAGTCGGAATGTATTTATGCCATGTCGCAGTTGGGTTAATTGACGAGTGATAGTTTACGTTGTAGGAAACGCGTGTTGAGAAGTATCGGGTAACTCGGATGGAGATTTCAAGTGCACGGTTGGTTTCAGAATGATCGAGATAGTCTGAATAGAGTATCCCGGGGGTAGTGTTTAGGTTTCGAAGACTTTTGGACTAATAGAGACTCGTAATTGAGTAAACGAGTCATTTTTGGGTTATCAGGAACAAGCCCTTATTTCTCTCTTATAAGTCACGAGAGAGAGGAAGAGAAAGAAAGAAAATAGAGAAAAGAAGAAGGAAAGATAGGAAAAGGAGAAAGGAAGAGAGAAAAGGAGATTCCGGGCCAAACTCCACGGGATTCAACTCGAGGTCATCGGATTTTATCCACGATGCAAGTATTTACTTGCTTTATTCATTTGTGTATGTATCTCATATTATAGTCGGTAGACTATACAAATTTTGGGATAAAACCCTTAAAATAAACTTGGGAAAATTGATTTTGAGTTTACAAATTGATGTATTGTTAACTCTTGGTGACTTCTAGTTTTAAACCCATGTTAATGGTGTGTAGAAATGGGAAGAAATGATAAACTAGGATTTTAATGGTTTTAGGGTTTAAATCTAAGAGAAATTGTTTAATACCACAAATTAATTGATATGTTAGTTAAGAATCAATGTTAAGATGATTATAGTGTTGTTGGCTGAGATTGGAAACGACAAAATGGAGAATGGTTGATATTTGGGTATTTTCGAAAAGATGAAATTGCTCAAACAGTGAGCTCCGAATAGGGCGAATCGATTCAGGTCTAGACCGAATCGATTCTCATAAAGGGACCTGTAAGGCTGTCTCAAGCCGAATTGATTCGGATTGAGACCGAATCGATTCTCTTTTGAGGACCTGCTTGCAGAACACTTTTCGAATCGATTCAGATTCAGACCGAATCGATTCGCATTAGTGGCTAATCGATTCACCTTTGCTGAATTTGTTAGTTTTCTTCCCTCAAGTGCATGGGGAGTTACATTGTGACATGGAGATTATTGTAGGGGATTATAGATGTGATATTAGGAATCCTAGATGACGGAATTGAGGGTGTGTAAACCTTGGATTGAAAGAGAGAACCTTGGAATAGTTAAGGGTACAATCCGGGGTGTGGACCTAATGAATGGTTAGGACGTGCAATATTCGAGAGAGGTCTTCGACAAGTGTGTATAGAGAAATTTATGCGGTTAGAATAAATATGGGTTGAATGCATTTGAGTAAATCCTAGGATGTGATTAGGATGGAATTTAGGATATGGGCTAAAGGGCTTTGAGTGGCTATCCGGTACGTCCATTGATGACTATTATTATAGGTGATGCGACACCTATGGAACTAAAATAAGTTGATAGTATACTTATTTAATTATTATGAATTGGTATATTCGGGATTATATATAAATCCTTAGAAGTGAATAAGGTGTGAATTTAATCTTAAGTAAGATAATACATACAGGTTTAGTATTTTAAATGTGTAAATACTTACATATTATTACGAATGGGAACATTCGAGGCTTTGACTATCGCTATAAGAGTTTGGCAGTTATAGCCATAATATATTGAGGAGTGACATATATTATATATACGGGAGTTGTTAGAGTATATATATGATATGATACGAAATTAAATATATATGTGTGTGGTTAGTATATTTGTATCTTAGAGGATGGTTCCACGGGCATAATGATGGACAACCAAATTATATTTTTCTCTAGTGTTATCCAGGGAGGTTGCGTGATTGGGTGAATCCTCTGGCTTGAGGAGCAGGGAGTGTATAGTCCCCAGGTCATATTGTTCATGACGACCTCCACCGTTTAGTTTTTTACCATGACCATGAATGAGTCTGGCTTGGTACCGTGGTCTCGTGAGTAAACACGGATGTGGATAGGCACTATGAGACTGCATCCTCGAGTTATAGCAATGTGGTATGATTTTTATACTTATGATTGTAATAGGTATAAATATACTTGTTGCACATAGTATATTGCTTGTATATGAAGACGAGATATCATATAGATTTGACTTGTGTAAATAGTAAAATGAATAAGGTTTTATTCTCATTCCGGGAGATTATTTTCGGGTTTAAATTGTGATTCGTATATTAAAGATAGAAGTATATATATACAGTCTTGCTCTTTTGCGGACTAGTTTGCATTTTAAGAATGCGGACCGGACATGTGTCACTTGGCGGTGAGCCCAGAAAAGAGATAGAGTGTGCCTATAATTTAGGCAATAATTTCTAAGTGCACCATTAGGTGACACTTGTCCGGTCCGCATTCTTAAAATGCAGACTAGATACAGTCTTGCTCTTGTGCGGACTACTCCGCATTTTAAGAATGCGGACCGGACATGTGTCACCTGGCGGTGAGCCCAGAAAAGAGAGAGAGTGTACCTATAATTTATGCGATAATTTCTAAGTGCACCATTAGGTGACACATGTCTGGTCCGCATTCTTAAAATGCGGACTAGATACGGTCTTGCTCTTGTGCGGACTAGTCCGCATTTTAAGAATGCGGACCGGAAATGTGTTACCTGGCGGTGAGCTCAAAAAAGAGAGAGAGTGTGCCTATAATTTAAGCGAAAATGTCTAAGTGCACCATTAGGTGACACATGTCCGGTCCGCATTCTTAAAATGCGTACTAGTCCGTACAAGAGCATTATATATATATACTAGTATATGCCCGTGCCTGAAGGCACGCGAAAATTTTCCAAAATACGTAATCGCAAAACGCCAAAAAATTTCTAAGTACGCAATTGTAAAAAGGAAAAAATTTCATTCCCCGACAAAACATAGTGCAGTTTAAAGTATACAAATATGTAAACAATTTACATTAATTTTTTACAACACAAATGTGAAAACAATTTAGAAAATTTGGACAAATTTTCCTTTATTTATAGGACTATACACCCTATTCAAAAATAATAATAGTCCTTCTTGGACCTCGCATAAACATCATAGCCATCAAATAGAAATTTAAACATCGTACAAACAATATCATCAATTCAATACAATTCATGAAATATACATTATTCATCAACCGAATTCACATTGTACCTCAAATAAACAAAATGTCAATTTTTAAAAACAATGGACATAGTCTCCTTTGTTTATTGGACTATCCACCCTTAAGGGACAACACTACTTCCAACAATATTCAAAGAACCCAAAAATAATTCACAAAAATAATAGTTCCAATAATGTCCAAGAAGTTGTATAGTTTGAATACATTCTTTAACTTGAATCGATTTGCTGGAAATGGCGCTAGATCTGGGACCAATACTGCTACTTTACAATGATCTGGCAGTGCTTCAATTGACTTTTTCTTCAATCTCAACAGCGTAGTCTTAGCCACATCTCTGATTCAAAATATGTAAGTAAGGTTAAAGGCAAAGAAGAAAGAATCAGATACAAATAGAAGATAGGCCAAAATATGTGTATGTCACTATGTCGTAATTTGATGTCTTGTGAGAAGATGGAAAAAAAAATTGATATTAGCCTTGACTATCAGAACATTGCACTCAATTGTGAAAAATATCTAATTTTTATTTTTTTTTCAATTTGATATACTCTAAAACATGTATAGTTTCGTCTCGCCTGAAACCAAGCCCGAAACCAATACAAAATGGGTATCTCGTCCTAGACCAAAACGTGTGTTGAACCATGGATCAAAAATATCTCATAGATCTTTTAGAGGAAGAAGAATACTTAGTTAATCAATATTATGATCGTATTCGACAATAATCATCCGAGTTGCATTCAAAGATGATGCACACTACTATTTAAAATGGGGTATTAAAGTAATTGAATCAAACTACTTTTCGAATGGATTTATTTCTCATCCTTCTAATATAAACACACTACTATACAGGTCTATGATGCATAATGATATTATTTCTCTCATTCAATAGAAGTAAGGATGCTTTGTAAAGACTTATCAGATGTTCCAACCAATGTTCACAATGAATTTCCCCGTTCCATCTCCATATATATAAAAATAATAATCATAAAAAATAAAATATCAACACAAACCTATCGAGTGTTGAAAACAACTGAAAAGTTCAATGTGATAGAGACATATTAGAAATGGGTTTAGATAGTAAATGTAATAGAGACATTTTCTCAAACTAATCAAAAAGCTAATGGCATACCTTACATTTTGTTCTCTTAGATTTTTTTTATATTTAGATTATTTAGTATACAAATACACACATGAGATACTATGTATGTATAATTACCTCCTCTGATGTATGGGATTTTTGTTCAAGTTGCCTTTCTCAGCCCCGATGCTCTGACTTCTGTTGCTCCGCGCTCTGATGATCCAATGCTACTAACTCATTTGTACTTGAAGCATCGTCTATTCAGAGGGTGACATCCTCTGGCTCCAGCGGATGACTCTATGGATCGGTCTGAACAGAGGGTCTGAACAGAGCGTGGTACCTGGCTGCAGTGGCGGGGTCATAAACATCCAAAGTGAGGAATAAGGAAGGGGCATGAGCATTCATAGAGGAATAAGGAAGGTCCACCACATACATTGGTGTGAGATCTCATTAATGGCATGGATTGAGCATCTATAGAGTGGATAAAATAAGTTTAGCAGCAGGAAAGTCTGCATAGCTGAAGCAGATCTGCACACCAAGTGCAGTTGATATGGGTGGACCACCAAGAGAGGTACCACCAAGCTACGACTGTTGTAGGATAGTCAGCAGTGTGTCTGCCGAACACTTGTGATAAATTACATTACGACCTCAATTTCAAACTGCAGACCTCGTTATACTTTCGAATACTTTCTTTAAAATTTCATAAATTAGGTAAGAAAACTACTACTTTCAAACCTCGTTAGGATGTGCAATTGATCAGAACACTCATACAACAGTAAAGTGCATTAACAGTTCTAGATGAGGATTAACAGAACACTCAATATGACAATCAAATGCTACCACGTTAAAAAGTAGATAAATTGATTCACCTTGCAATCTGAAAATGTTAACAAAAGATATCATATTCCCACTAAAAATAAATATGGTAATATAGTTGATGTGGTACTATTAGGAGTAAAACCCATGTCTCGACATTTTTAGCCTACATACAACAATTCACAGACCATGACAACAACTCACTTCGCCAAACTCAAATCTTTAAGCAAAATGACTCTGCATTTAGGATTAAACTGCAGAAATGTAAAAGATAAAGTGAATATAAAACAAAAGAAACACAATATTAGTTAGACCACAAAATACAAACCCACAAATACCCAAAATTATAGTTGTCAGATCTGAAAAATAACAAAATCACAAAAATAAAATCATGAAAGTAATATAATTAAATAAGAGGGAGGAATCGTTGACAGCAATATAAGAAATCACGAAACAACTTTTTATTTGCAAAAGTAATTATAGAAACTGAATCATAAAAATAATTTTCAAAGTACAACATTACAAAACAACAAAAATTTCGTTCCCCCGACATATATTTGCACATATATTTTGAAATGATCGAAAAGAAAAAAACAGAACATACTTTATATTTGCACTTATACTTTAGTGCATTGGTATGACGATCTATCATCAGGTTCTTCTGAGGTTTCAGATGTCGATGAAGAACGTCCTGCTAATCGGCTTATGACTCTCTACTTTAATCCTGCAAAACAGTTCCAAAACTTATTTTCAACTTCCTAGAAGTATTATTGAACATTTCGAGCATATCTAAAATAGGCAAATTCTTCTATTTAAAATAGGCAAATTGAAAAACACAGAACTAAAGATGTCACAATAAAATACCTTGTATCTTTAAGAGAATATCTATGGGATTAAATCTCCATCGATCACTCCTCAATGACATCTAGTGTATTCCCGTTCCAATGGACCTACTGAATCGTATCGCCAATTATACACCGATCTATGCACATAAAATAAGACCAAGTCAGCAGCAAAATTAGAGGCATTGGTGTCTCGAGGTCATTCACAATATGTAAATGTTATGTCATTCACAACATGCACCTGCTCTGTCATTAGAAACACTACTTTACTATAAGCACATACATCACATACAAAGATAAGGTAACAGATAAGTGATGGAAACCATTTTAGAACCATTGGTTTGTTTCATCTTCAAAAGAGATTTGGAAGGCAGTAGGGAACTGCTTGGTCCTCTGCCCCGTTGCTATACTGGTTTGGGGAAAACACCTGCCTCCTCCCCTAAAATAACAATGATTGTTCATCAGGTTCATCAGGTAACAAAATAAATAAACAAAATAATGAATTCACACTAAAAATAAAAGACAGCATCATTGTTATTTTAGGGCATTCCAAAACTGTATAAATCAAGATTTAGAATCACGCCATAAGTTTAAACCCAAGAAATTGAATTCACACTAAAAACATAAGCTTGCAGTTTGAAGAACCAAATAAAAAATAACACTAAAACTGGTGTGTGTGGGGTGGGGAGGGGTGGGGTAGGGTGGGGGTGGGGGTGAGGGGGGGGGGACTCACTAAGGGGATCGTAATGCAAAAATAAAAGATACTACACCATGTCAATCTGAGGACGCTCCTAAAACGCAACTCACATAACCTACTGAGCTCTGTGAAATAGTGGGACGCCCCAAAAATGCACATACCTTGTTATATATTTTTTATCAATTCAACACAAAATGAACAAACACGTGGGTAATACAATCCATAACCCAAGTGCACATACCTAAGTGCATATTTAGCACTGTAATACAATCCATAACCCAATCCTTTTAGCTTTCTAGTATTCTATATAATACAAATATATAAATACAGATTTTGATTTTTCATACACTAACAAATTAAGTATACAAACGGCTAAAAAAACTCCAAGAAATGAAGCATTTTGACGCATTTTGAAGACTTTTTATGAAACCAACATGTTCAAAATGGACGTTCGCTCTTTGAAAATCCCCGGAAACAAAAATATGAATCCAAAGGCACGAAAAATTGAATGAAAGCATCGGGACAAATAAGAACGTGGGTTATAAACTAAAAAACAGAACCCAAACTCATTTGAAGCGTTTAAAATGATCATACAGACAAAACATTAAATTATGTTCACGCTTTTCGTATCATATCATATCAACAGAGCACCAAAATGGCAGATCTTAGTAGAATCTATATTTATTTTGAATGGAGTAATTTAAACTCTATTGTAATTCAAAACTCAGATTACACCACAATATTCTAGTAAGCATGAAAGGCAAAAACAATTCTTACTATGGATTTAAAACAAAATACACAAATAATAGAGGAGATGAAAAGGGTTGTATGCAAAAAAAAGTCACCAAAGTGTACATATTTAGTCACACGGTGATTGAGAGTTCAAGTTCAAAGCTACGCATTAAACTCAAATAGATGCAAAAATTACACGGGGATGGGTTTACCTCAATTGTCACATCATATAGTATTTACTAAGTGCCCAATATAAGAAAAAACCCATTTACTTCATGCTTCCCTAATTTCTGCCTGTAGAAGAACAATAGAAAAAAGTTAAAGTTAGATGCATAATAACAGTTAGAGTTTAAAAAAAATATTCATGAAATTTATATTAAGAAAATTGGCAGACTTTTTGTCAAACCCTACCATTGAATTGGAAGCATAAACTTATTACTAAGTATTTCATCAAATTGGAGTACACTATAAGGTGCTCTTCCCTACACTATTACAGTTTTACCCCATACTATTCTTGCCTATAACACGATCGCATCCCACGTATGCCATAATTTAAAATAAAATATAAAGAGAAAGAAGGTATACCTGAAAATTAAATGTCCAACACATACTTTATCTGTGTAGTCTGCTCTCATAATGTCACCATACATAGGATCAAAAACCTATGATTATGAATTAAATAAAATAATCACTTCCAAAGTCAACCTCAAGTAAATAATAGACATTTTATAGGCATTTCATCAACCATTTAGTAACATGTGTGAACTCACATAAATGAAATACGATGGATTGAGATAATCAAATTCATAAAAAAATAACCATGAAAATAGCTAAAGAATCAACTCGATTTGCATACCATGAACTCCTATAGCCTTCATCAACATGTTGCATTAAGGAGCAACTATACATCAATCGATTTTTGATATGATCACGTATCAATTTCAACAAAATACAATATCCTCCAACTCTAAATTCCATTGATAAAATTTCCAATATTTCTTTCGATTTTTTAATACGCAAAATGTGTAAATGTGTACACGAACACGGTTGGGGCTCAAAAGTAGCCCAAAATCAAACTGAAGGATATCCAGCATAATTTAACCAATAGAGAATTAAGGTAAAGGTCATGTTCCTTCCTATATTTGGATTTTTAGGATAATGCTTTTCAAGTTTAAAAATCTAGTCCTTGTGGTACAATAATATTTATAAATCTAGCCCTTGTGGTACAATAACATTTATTTTTTCATGGTGTTTTTAGTACGGGGACTAAATTTATAAAATTATATGTAGTGTTATATTTTTATACACTTTGACCATTATGAGGACCTTTCCCCAAAACCCCCTTTAACCAATTAATAAATTAAATTTTCAACTCAAAACACACAAAACTAATTCATCTAAATATATATAAGTTTTTCTAATCTACATTTAGAAACCAATTGAGTATCTTAAAACCAAAATAAATAAGCTCAAATCCATAAAGCCACTTTGACCCCTAAATTTGTAGGCATGCAATCAAATAGACCCACTTCTTAAAAATAGATTAGAAACTAACCAATATGAGGTCCAACTGTTTTATATTTCCTCCATCTCAAATACAGAGCCACTGCGGAAACCAATTGAGTATCTTAAAACCAAAATAAATAAGCTCAAATCCATAAAGCCACTTTGACCCCTAAATTTGTAGGCATACAATCAAATAGACCCACTTCTTAAAAATAGATTAGAAACTAACCAATATGAGGTCCAACCGTTTTATATTTCCTCCATCTCAACCACAGAGCCACTGCCACAGTTTGGTTAATCTAGTAGTGAGAAATCTACAAACAAACCAAAAATATCATCAAGATGCCCCTTAAAAATATAAGAACTTGGTTTCAAAGATCAAACATGATTCCAAAAAAAACCCTAAAAATTAGGGTTTACAAAACATTAAAATGTACAAAAAAAATCATAAAGACAGAAGAAATCATACCCGAATCGATCTTCAAAACAAAATCTGAAAAAATCCATTAGATCTTCAAAACAAAACACAAACAAACCATTAGATCTTCAAAATAAAATCGAAAAAAAACAAACGATTTACCTTATCTGTGTGTGCGTGTGTAAGAGGGCGAGAGGTGAAGGCGCTAGTGGAGGCAAATGTGGTGGGGAAGAGGGCGAAGGCATGAGAGTCTGTGTGTGTGTGCGTGTTTGTGTGAGAGGTTGTCGACAAAGGGGTGTGTGCGTGTGAGTAATAAGGTGAGAGAGACTACCTAGAGGCGGAAGAGTTGGAGGCATATGAGGGCGAGAGGTGAAGGCGCTAGTGGAGGCAAATGTGGTGGGGAAGAGGGCGGAGGCATGAGAGTCTCTGTGTGTGTGCGTGTTTGTGTGAGATGTTGTCGACAAAGGGGTGTGTGCGTGTGAGTAATAAGGTGAGAGAGACTACCTAGAGGCGGAAGAGTTGGAGGCATAGGGCGGATATGGAGGGCGGCGGTGGAAAGCGTCCATGGATGGCAGCGACGGGTATGGTTAGGGTTAGAAGAGTTTGTATTGAAATGGGTAGAGAGCATAAATGAGGGAAACGAAAGTGAATGAGCGGGGGAGGGTTTGGGATTCAAGGATTTTTTCTCACATTTTCCATGTCACAATGGTAAGTGGTGACATGGAAAACTACCACACCCTTAGATTGCACCCAAAAAATTGATTTCAACCGTTGGATCATTTCACTATTCAAACACCCCTCTCCCATATTATATAGATATATATAATCGAGGATCATGGCAGCTAAAGCTTGGGTGATAACTTATGGTATAACTCATTTTATATCACGTCGGGTATAACGTTAGTTATGAGAATTCAAAGGACGGGTGAAAGAGTTTAGTTAGGCAGGGTAGCTTAACTAGGTTGGTTAAATGTGTGCGATAGGTGTGTACTATTAGAAGAGGGGGTGAGGCGTATCTCATGAGAGTGAGATACCAGTTTAAATATGAGAGATTTCATATTTTAAAATATGGCATTTATGCACTTGCTAAATATTTTTAAAAACTCGGGCTCTGGCCCGTTTCTCTATTTTCCTTCTCTTGCTATATATGTATATATATTTTAGGTGTCCGAACACAGGGACGCCTGGATGATGATTCTTTGGAGTCAAACGTTGTTGTAGCATCTGTGGATATAAGCAGGTTTATTGTAGACGCTTATATCCTTGTGATCTAGATAGGAGGTACTGTAGAAGCACTCGGGCTGATAGCCCAACTGTATTCATTTTTTTCTTTTACTGCCTTTTTAGTGCGGCATTCGATTTGGTTGTATTATGTTACCGAGTGTTCGTTTATTTTGTTCATTTCAGTTTCGTGTATATAAATTGTGTGAGTATTAAAGTTGGTTTTGGTTAAAAAGATTAGTTAATGTAAAATTTTGACACCAGCCTAATAAGTTATTAGTAATTAAATTGGTTTTCGACAGTGATGCTAAGAATGAACCATATGAGAATCCTGTTTTAATCTGATCTAGGATTGATCATCTGATATGTTATTAGGCGGGGAGTCACCGATGGTATCAGAGCATCAGGTTCTAGTGTCCTTAGGAATCTGTGCAGACGTACAACGCTTTCAGCATTGCTTTCTATTTGAATAAAACCTTATGATTATGATTGTTGGTTCCTAATGTGAGATTTTGTTTTCCTTCCATTATGTAAGATTATAGTAAATCTTTTGCGAGCTCGTTCAATATTTGTGTGCTGATCGATAAAGGGGACCAAGGAAGGCCGTTATGAGGGCAGTAGGAGGCGTGGCTGAGTCGGAGCTATTAGTTGAAGTCAGGGACGAGGGCCGCAGTCGAGGTCACTACCTTTGTGGCATTTTTATGAATTACTGCAACGACTACTAGAATATAGTAGTTATATTTATTTACGTACCACTATATTATAGAGAGTGGTGCTAAACTTGAATTACCCAGTAAAGTAAATTGGTAAGAGGTTTGAAAGGTCTTTGATAAGGACCATTCATTGAAGTTTAAGTTATGCGAAGGAAGTGTAGCATTATTCAGTGGATATAGAAGGCTCAGAAGCTTTGGCTTGGAGAGAGGTATTGAAATGCCCAGATGTGAAAATTTGAGAAATTTTTTCACTCGTTGGAGCAATGTTGAAATGGTGGGAATGGTGGTCATCATGTTTGGGGGAGCAGGATGTTTTGGCTCACAGAGGAATCTTACAGTTGGTTTTAACCATTAGCTCTTTTGGTTTATCAGAAATGAAGAGAACGTAATTTTCGAATTATTCATATGAGGATCGGTCAGAGGCCGACAGTGAATAAAGAGTTATATGGATAAGTGAATTTTTTACCTGATGAGGTAGGTACAATGAAGAGAGAGTCCTTCAAAGGAATGATAGGATCACTAGTAAGTGTTGCTAACACTTATGGAGAATTTGTGTTCGTTAAACCCTACAGGTGGACATCCACCCGGGACTTATTGAAATAGGGCAGTTGAGGCCGATAGTATGTTTCCTTCTGGACGGAGGAGCTAAGGGAACTATGGGGGTGATTATCAGGATCGAGGCTATTAGAGTCTGAGATACTGATAACCTTAATATGGCCAGGGTGGCCAGAGATGGGGCATTTATTAAAACAAAATTGTTCGGTTAAGACAAGTGTTCTATGTCTGGGAACCATTTAGGGCAGCCAGGGTGATTAGCAAGAATGTTATTATGAATCTCACCTAGGATGAAGTAGGTATATTTTTTGTGGCATGATTGAGTCACAGTATTTTTTTAGCCCTATATTAGTGTGTGTGATTCGATTTTAGTGGTAGTATCGATAATATTATGGAGGGTATATCTATATGCTTTTCCGCGGTAGTGGGGTTCTATTTTCTTCATTCGCTGTGGAAGCGGGTGTTGGTATTTTGAGCTTATATTTGGTTTACGCTGCTCGTTTTGTGTGTGTTATACGAGTATAGTACTATTATGAGTATAATATGTTCGTGGATGGTCAGAGCGATAGTAGGCCAGTGATTGCAAGTCTATCGTATTCGCAGTTCCAAGGTGAAACGGGTTATTTTTATGATATCTAACCTGGATACGGGTTAAGCTCGCCTTTAGTATATTTTTAGATGGAACTTCGATGAGTAGATATTTTATTATTTCGATTTTGGTGCGTGGAAACCTTATTGATATGATTTAAGTTATGCGGCATTTATTGTTAAGCTATGAGTTTAAGCTCGTTGTTGTTTGCGCAAACACTACAAAAGATACTGCCTTTTGAGACGGTACCCTAGCAGTCTCAAAAAGTTCTCTAGCTGTCTCAAAAGCCTTTTATGACGCCATTTCAGAAGGCAAAGGGGTGTCATAGTAGACCTCCATTTTAAACGCTTTTTGATACGGCAACAACGATCTCAAAAAGTTCTTTTGAGATGGGAAATACGCTGTCTCAAAAGATATTGTTTACAGGATCCTTTTAAGACGGCGAAAAAGCTGTCTTTTAAACTTTTTTTCGAGATGGTGTATGCCGTCTGAAAATAGTTTTTTTAGATGGTAACTTAACCGTCTCAAAAGGTCCTCATTTATGGAATCATTTTGAGACGGCAAAAAAACCATTCTTTAATAATTTTTGCTCCAAAATTAAAATTTCATCCATTCCATAATACGCTCAATATATTTTTAAACAAAAACTCTTAAAAATAATAAATGACAATTTAGCATCCCATTTCAACAAATATAACACAATTTTCCATTCAATTAAAATTAGATCCATACAAAGATAAAATAAACAATTTCAACATTGTGTCCACCAAACTAAATATCTCTACAAAATTTAACTTGTCTCATTAGAATAAATATTCTCAATCTTCAAGCAAACGATCTCCATTAAAATGTGTCTTGCCTTGTCCATAAAAAAATTCAGTCTGCAATAAAATTTATTCAGTGTCAGTTATTGTAAACAAAGAAGTAATCTTTTTAAATAGTTCTTATTGATGACAATCTTTAAAAACCTTATCAAATTTGTATATCTTCGTTTTATTTACTTTTAAACACTTAATATTTTTAAAAAAAATCGGCAGAGTCTCCTTTGTTTATTCGTGAAAACTAACCTATTTAAACATAAAAGTTAACTAAAAAACAACTATAGAAACAACCACACACATATATCCTACATAATACTCCACCAAACTAGATATCTCTACAAAATTTAACTTGTCTCATTAGAATACATACTCACTATGTTGAAGAAAATGATATCTATCAAAACGTGTCTTGCCTTGTCCACAAAAGATTTCGACCTGCAATAAAATTTATTCAGTGTCGGTTACCATAAATAAAGAAGTAACTTTTTTTCATTGTTCCTATTGATGACAATCTTTAAAAACCTTATCAAATTTGTATATCTCCGTTTTATTTATTTTTAAATACTTAATATTTTTTAAAAAATCGGCAGAGTCTCCTTTGTTTATTCATGAAAACCAACCTGTTTAAACATAAAAATTAACTCAAAAACAACTATAGAAACAACCACAACATTGTAAAAAACTAAGAGTGAAATAGACACAACATATATCCTACCTAATACTCCACCAAACTAAATATATCTACAAAATTTAACTTGTCTCGTTAGAATACATACTCACAATCTTGAAGCATACGACCTCCAGCAAAATGTGTCTTGCCTTGTCCACAAAATATTTAGATTTGCAATAAAATTTATTTAGTGTCAGTTACCGTAAACAAAGGAGTAATAATTTTTAATAGTTCTTATTGATAACAATCTTTAAAAACCTTTTCAAATTTGTTTATCTTCGTTTTATTTACTCTGAAACACTTCATATTTTTTTTTTTAAATCGATAGAGTCTCCTTTGTTTATTCATGAAAACCAACATGTTTAAACATAAAAATTAACTCAAAAAATCTATAGAAACAACCACAACATTGTAAAAAACTAAGAGTGAAATAGACACAACATATATCCTACCTAATGCTCCACCAAACTAAATATCTCTACAAAATTTAACTTGTCTCATTAGAATACATACTCACAATCTTAAAGCATACGACCTCCAGCAAAACGTGTCTTGCCTTGTCCACAAAATATTTAGACCTGCAACAAAATTTATTTAGTGTCAGTTACCGTAAACAAAGGAGTAATATTTTTTAGTAGTTCCTATTAATGACAATCTTTAAAACCTTATCAAATTTTTTTTATCTTAGTTTTATTTACTTTTAAACACTTAATATTTTTTAAAAAAATCGACATAGTCTCCTTTGTTTATTCATGAAAACCAACATGTTTAAACATAAAAATTAACTCAAAAACATCTATAGAAACAACCACAACATATATCGTACATAATACTCCACCAAACTAGATATATCTACAAAATTTAACTTGTCTCATTAGAATACATACTCACAATGTTGAAGCAAATGATCTCCATCAAAACATGTCTTGCCTTGTCCACAAAAGATTTCAACCTGCAATAAAATTTATTCAGTGTCAGTTACCATAAACTTTTTTAATAGTTCCTATTGATGACAATCTTTAAAAACCTTATCAAAGTTGTATATCTTCGTTTTATTTACTTTTAAACACTTAATATTTTTTTTTAAAAATCGGTAGAGTCTCCTTTGTTTATTCATGAAAACCAACCTGTTTAAACATAAAAATTAACTCAAAAACAACTATAGAAACATCCACAACATTGTAAACAACTAAGAGAGAAATAGCCATAACATTGGAATATAGGCACCCCATGATGTTGTTGTCGTGTTTACTCCACATTTTATTCAAGACCTTCCCAGTGAACATATGTAGCCGTATCTCCCCTTTAGTGCCTTGGATATATTTTAACTCTCCATTTTGAGGACAAAACGATCTTCTGAAATTTGAACCTAATTCCTATTTATGTGATGACCAATTTCGATACATCTATTTGTTGTTTGATAAAGTTAGGTATCAACCGACAAATATTGATTTCAGAAATTACTCATATATAATGTGGAAGATAACTTCACTAATTCTTCCACCTGAATTACGATTTTCAGGTTACGTAGCATATAATTTTATCATGGGGGCCTGGGACCTAAGGGTTGTTATAACATATATAACATGGAAGCTCTCAAAAACCCGTGAATATGGTGTTATTATATATATATATATATATATATATATATATATATATATATATATATATATATATATATATATATAAAATAAGGGACAATGGTGTTTTCACTAATTATAAGTTTGGAAGACAATTCGTGGTTCAGATTGAAGCCAACAAGGCTAGAAATGAATGACTGAGATTATTTTGAAGCATTTTCCTCTTTACCCTTTTATTTTTAGTTCCCCCCTCTTTTATCACACTATTAATGGGTTGAATTTTTTTGCTTTAATTTAAATCAAAGGGTAAATCAGGAAGTGTACACACAAATTTTGATCTCGAATTTGATTCCACTCCTTTTGACCCAGTCTCTCTCCTTCTCACTCTTCTAGCAGCTCGAAACATGAGTGAAACACATAAACACAAACCCTACCCCCCCGGTCTGCCTCTCTCACGCATCTTCCTCCCCTCGCTGCTCCCTCTCTCAACTTACGCCTTGCTCTATCCCCCTACGACTGGCATGTGTTTTTACATTTGGGTTTGAGATAAAGATTATTTGGGGTTATTAATGCGTATTCATGATTTTCTAGCTATATCATTTTTTTCTCAGATTTATGAATATTAGATGTTTTTTGTTGTCTCTCCAGTTTGGGTTCAAGGCATATCTATATTGCAAGTTAGTAAACTGTGTTTATGTTATATTTCACTCTCTCATATAGATATTTTTTTTAAAAATCTAATATTTTTTAACTATATTTGGAGCTTTAATTTCCATAGGTCATTTGAACAGAGTAGCCACTAAGGAGGAGGTCAGTTGGGTGGTTTGAACATACTAATACATTGTTGCTTGGTTAATGATTTAGATGTTTGGATTCTTTGAGAATATATGCATCCATCTCTATCTTCTTCTCTCTAATTCACTCATAAGTTGTAAGGTTCAATACCCCCAGAACAAGCATGATGTTTGACAAAATGGCAAGTTGAGCGAATAACATTGTATTCTTTTTCCCCATGAGTGAATAACATCCAAATATTGTACTCTTTTTCCCCATCTCATTTCTATTTGTGGTTTGTTATTTTTGTAGTCTCATATTTTTTTGGTTTAGGAATTTTTACAGTATCAGATGCGTAGGTAAGGTTTGGTTCAATGGTGGTGATGTTGGTATATGTTTTAATTGTACTCGTGAAGTTGTGAAGTGCATTTTTAGACTATTCTTTAATCGCAGTATTTCCAAGAAGGTTAGTGTGTTAATTAGTTGTCATAATTTTTTGTGTTTCAATAATTTTGTTCTTATTTTCACTATCAATATTTTTTTCTCCTGCTCTCTAATTCACTCATAAGTTGTAAGGTTCAATACCCCCAGAACAAATATTTGGTTTTCACTAAATAAATGTATTTTGGTTCAAGTGTTTACTAGTTGACCTAATGTACTTACTAACTCTAGATTTTTATTTAGTTTCCTCACAGATATGGTATATTTGTTGCCAGTTTATAAGAAATTTTAATGGGTGTGTAAATCACTTCTTTTCTAGATAATAAATTTGACGAATATGATTTTATTGAATGTAGGGACAGTATATATCTATGAGGTGGTCTGTATTTTTATAGTTATAAAATTGGAATCCAACGATAATAATCATACTTTTGTGCCCTGTATTTGAATAAATTCAAGATTACTTTCTATCATATTAATTGAAATGGTCCAGTAGAGTGGACTACGAGGTTTTTACATATTCTTGAAAGGTGAGATGTAACTAAGTTGTTCATACTTTTATGGTTCTCTAAAACCATACTTCTATTCCGACTTTTTTTATGAATCTCCAAATAGGAGTATGTTTTTAATGAGATAGAGTGCTTAAAATGTATTGCAATGGCATGAATTCATGTTTTCTTGGGGTTGTTGGATGATATGAAATAAAGATCATAAATAAATCATGATGTTCAAGTTGAACTTTGAAATGTTTTTACCGTGCCTTTAAAAGATTGATTGAAAGATTGTGGGAGTTGGTTTTGATTCCTGGACATTTCTCATTCCCAACAGAATAGAGATTATACTTGTTGTGAATGGCTAGAATCTATAGCTTCTATACAATCTAGTTTATTCTTTCTTCTATAATTGCGTACCTATAACTGTGGTACCATAAAACATACACAGTTTGCTATAATTTCGTACCTATAGCTGCGATACCATAAAACATACACAGTTTGCTATAGCTTTTATAGTTGCGATACCATAAAATATACGCATAGGTATATTAGCTGCTATAGCTGCGTACATAAAATAGACACAGTTTACCGCTTTGGGTTATAAATAACCATGAACATATTAAGAGTTTCAAAACTCGAAGCAAGTTTTGGTTTAACTATTTTTTTTTGTAGATCTGTCCTCTCCTTCTTTCTTTGTATTGGTCTGAAATCGCAGGTGCATTTGCGTTTTCTTTCTGTGGGCGCATTTTTGAGTTCTATAAAGAAAATTCTATACAATATGAGATTAAAGGTAAGTTTTATATCGTTATGGTAGCTGATTAACTGAATAACTCATATTGTTGCAGTTGCGAGTTCAACATGTATGTAATTTGTTTCTTAAGTTAATTTCAGTTTCTAATCACAACACTGTGCTTTCAGTTGATAGTGTTTTAATTGTATGTAATTTGTTTCTCTTGATCCAACATGTATGTAATTTCAACGTTTTGATATAATGACCAGGTACTCACTGTGTTCTAATCACAACACTATGATATCTATTAAGTGAGGTAGTCACAGTGTTCTGATCCAAATAAAAGTCTTATTAAGAGATGCTATTGAGTGAGTTATGTTGGAATAAATTCTTTGCTTTTTATTGAATATACAGTGTTCATTTCCAACTGTAAGTTGTTATTTGTTTATTGAAAATAAATCATTGCATCTGGGAATAACATTAGCATTACTGTAATGATATTACAATTGGAATTCAATTACAATTATTAAAAATAAAGCATTAGAAAACACTTCTATTCATTTCCAACTGTAATCAAGCTATTTTTAATAGACACTGCTATTAAAAATAAAGCATTACAGTTGGAAATGAACACTGCTATTACAGTTGGAAACCCACAATATGATAGTTCTTTATTACAGTGTTCATTCATAGATAATGCTATTATAGTATATACATATATATATATATATATATATATATATATATATATATATATATATATATATATATATATTACAGTGTTCTTAGATAATTTATTCATTCTTTGATAATTTATAAGCTTAATGAATATATATATTCATTACAATATAACTATAATGAATATAGCATTATCTAACTGTAATGAATATATTCTAAGATAATGCTATTACAGTTAGATAATCTAAGATAATAATGCTATATTCATTAACTAAATGTAATAGCATTATCTATATTCTTAGACTATGTTTGAGAGCGTTATCTAACTGTAATGAATATATCATAATCTAACTGTAATGAATGTAATAGCATTATCTTAGATAATATAACCCCTATATTCATTACAGTATATATATATTCATTACAATATAAATTAACTGTAATGAATATATTCATTCTTAGATAATTTATTTAATACTAATGCTTTACATCTTCTTCCTCACAGAACTTCGAGTACTGATCGGTGTCCATAAATGATTTCAATTCATCACGTTATTCAACTCCAACTTTTGCTAATTCAACATATAGAAGTTGAAGCATTGGTACTTCACTATAAAATACACTCAAACAAAATACATAACTAATAAACACATTCTACTACATGCACAAAATACACACTCAACACACACAGTTTGAAATGATTTATCTGCTATGAATTTTCACTTTTCTTTTTGAGGAAACACTTTTAACTTTGATAAGGGATATTGGTAGTCTTACGTGCTTTGGTCTGGGCCTGTATGTAATGTTCAAATTTTGTCTCATTTTTTAGTGAACTAATGTAGTATTGTATTGTTTGTATAGTAATTTGATTGCTTTCTTTGTAATTACATTACTTTTCATATTATAGAAAGAACGAGTGAAGTTATAGTAAGCGTAACGATGAATGTAAATGATACATACTTTAGTTGAGATTCAAGTGGGGTGTCACGAGCTCAATGCCCTATCATACTGTGGAATGAGGTTGCTTGAGTTTTTCAGGTGCACCACGTGCGATATCGACGCGACACGCGACATATGGTTAGAACACTGCGCATGTATTACATGTGTCGATGTCTTTAATATATTTAGAGGCCCGATCTTCCATCAAAGTTGTCTACCTTACCTTATTTCATTGTTTTTTTTCGTTATTCATAATGTTTTACATTACGGATTTCTCCCGATGAAAGTTAATCTGTTACTAAGATGAGAATGTGGATTAGCTTGGTTGCATTGTGAATTATATGTCATTTTTTGTTAGGACGGTGTCAATAGGTTTTCACTGATATATTTTTTATCTTTTATGAGAGTTTTTGGGTTCCAGTTTCTCTGATTTAGCACTCCCGTGGCTGCCCTTTGCCATTTTTATTTGATTTGACAGTACTGAGTTGTTGAAGCAATTCATTAGAACTATAACTCAACATGTAGTTGATGATCAAGGTACTAATTTGCTTTTTCTTTTATATTTTTTTTTCCAGCAGCAGCATGTAGGCAACAACAACAGGTGGGCATGCGGGCAACAGCAGGTAGGGGGTGATTGGGGGGGGCGTAATAATAGGGGGAAAGGGTTTGTAGACATTCGTTAGATGACTCCTGCACCGTAAACCAGTAGGGGCATCAATAGTGCTGCCTCCTACTCCGCAAACCAGTGTCGCTACCTTCTCTGCAGACAATCATAAAATAGCCCTGCTCCTTACGTGTCCCTCTCTCGATTTGGGGCAAGAAAACCAAGACTATGTTTTTAAGACTTTCATCTCTCTCTGGACTTAAATCTGAACCCGAGCAGGGCAGGTAAGTCTAACTTTCTATGTTTTTTGTGTTTTTTTTTTCAATTCTATGTTCATGTCTTTCAAGAAATGTTATGTATAATTTATTTTCAATTCATAGTTCAAATGGGTAGTTTAAAGTGTTGTGATTTTTAGGAGGTATGTGAAATGGTTAGTTATGTTATGTTTTTTTAGACTCAACGTTATGTTTATATATATATATATATATATATACTAGCGGAATGCCCGTGCCTGAAGGCACGGTGAAAATTTGCAAAGTACGTAATCGTAAAACGGTAAAAAAAATTCAAAATACATAATTGCAAAATGGCAAAAATTTCATTCTCTAACAAAACAAAGTGTAATTCAAAAGTAAACATATGTAATTGCATGTACAAACTAAAGAAAAACACATTACATTCATTAACTAAAAATGTAGACCAAAAATAGAAAATAAATGTAAAACGAAGAGATTTTTGAGAACAAAATAAAAAATAAATGAATAAAAAAAAACGATATTCCTCATAATAGCAATCCTCGGGCTGGGTGTGGTTTGCATCTCTTAGTCTAATCTTTTCCAGGTTTCAGACATGTTGGTCATTGATTTGGAGCGTATGGGACAACGATACTCATGCTATTTCATCATGTCACTTTGACATTCCATTGCATTGTGTCATAATCGTCGCAACTTTTTGAATGGCACTACTGCTTTGTAGTATCATCATCACATAATTTACAATGGATTCACTCCGGACAGTCCAACGCATCTTGGTAGGAAGATATATGAGATGATGGGAATGGCTCTTTCAAGCAAGTGGACAACACCTGCTAGTGGGTTTCAACACCAATCAGACAACACCCACACTTCAGAAATGCAAGAAGCATAGGTAGTCAAGACACCTGAAATTAATACTCAGAAATGAGGAATGCACATATTAGGCATTGGTTTTAAGTTTGAGCAATCTATCACTTTTTAAACAAAAAAAAGGATATCTTCCATGATGAAAAGTAACAACATATATTTGAGAGACCGTGCTAGAGTCATCATAATCAGCAGGACTGAAGATAAATCACTAAAGGCATTCAAGAACTACTAAATTCTAAAATTATAAAATAACTATAAGAAAGCATGTAATAAAATAGTAAGAAATGAACATCTCGCCTTAAATATGCATTTTAAACCAACCTTGGTCAAATTTTTGGGATGAATATGTTAAATAGTAATACCCGTCGTTAACCTTGATGTTATGCCGTTGCAAAACTCAACCAAGTAAAGCCTAGGTCACATTCCCCGAAAAAATAATAATCTACAAATTGTTCCATACCTATCAAAAAACAGTGAATAATAAATTATCATCATCCCCCAACAAACATCATCCCCCAAGCTCCTCACCCAAAATTCAATATTATATGCACTTGTCAAATAAAGTGCCCTAGGTCAATAAAATGCACTTTAACGAATTATAATGTGTTGAGACTTGATACACATATTTGACCTTCCAAGTACCACGTTAAGGAAAAAGTTGCTTCTCTCCATATATATTCAATATATATATAAATAAATATTGCATAGACAACTAATTTGAGTACATAAAAAACACAGAGATCATTAAGTTTCGTAAAAAATGGAAATTAATTATTCCAACTCTTAAATAATTGGGAGAATCATAATTAAAATAAAAACGAAAAAATGGAAAAGCCATCAATGGATACTTTAATTTGAAAAGGCCTGGTGCTTTTTTGGCATATAATTGTAGCAAAGTTGAGCCGTGTGCTCTGTCAAACTCCATATACGAATGACATATTTAATCCAATCGTTATTTGCCAATAAGTTTTGCTTTTTTGGCAAAAAAAATCAATAGTTAATTATCCACAGAAATTAGAGAAGAATGAAGAGCACACCTGGAAGAGATTGGCAACGGTTAAGCTCCCCAGCCCCACCTGTTTGCGAGGCTCTTTGTCTAGGTGGCTATAATACTCAATGAACCTTTAAAATATCCGGTAGCGTAAATCATTACCTAAACCTAAGAGATAAGGAAATTATGAATGATACAGACCGAAAGTTCTATATAAAAGAACCGCTAACAAATTTAATTAACACCAATCATGTACCATTTTTAGACCTGGAACTACAATTTTTTGACTGGAAAAACAAATCTAAATCAAAGAAATCGAAAGAAAAATATATGTACCATTCTGATTTTGCCCACAAAGTCGGCGATAGTCACATAACCCCATGCCTATTGTACGGATGCACCAACACAAACAAATAAAGCCCATATATCTCCTGAGAACTTTTACATTGCGATAATGTTTTCGGTCAATGGAGCTACCATTTCCCAAAACTAAAAATGCAATGCTAGTTGGAAGATCTGCAAAATCATACAAATAACATAAGTATCGACCTATGTTTGAATGAGAATAAATAAAGACATAATAGCTTATGCATTATCTAATGTATAGAATCTTCTTGAGTGAAATTGTGCAAGAATTGGCATGCACAACTGAAGACAGAGAATTTAAACTTATGTTTCAATGGTGGCACGTTATAATCAATATGCTCAGTGAAAGAAGCCAAGACTTACTCTCTATGAAAGTCGTTATATCCACACTGCATAACCCAAATATTTATCCCCGTAGTAGCAGAGAAAATGTGAAAGAGTTTCATTTTCGGTATTAAGTACACAAATTACGTAATTAGCGGTCAGATTTACAACATGGTGTTAATCAAAGACAGAGGGTAAACCATACATTTAGATACGGATCATTCATCAAAAATAAATCCGTTGAAATATCAATCCAAGACTCACAAACATATAATGAATACATAATGTGTCAAATGTACAAAAATAACAAAAAAAATCGTTAGTATTAATGTATATCTATTATACAGAATGTGTCAAATGTACACAAACATATAATGAATACCTTTAGAATTTTTTCAGATCCAACAAAAGACTTATACGACGGCAGTGTACTCAATCAGAGTCAGCATTTGACACCATTTGCGGAACTTATGCCTCCTACCATTTTTATAATACATTGGCAGCACCAGTTTAAAAGACATTGTTGTCTGCCATGCCATTGTATCATTTACAATGATGATGAAAATTGCAGTCTGACCTGCATAAAGGTAGTAGAGGGTGTGGTCCTGACCTGCATGAATTCAAAATCCATAAAAGTATTAATATTATTTATGCTAAGGGTGGTCATCCGCATGATTACAAAAGTATACAGAGAAAACAATTGACCAAACTAAAATCAAATAATACACATATTTGTTCAAACACCAACAGGGCAACTGAGATATATATCAAAGTCATGGAAATCAATAAATTCGGCATATGTCTGTATACATATGTCATGAAATTCACGACACTACAAGTGTGAAAGTCAATATTAACAAATGTATACAGACATATACTGAATAGAGGAAGAAGTTTGCTACCTCAATAGATCACAAATTAGTAGAACGCTCGACTTAGTATACTGGCTCACAGTGGTATCAAAAGATATACTAATTAGTGCAAAACTTACGTCAATCAAACTAAACCCGTATGAAATATCATATAGTGGTTCTTGATTGTTTGATATGGTCCTGAAAAAATGAAGAGGTACAAATGAAAAATAGGAAATGCTACTGGAAAATTTAATTCAAAGTGATATATTTGACCATAAAGTAATTGATTAATAATGAAAACTTTAAACATATTTTTGGGTCAATATTAATATGGAAGATGATACAAAATAGATGATGCAAAATAGATACTTAGTCTCTCGTTCTAACAGACACATACACCTAGCAACATAAAAATTGCAAAGGAAAATGATACGAACTAGATATTTAACTGTGGAGTTATGGTGAGTTCAAGAGAGGAATGGAATGAAACATATATTCAGTGAGACACCATATTAGGCAAGAAAGCCATGTATTTTATGTCCTTAATTTCAAATATGTAGAAGAAAATGGAGCAGAGCGAATAAAACTGTAACAACCCAAAGATTTGAGCGATTATTTTATACTATTTGGCCTAATGGGCTAATTTTATAAAATAGGAATGTTGGAGTAAATATTATTTCCCGTGAGACTTAGGGATAATATTTACTATGCTTTGTCTATTTACCATTATGAGAAGGTAAATAGTGTTATATTGTGTACTTTGCGTCGTTATATGTAAAACGACGGTTATGACCTATATTTAAATCGGGTATAATTAATGAATTAAAATGGATTTGGAACACAAAAATAGTTCACACTTTCCCGAATGCCAAAATAGGGGGTGCGGTTGTTTTTAGAATAGTCGAGATAGTCGAAATAAGTGCCCAGTTGTAATTTTTGGGATTCGGGCATTTTTAAGCGGTTATGACTCAATTAAGTGGTTACGAGTCATTTTAGTGCTGTATTAACAATTAAAAGGGGGGATTCATGTTTTAAGACCCGTATAAGTTCCCCCACCCCTTTTCTTTCTTCATTTGTGTTAGAAGCCAAAGGAGAGAGAGAGAGAAGAGAGAGTTGGGAGAAATAGAGAGAAAGAGAGAGAAATGGAAGATTTGGGCCGGAATCCGTCGCTACCGGAGGTGTTCCGAGACTACGAACCTCGAGGCAAGTTTCTTACTTGCTAGATATTGATTTAATGTGATAAATTGCATGTATAGATAGGTTTTGGAGGTTTAACCCATAAATGGGTATTTGTTGATTTTGATGATTAAACCCTTAAATCTTAGTTTTAATTTGATTTGAGGATATATTATTGGTTGTAAATGGTGTAGGACTGATTTAGGTCGAATTGTTGTTGTTGATGTTGGGAGAAATCAAGGTTTTGGGGTTTTGAGATTTTAGGGTTCTTACACCCCGTAGCCCAAATTGGGCAAAATCCCAGGACCGAATCGATTCGGTCCCAAGGGCGAATCGATTCGGATAAGGAAAGGGTTACAGGTCTTGCAGACCGAATCGATTCGGATTGAAACCGAATCGATTCGGCAATTGCAGAAGGTCAGTTTTTGCTCACCGAATCGATTCGGCTGTTTAGCGAATCGATTCGCAAGGGCGAACCGATTCGGCCCAAGGGGCGAATCGATTCGGTTCCCCTGTTTTTGTGAGATTTTCTTATTTTGATTTTAGCCCATTTTCTTTTAGGTCCAAGGTTTAGGAACCTTCCTTTGGGAAGTAATTTAGAGTCCTAGAGGGTGGTTATGGGTAGACTAATGCCCTAAGATGATAATGGGATATTTAGGCTTACCGAGGGCTAAGTGGCGTAGGTTGATATCCGAATGATTTAGGAGATTAACCTAGAGATGAAATTTGAAGTTAAAAGATTAAAGTTGAGCTTTTGAGAGACACTCCATTATGTAGACTCACTTTGAGGGTTTACAAATTATATAAACTATTTGGGGATATTTTGATGGTTAGTGGCACTTTGGGTCTTAGGTCATTAATAAATTATATGACTTAATAAGAATCGTATGCACCTTCTAAAGCTGGTGCTTAATGGCTAAATGGATGATTTTTGGAAATATAAAATATGAGTTTTCAAAAATGGAAAAAGTAATATTTTTCATAAATGTTAATTTATGGATTACACACCTCTCTAAATCGCTATCATAAGGGAAGTCGCGCGCGTTGTGGTGAATCCCCCTGGCTAATGATGCAGGGTGGATATAGTCCCTAGGCCATGGGAGCGCTTATGGTTGTATATTTTCTGCGGGGGTAGGGAGATTTCAGATGTGGTCTTGGCTACCACGTAGGCTCATGGCCGCTTCCCGACGTTTCGATAGGATCCCAGGTGGTCTTGGAGGCCCTGGAAGATGATAGCCATTTAGGGGCGCGCTCAGTGGGGAAACCCGGACGAGCGGTCTTAGAATCGTTATATATATATATATGAATATAACTATTCTAAATCAAGTTGGACTTGATGTATGTAAATGCCATATAGAGCATGATGAAGTGCCATGAAGAGCACGATGTAAGGCCATAAAGAGCCTATGATGATGATTATATTCCTGATAAGGAAGATATCTTTACATAAAGAACAATTGTGGTAAATGCCTCTAGAGCATAAAAAGTATGACTATATTTCCTTATAAGGAACAAATTACTGAAATGAATTAGTATATGATGAAATTAATTTGGTAAACACTTGATAAAGTGTTGTACCATTTATATGTATATTCCTAAAGATAGAATTAGGAATTGTGCCAATAGATGATGGTTGGGTTTTACTTTTATACTTTCTTTATGTAGCTGTAGATGTGACCTCCCACACTTATGCACACACATGTATTTATTTATTATTTCGTGCTTAGGGTCTGATGGATCTCGACGATCAACCTTGCCTAAGTAGTAGTGTATCGGGGGGGTTCCTTATTTGGATTTCGCTTTGCGAGACACCCCACGCACGAATAGGGCATAGTGTTGAGACTGGGGAGAAGTTAACCTTTAGTACTTAAATTAATTAGGATAGGGCCTAATGTATGTCGACGATCAACCTTGCCTAAGTAGTAGTGTATCGGGGGGGTTCCTTGTTTGGATTTCGCTTTACGAGACACCCCACGCACGAATAGGGCATAGTGTTGAGACTGGGGAGAAGTTAGCCTTCTGTTCTTTCTATTAACCTGAGCATCATTTATATTGCGCTAGGTTGCTGCTAGATTGAGAGGTGATGAATATTATTGTTATCTGTGAGAGTTTTACGCACTTACCTGCCATGCATTTTAGTCACATGGTAATCATATCAAACCCGGCCCTGACCGGTTTCTATATTTCCTTGTATATGCATTTCTTTGCCGTTACAGGTGCGCTTCCGCATGGACATCTGTATTTACATATTCCACTCAAGTTGTCAGGGAGCTACAACATGTTGCGGATGTTGTAGGATACTTGTAGTAGACGCTCCTTTCTTCTATACTCTAGTTATGTTCAGTATAGTTATTCGGGCGTGTTTGCCCAAGGTTTTGCACTCATTCATTATATTGTAAATATTGGATTGTAATATTTAATATATCATTTGTATTGGTCTGTGAACCGACAGCTTATTCGGTGATTACTTATGGTGTTGTCATACTATATTCATCGATTTTTGATACCCACCGTTTTCACAAATGGGATTGTCTAAGTGTTTCTCCTTACTTTTAAATTTTTTTTTGTATATGACAATCCGTTTTCTAAAATGATTGGTGGTTATCTCATACTATTATGTTAATCGACAGTGATGCTGAGAATGGACCATCTATGATTCCTGTAATTATTGGAGTATTGGGCTGGCCACCTATTATTTTAGTAGGCGGGTTGTCACAGATGGTATCAGAGCATTAGGTTCTAGAGTCCTTAGGAATCTGTGCGGATGTTTTACGTCTTCTGCGTTTCTCTATGTTTGATGTAGAGCCTTAGGAATAAGGTCGTTGAATTCTCTTGTTAGATTTCGTTCTCCTGCTATGGAATGAGAACCTCGAAGATCTTCTGCGCGATCGTGTGAGGCTTCTAAGCCGTTAGATGAAGAACGTTGAGGAAGGCCGTGGTGAAGGCGTCATTGGATGGGATTACTATAAGCTGTGGGCTGTGTATCGGGAATAAGGATCGCTTTGGAGGTCCTTCCCTTTGTAGCATTATTTTATAATGCTGCCGTGACTACTAAGTGCGGTGAAAATAGTTTTCCCAAGTACCGCTGCCGGTAGAGAGTGGTACTATGCGTGGGACTCCGAGCAATGTCAATTCGGAGTTGAGAGGTTCTTTATTAGGACCACATGTTGAAGTTCGGTTGGTTAGAGGAAGTGTAACCTCGTTTGGTGAGAACATAAGGCCCGAGAGTTTTGGCCTAGAGATGGGTATAGTCGCCTCATTATGGTGGGGCAGAATGTTTTTGCCCATAGAGAGAGCCTCTCAGTGGAAATGCTAGGCTCGTAAGTAAGTGTTGGAAACACTTTTAGAGAGTAGTGTTCATGAGACCCCACTGGTGGACACCCACCTGGGGAAGGCTCGTGGAGCTAAGGTCGGGGAGGCTGGTAGGATGTTCTCCTTGCTGAAGAAGTCAAGGGAACCATGCGTTCTGATCTTGTCAATTGAAGATAACCGGCAAGAATAGGACTCCTTATTGAGTCATAGATGGAAGTAGTTTGGTTTGGGTAAGACTAGAATGACGTGTCTTAGAACTATCGGTAGCAGCCAAGGAGGTTGGCTAGTATGTTGGTGGGACTTTCTAACTAGGGTGCGAGTAGTGCATTCCTTAGGTAAGATGGAGTAGTATGGTGATAGCCCTAGATTCGGGTGTGTATATCGAGCTTGTGATAGTATCGGTACATATTTTTTATATATGGTAAGCATATCTATGTGACTTCCATGATGGGGGAGTTCTGTCTTTTCCTTCACACTCGTTATGGGGCGAGTGGTGATATGTGTGGTACGTGCTACTTGTATTATATATTATACGAGTAGAGATATTTTTAGATTGGTTGGGGTGATAGCAAGCGAATATATCGTGAGGCTATCCTAGTTCTAGTTCTGGGAGGAGGACTAGTTGTTCTATAATATCTCTCCTGGATACGGGTCGAGACTTTATAGAGATGGTTTACGGTGTGTAGATAGTTTCCTTTATTTTTATTTTTATTTTATTCTCTTTGCTTGCTTTGTTTGCCTTGCTTGTGTATGCTATTGCCTTATCTCCATGACCGACTAGTTAAGGTGACTGTGTGGAGGGGTTCCTTGTTTGGATTTTGCTTCGGCGAGACGCTCCACTCATGAACCTTAACGACGTTGGGAGTGGAGAGATGTGCGTTTTCTTTCTACTCTTTTTTCTTTCCTTTCTTTTCTGTTGGTTAAGTGTTGGGTTGGAAGGTTTAGCCAAGAATCACGTATATGAGTGATTAAGGGCTTAGTTCATGTGCGATATATGAGCACTATGATCGTTTTCCTCTGACTAACGTGGGGGGAGGACTAAGATTTTGGATGTCCGATAGGGACTTATGGTTGTGCCTTAAGGAGAAGGCCATTTGTGTAGAGATATATGTGTCTCTTGGGGTAGAGTAGTGGTGGCATCTTACTGAAAGTAAATGCCTCAGTCGATTGTTATGATAGGACTTAGACGTATATATGTAGTAGTAGAGTTTCGAGTTAGGATTCCGTCGATCCCGATCATGTGTCTTCGACCGTTACTTCTCGACGATTGACAATGCGAGGTAGTAGTGTAAGGGGAGGGTTCCTTGTTTGGATTTCGCTTCGGCGAGACGTCCCACGCATGAAACCGAGCTAATGTCGGAAGTCGGGAAAGGTCTTGGACACTAGGGATATTTAGTATTATACTTATACGACTAGGTTAGGATAGATAGATTGACCTTAAGATTCTTAGGATGCTAGGCCCTTAGGGCATGCGGCGTTAGTTAGGAAGATGGTGGGGAGTTGACCACAATAAGTTGTGGGTTAACTCTAAGTAGGATTTGATCCCTAGACGAGAAGTATGGGATTTCGATCTCGTTAGAATGTTAGGCCATTAGTGGTGAGGCCTCTCGTAGTTAGAGGGTTACATGGGTAACCTACCTTTGGAGGAATTGGAGTATAAGCTGATTTTTCTCCTGCACTCGTGTTGTTATGATCGAGAGTGGATTTAACGAACGAGTCTTTGCCAGGAACGGGATGAGCTAATATGGGAACATGGACCTATTGTTCGTGTGTCTCACATTTTTTTTAAGAAGTGTCATCCCACGCTTGATTTAGAGTTCATGGCGGTAGTATTTGCCTTAAAGATTTAGAGGCATTTCTCCTGGGCAGGAATTTGGAGTCGTTCACGGTTAGCAAGTTTGTGACCATGAAGGACTATCGTTAGGATATTTCCTTTCGCTAAGGTAATGCGAACGGGAGTAGGATAGGCGCCGAGTAGGGACCATCTTAGAGTTTATTCGTGGCATGGAATGCCAAGTGGAGTGATCTTCACCGAGACGAGACATTCGTGTCAAGGTACAGGTAAAGTCTCCAGGGAGAAATGGGGAACCGTTGGGATATGGGGTAAATCCTACCACCCGTAAGTGGAAGGGTGGATTTGATTTAAAGGAGAGATCGGAGTAGTAGTTTTTATGAATCGAATTTCCGTATAATAGTTCGGATCGTTTTCGATAAACGTTAGGCCGTGCGTAGCCTAGTATTGATGGCAATGTGCCTTGTCTGCTCGTTGGAATGGAAACAGCGAATAGTATATTCCTGGGACCGGGAGTGGTCCGGGAACCTTCCTTTAGATTGGGTTCAGTAAGCAAGTAGACTTTTGAGGGTTACGCCAACGCGAATAGAAGTTAGTAGTGTTGGGGTTAGAGATTGTAAGGTATTGTAGTTATTCCCTAGTAAGGGCGTGACGCGATTCGGAAAGTAAGGAAATTAGTGCCGAGCTTGTGTGGGTATCTCCTCCCGTAGTAGAAGGGTAGGATCGATAGTTTCTGAGATCGATAGCGATGACCTTAGTATGAGTCCTATGAGGACATTTCTATTCGGGGGTTGCTAGTATGATAGCACGGTTTTTATTTTATAGTATACCCTTTATATGGTTATGGGTTACGCCTGAATTTTGAGGGCAAAATTCCCCTTTAAGGGGGGGAGTATGTAACAACCCAAAGATTTGAGCGACTATTTTATACTATTTGGCCTAATGGGCTAATTTTATAAAATAGGAATGTTGGAGTAAATATTATTTCCCGTGAGACTTAGGGATAATATTTACTATGCTTTGTCTATTTACCATTATGAGAAGGTAAATAGTGTTATATTGTGTACTTTGCGTCGTTATATGTAAAACGACGGTTATGACCTATATTTAAATCGGGTATAATTAATGAATTAAAATGGATTTGGAACACAAAAATAGTTCACACTTTCCCGAATGCCAAAATAGGGGGTGCGGTTGTTTTTAGAATAGTCGAGATAGTCGAAATAAGTGCCCAGTTGTAATTTTTGGGATTCGGGCATTTTTAAGGGGTTATGACTCAATTAAGTGGTTACGAGTCATTTTAGTGCTGTATTAACAATTAAAAGGGGGGATTCATGTTTTAAGACCCGTATAAGTTCCCCCACCCCTTTTCTTTCTTCATTTGTGTTAGAAGCCAAAGGAGAGAGAGAGAGAAGAGAGAGTTGGGAGAAATAGAGAGAAAGAGAGAGAAATGGAAGATTTGGGCCGGAATCCGTCGCTACCGGAGGTGTTCCGAGACTACGAACCTCGAGGCAAGTTTCTTACTTGCTAGATATTGATTTAATGTGATAAATTGCATGTATAGATAGGTTTTGGAGGTTTAACCCATAAATGGGTATTTGTTGATTTTGATGATTAAACCCTTAAATCTTAGTTTTAATTTGATTTGAGGATATATTATTGGTTGTAAATGGTGTAGGACTGATTTAGGTCGAATTGTTGTTGTTGATGTTGGGAGAAATCAAGGTTTTGGGGTTTTGGGATTTTAGGGTTCTTACACCCCGTAGCCCAAATTGGGCAAAATCCCAGGACCGAATCGATTCGGTCCCAAGGGCGAATCGATTCGGATAAGGAAAGGGTTACAGGTCTTGCAGACCGAATCGATTCGGATTGAAACCGAATCGATTCGGCAATTGCAGAAGGTCAGTTTTTCCTCACCGAATCGATTCGGCTGTTTAGCGAATCGATTCACAAGGGCGAATCGATTCGGCCCAAGGGGCGAATCGATTCGGTTCCCCTGTTTTTGTGAGATTTTCTTATTTTGATTTTAACCCATTTTCTTTTAGGTCCAAGGTTTAGGAACCTTCCTTTGGGAAGTAATTTAGAGTCCTAGAGGGTGGTTATGGGTAGACTAATGCCCTAAGATGATAATGGGATATTTAGGCTTACCGAGGGCTAAGTGGCGTAGGTTGATATCCGAGTGATTTAGGAGATTAACCTAGAGATGAAATTTGAAGTTAAAAGATTAAAGTTGAGCTTTTGAGAGACACTCCATTATGTAGACTCACTTTGAGGGTTTATAAATTATATAAACTATTTGGGGATATTTTGTTGGTTAGTGGCACTTTGGGTCTTAGGTCATTAATAAATTATATGACTTAATAAGAATCGTATGCACCTTCTAAAGCTGGTGCTTAATGGGTAAATGGATGATTTTTGGAAATATAAAATATGAGTTTTCAAAAATGGAAAAAGTAATGTTTTTCATAAATGTTAATTTATGGATTACACACCTCTCTAAATCGCTATCATAAGGGAAGTCGCGCGCGTTGTGGTGAAGCCCCCTGGCTAATGATGCAGGGTGGATATAGTCCCTAGGCCATGGGAGCGCTTATGGTTGTATATTTTCTGCGGGGGTAGGGCGATTTCAGGTGTGGTCTTGGCTACCACGTAGGCTCATGGCCGCTTCCCGACGTTTCGATAGGATCCCAGGTGGTCTTGGAGGCCCTGGAAGATGATAGCCATTTAGGGGCGTGCTCAGTGGGGAAACCCGGACGGGCGGTCTTAGAATCGTTATATATATATATATGAATATAACTATTCTAAATCAAGTTGGACTTGATGTATGTAAATGCCATATAGAGCATGATGAAGTGCCATGAAGAGCACGATGTAAGGCCATAAAGAGCCTATGATGATGATCATATTCCTGATAAGGAAGATATCTTTACATAAAGAACAATTGTGGTAAATGCCTCTAGAGCATAAAAAGTATGACTATATTTCCTTATAAGGAACAAATTCCTGAAATGAATTAGTATATGATGAAATTAATTTGGTAAACACTTGATAAAGTGTTGTACCATTTATATGTATATTCCTAAAGATAGAATTAGGAATTGTGCCAATAGATGATGGTTGGGTTTTACTTTTATACTTTCTTTATGTAGCTGTAGATGTGACCTCCCACACTTATGCACACACATGTCTTTATTTATTATTTCGTGCTTAGGGTCTGATGGATCTCGACGATCAACCTTGCCTAAGTAGTAGTGTATCGGGGGGGTTCCTTGTTTGGATTTCGCTTTGCGAGACACCCCACGCACGAATAGGGCATAGTGTTGAGACTGGGGAGAAGTTAACCTTTAGTACTTAAATTAATTAGGATAGGGCCTAATGTATCTCGGCGATCAACCTTGCCTAAGTAGTAGTGTATCGGGGGGGTTCCTTGTTTGGATTTCGCTTTGCGAGACACCCCACGCACGAATAGGGCATAGTGTTGAGACTGGGGAGAAGTTAGCCTTCTGTTCTTTCTATTAACCTGAGCATCATTTATATTGCGCTAGGTTGCTGCTAGATTGAGAGGTGAGGAATATTATTTTTATCTGTGAGAGTTTTACGCACTTACCTGCCATGCATTTTAGTCACATGGTAATCATATCAAACCCGGCCCTGACCGGTTTCTATATTTCCTTGTATCTGCATTTCTTTGCCGTTACAGGTGCGCTTCTGCATGGACATCTGTATTTACATATTCCACTCCAGTTGTCAGGGAGCTACAGCATGTTGCGGATGTTGTAGGATACTTGTAGTAGACGCTCCTTTCTTCTATACTCTAGTTATGTTCAGTATAGTTATTCGGGCGTGTTTGCCCAAGGTTTTGCACTCATTCATTATATTGTAAATATTGGATTGTAATATTTAATATATCATTTGTATTGGTCTGTGCACCGACAGCTTATTTGGTGATTACTTATGGTGTTGTCATACTATATTCATCGATTTTTGATACCCACCGTTTTCACAAATGGGATTGTCTAAGTGTTTCTCCTTACTTTTAAATTTTTTTTTGTATATGACAATCCGTTTTCTAAAATGATTGGTGGTTATCTCATACTATTATGTTAATCGACAGTGATGCTGAGAATGGACCATCTATGATTCCTGTAATTATTGGAGTATTGGGCTGGCCACCTATTATTTTAGTAGGCGGGTTGTCACAAAAACACGAGTCATTAACACGCAGTAAGCACAAAGTCAAAAAATTATTAAGCAAATAAAAATTAATAACTCCGTTAGATTAGTGAACGAACATTTCAGTTCAAACATTTGGTCATGACTAAAGATGAACAATCTTCGCATCTGTACCATTTTAAAACAAAAAGGTTCCATAGCTATAAAGTTGATCCGATTTATAGAATGAAGAAGCCAAACATGCTTAAACATCTGGTCTAGACATTTGATGATCAAACACATAGAGTCCGTGGACAACCCATGCTTAAACAATCTCAAATTCTAGGTATTTACACCAAGCTCAGTAAATTGTAAGAAATATTAAATTTTTTTATAACACAAAATGTAATGCAATTTAGTGTTTAAAAATGAAGTACTTGTGCATGGTCGTAATATCAAATCAAGTACATATGCATAGTCGTGAGAAAAGGGACCCCAGAGATCTATTGCAAAAAGTACGAGTGGGAATATTAGCGTGATATTGGAAGACATGGACACTTCAAAATTGGGGATGATGACTGTGAGTGAGAGCACTCTGAACGTGATATCGGGGATGATGACAACGAGTGGGAACTATCACAAAAATAGAAAAGAAGGCATCAATCCAACAAAAAAAATCTCAAAACCATTAACGGTACACTTTCTCATCCGATAAGCATCAGTGACTCAGAAAATTGAATAACGATTTCTTCAAGTGAGGGAGATAAAACTTCCACACGTGAAACAACATCTGGAGTATGCTGCTCGTGCAGTAGATTTTCTTTATGCAAGACTAAGAAATGCAAATTTCGAGCTGTAGGGGGAAGTTGCTGCTCTTCGTGTGGATGTGCACCCTCCAAGTGCAGCAATAGAGAAGCGGAGTTGGCTAGCAGCAATGATGAATCGAAGAGGAGCAGTGTGCTTGCTTTTCATGGTGCAATGCTACTCCAGAGCATACTTTTGGAGAAGCCTGATGAAAGGACAACATGAAAGCCGTTGTCTGACAGGGGCGAAATCAAATGTACCAAAGCCTAGTCAGAGGAGGAAATAGCGAAAATCATTAATTCATCGTGTTCCCATGACACCAAATCCCTCTCAGCCATGTACCGAGCTAGAAGAAACGGAGTTGAGATGAAAAGTTGAGGCCTTTATTGGGAACTATAAAGCATATACAAAAGGTGCAGGGATGTCGCCAAAATTGAAATATGAATACAGCATATTTGAGACAGATTTAAACATATTGTTATGGTCTATACTAAAAAAATACCTATCCATACAACAAAAATTGAAAAACTGACAAAAAATTTAAGAACAGTTGCATTTTAAAATACTTACTCAAAATAAACAACCATCCTAAATACAAATCAACGTCATAACCGAACATGAATATCAGAGTATTATTGATAATATGGATAAATAACAGAGCATTACTGATAATGTGGATGAATAACATCCATTATTCATAACAGGTCCATGTGTTTCATCCTATACCTGTAATTTAGAGCAAAACCAAACTTGAAATTTAAAGTGTATTCTGAAGCACCTTATACTGTTTACTCACTTGAGTCTGTATTGTATAAGTGTTCATCTAGTTTGGAAATTATGACAAAATTGTGTCTATCCTAGAATTCAAAGAACCCCAGAGTTTGGTTTGCTATTTCACCCCTCTTGCTTGACTGATCGAGAGAGTATTACCAACACTCACACACAGTAGAATTGATCTCATACATTTCATATTGCATATAATTGTGTGTACATATGTTAAGCGTGTTTAAATCCCTAAAATTGCTTTTTAATATTTTGTTGGGATTTTATAAACATTTAAAATAAGTTTTTTTATTAAAATTTGTTTTTAAAAGTTTTTGGGGTCAATCTGCAATTAAGTATTGATGGTTATATTGGCTGTAAGTTACCTTGGGTAGAATCCGAAAGAGACAGAGACTTCAGGGTGCATTTGTAATTATTTTAAGACGTGCGTTTGTTATCTTATGGTTGCCCAACATCTGTTGTCTTTTGATTTGTGGAGTTTGTGTTTCTTTATAAAGTGTAAACCAGCGATTGTTTACAACCCTTGGATTGTTTTTATCAATGATCTGCATGCGCTCTTACATCATCCCTGTGAACCTCATATGAACCAATTAGGAGAGTTTTAATCACCGCATATCGTGAACCCTTGGATCAAAGTCAATAAACCTTGACTCAATCTGAGCCATTGATTTTGAACCTTATTCTTGAATCTTCTCAGCCTCCTATAAAAGGACCCTTATCCTCAGCCATCAGAGACTTTTTCCATTTCATCCTTTTGAGAGAAAAGAGAGAGTAGAGAGAGAAGAGAGAAAAGAGAGAGAAAGAGAGAAACTAGAAAGAGAGAGAAAGAGTTACAAACCCTAAACGTAACCCTAAATCGTAAAGACCTTTTCAAACCTAAACCTATTTTCAAGTCCTGTATATACCAAACACAACCTTGAGTGTTTGAGTGTTTTGAGAGGTTGAGAGTTGGTTCTCTTAGTTGGTTTGATGCTGTAACCTCTTCGTTCTTAGATCTTGTGTCCAACTTAAACATTTTTTCTTAGATCTAAGTTTCTGCTGTATAGAAATTTCAGATCTGAGTACTTTATGTTACATTTCACTTAGATTTACATATTTTGTTTCTCATCTTGAGAAATACATTGTTAATTCTTTTCTGTAAATGTTTTTAACTTTGAAATCAACAATAATGTTTTCTGTTTCTAGTTCTCTTGAAACAAGACCTTTGACCTAGTTTGGAATCGCACTTAGTGATTTTCAATCTCAAAAATCTTTTCAAAACCTGAGATTGATTAAGATCTTGATACGTCTTCTGAGCAAGATAGCCGTGGATTTTGGGATTATTGTAAAGGTCAAATAAGGTTAAGTTTTGTGAGAAGAGAGAAATAGAAAAATCACAGCATATAGTTCTTATATGTAATTTGTTTGGACTGGTTGTATAAAATAAGTGTGTGTGTGTGCATGCATGTGTTAGAAAGAACCTCCACAAACACTATCACCCTACTACACTAAAAGTGTTGGTAATAAGATCTTGAGAACAAGAGTCGACGTAAAGAACTTGAACAAATTGGAAGTTAGCAAACTGGGAGAACAACATCAACAATCAGAACTGCAGAGAAGTTATAAGGACACCAGAGGGTACATTCCTAAATTTATATAGGTCTGAGTTGTATGAACGTTTGTTATATAGTTTGTAACCGTTAAAATTTATTTTAGTGAAATTTTTTGGTTTACTCTGTAGAGGGAGTCGTGGATGTTTCCTCTGTTAGGTGAGGTTTTACCACGTAAAAATCCTTGTTCTTAATCTTTCTACATCTCCTCATCTCATTCTTGGTTGAGTTTAAAGTTTTTTAAACTGTTTTATTAAACCTGTTAATCAAATCTTGAATAGATCTCGTACATACTTTAGTTAAACACATCTTGTGATTAATTAGTTTTGATTTTAAAGAAAAGTGTTTCTTCAAAAAACTGTTCGGAGTTACTTAAATAGTTTAATTTTATATTAAACGGCTTTAGTAACAGTTTTTCATATTCATAACATGTCCATGTGTTTCATCCTATACCTCACTTATGTGTAATTTATAGCAAAAGAAAACTTGAAATTTATAGAGTATACCGCTAAGAGGTATTTGATGATATTGATCTTCAAAACTACTCTCGATTCCAGTAAAAATATAATAACACGCTATTACACTTGCCTTGAAAAGCATCTGGATAGTCATATAAACATAATTTGAATAGTAGAGTTTTAAATCGAGTGCGTGCCCATTTAGAAATATTATTGCTCTTAAAAAATTCACATGCTCCTTCCAAAGAGTTCTATACGCATTCATGGAAAACTCATTATGAGTAACACAGTCAGAGTATTGCATGAAAAACACAGGCACGTGTAAACAAATATGAATAAGATAATAAGCAGGGCGTATGTACACAAATATGAGCATTGCATGTCACAACCATAATTAGCATAATTCTCATTCATCCCATATACCAAAATGGAGCTATTAAAAGGATCATGGCATCGAGATTGGATACGTTGAAATGTCCCTAATCATTTTGCCAATGCATATGCAACTTTATTCCATATCAATGTGATGATTGTAATTTCCAATGCTAAAAAGTTAAAACAGAATAAAGAAGTAATTTTCCCACGGTGCATCCATGCATTATTAAGCAACCAAGAATATCAAGTATTAAGCATCTTAGTATTAAACATAAAGAATCTAAATGTCAAAAAAGTATTAAGCATATCAGTATTGAGCATCATGAATCTAAACATCAAATTAGTTTTACGAAGTACATCTCGGTATTAAGTATCTTAGTATTAAGCAGCCAAGAATCTCATAAGGCATAAGAATTTATATATCGATCATGCATTGTTAAGCAACCAAGAATCTCGAATCAGTTTTATGAAGTACATTTCATTAATTCAATCTTGGTATGTCATTTCAAGCCCTCAAAAATAAACATTTTTCAGACATTTCGAGTACTCAATCTACTGATAAATCCCAAATTGTATACATGCTCCCCATTTTTTTTACAATAAAAAAAGACACAAATTGGAACATATAAAACACATTTATGATAGGGATAACAATATCCAAGCCTTGCTCCAATACTTTTCCCAATATCACATTATTAAACCATCTTACAACACCAAACACAAACAAACAAACTTACAGCCCCAAAAACAAACAGATAAACACAAATAGAACTTCAAAATACATTTAAAGTGTCTTGGAGGGATAAATACACTAATTAAGACTTAATTTTACATCCCAAATGCATAAAAAATATCTATATTGAAACTAATTTTCCATAGATGAACCATATTTAAATAAATAATTACTAACGTATACCTCCACACACATCCACACTCATTAGAATATGCAGCTTGCACCTCAACTATACACCTAAAATGAAATAAACCTTCGTTACAGAAGTAGTGTTCACACATAAGAGGGGTATCTCATCTATGATGTGAATACAAATGCTTCTTTTGAATCATCTATAATGTGAGATTTCCTTATTTCCAAAGCTATAGTTTTAAACTTAAAACTAAGAATTCTTAAAATTTGGAAACAAAATGTAAGAACCCTATGAGTGTCTAGTGTGAACATAGTAGAATTAAAATCAACAATAATGAAAGAAAAATTCATTACTTTGAGAATAATAAGAAATCCAAAGAATCTCACCCTCATGAAATCTCGAATGTTGGGTAGTGAAGAAGATTTGTTTCATCAAACTGTGAAGAAACACATATAGAAATAGTGAGGGACCAAGACATATAAAAAATACCATAATTTTAACATTCAAATTTTTTGGAATAGAGGTATGTAGAAACATAGGCACCAACTCCTCGCAGATAGTTCTAAAAGGCAAATAAGGGCATTGAGTAGAGAATCCAAAGTACACTCTGGTAAAAAGTAGATAATATTTGGAAATAAAATCCATATTTGCAATAGCCGAGTACCTTGCATCATTTATCAATCGTCCCAATATCACATCCATTTTTTTTAAAACCTAGTTCAATAACACCTTCTCCAATGTGTAAGAGATATCCAAGCATACTCAACAATGTGGATTGACTACTTAAAATATTAAATTTCCAAATAGAAATAATGGAAAAAAAGAATCCCGTATAATAATATCCAAAAATCAAACCAACTCAAAAAAGACTGCCCAACACAACCTTCCTCTATTATGCCTCTAACACAACAAAAACTTTCATCCCTTTATAAGTAATTCATCCATGAAACATGAAAAATTCTTTGAATGGGGAAATAAAGCAGTGCTAAAAGAAAGCACTCCTAAGAGTAGTTAGTTCAGACACAAAGACTAATCGTAAAATAGGTTTGGCATAGAGTTGACTATGCATTCAAAACATTTGATGTTCAAATAAAATTCCTCGAAAAACTAAATATAGCATAAAACCATAAGAACAACCATATCAACAATTAATTCAAAAAGATCCCCTACAGGAAATTGTGCAATAATAGAAAACTAATAATAGAATGAAAAAAAATCGGTATACATCATACTAATAATAGAATAAAAGTGTTTCATCAATATCATGTCATGGATTAGTACATGCGGATTATTACCTTCGAATCAACAACAAAAGAACACTTGTAAAATTGTAGATTATAGCTCTCTTGATCTGCAAATGAAGAAATAAACAACAAAAACATAAGAAACAACAAATATCAAATCGCCCTAATTATGTAGACAAAACCTAGAATTTATACCACCATAAAAAATCTATATTACAAAGCCTTAAATCTGAACACAAAACCCTAAAATTTAACACAAATCGAGCCATAAGGCCCTCTCGCCCCAAAAAAAAACTCTCCAACAGCTAACGATTATTACAATAGGAAACGATTACATTTGTATAAGATATGAATCAACACAAACCCTTTATTCTCCCCAAAATAAAAGTTTGTGTGGTTCGATAGAGAGAGGAGAGAGTGTTACCTGCTGATCTAAGAGAGAGATGAGAAATCGTACAATTCGAGAGAGAGAGAGAGAGAGAGAGGAATGGCTGTAGTGAACTGCTTTAGTGTATTTTATTATTTTAGTCCTCCGTTTGAATTTTGGGTAAAGGATGAGATATGAAATTAAGTCACGAAAAATATGCGTAAATCAAATAATGAAGGGACAAAAGAGTAAATGAGAGTTCTTTTTAACTCAACCATTAGATCTCACTTTTAAGAATCAATCCTAGCCTCTGATTAAGTTATCAACTTATGGAATAATGGCTAATTTTTTACTCCTTATTTTATATATATATATATATATATATATATATATATATATATATATACTCATATACTCATATTTTAATATGAGTGCGTGTGTGTTTATTATATGTGTTACAACTTCGTGTTTATATTTCAGGTTGTGATTCATCAACAAGAAATTCAATGTTGCATCTAGCTGGATGCTATTATCAATAGTGTTTTTATGGTATGGCAGTTATGAGTTGTTATTAGTATTGAAAGTTAAGAATAATCATTGAATTTTATATATATTTTTTGCTTCACCCACTAATCTTTCAATCAATCCTCTGTAAGACTCTGTGCCTGAATACTTCCTTCACTAATTTTGGGTGAACATTCAACTAATAATGGATGTTGTATGTAGATTTATGATTTTCTTTTAATCAATGTCGATATATGTGTTGTTGTGTTTCACCATTATTACCTATATAATAAGAATCATGTGTTGCGGTTTTAGCCACCTAGAGTTTTTTTCCTGTAACCTTTCTTCCCGACAATGGTTGTTATAACATCAATTGAAAGAATTGGTTGGAAACCACTATCGGGCCCAAGAATATATTGCAATGTTGAAATCAAAGCACAGAGGTTCCCTTCTTTCCCACTCGACCATCTCTTGAATTTAGCATCTAGAGTTTCTGCTAATTTGTTTCTCTTTGTTTGCTCTATTTAAGTAAGAAGATTGCGCATATTCTTCTCTTCCAGAGCGTTCGAATTAAAGATCTCAATGATTTTTTATAGTTCAATTATTTATGTTTATCTATTTTATACTTGATATTACTGTGATTAGATTACTTCTTCTATTCAAACTTTAGGCATGTTTTTTTTTCATTTTGACAATTTCTGTCATAATATCATGAACAACACTTTACTAAACTGATTTGGTGGGAACAGATACTCTTTAAGACAACGATCGACACAATTTGGAGAAATTATATATTTTGATTTTTGGCACCATTGTTACCTAATCTACCAAACAAATTTCTTTTACAAAGTTTGATTATCTAAATGAAACCATTGTTGTTTGTTTAACGTGGGAGAAAGAGGATTTGAAGGTGTAAAATGATACTATATTATATTAGTTTTCATGAGAATCAAACATATTATTGGTTAGTATTTTCTGGGACCTTATATGCTTGGAGGAAACATGACCAGCTCTCTAAATATATAAATCCATACAAGTCTTCTTTGAAATCCACCTATCAAAATTATAGTTCTCTCAGACTATTTTTCAAAATCTCTATAATCAGGGCATATTTTCGTATTTTGAATACTAGTATGAACTAAATTTTTCTTCTACTTCTCTTTATTTTGTTTTGTTTAATCTTGGTTTTGTTTTCATATTGTGTATGAACATAATTGATCAGGAGATATGCATGCGTGTGTGGGTATAGGAGCTATATATGCCCCCTTTTGGTTGGCCTCCTGGGAATCCAACTGAAGACAAGCCTCCTGGGAAACCTACTGAAGACAAGACAAGCCTGCTGAAGACAAGACAAGCCTACTGAAGACAAGCTCGAAATTGGACACCATGATGCGCCATAATATGAACAAGTCAAATAAGTCTCTGGGGATGATTGGGTCATATGGCCTTGGTCACTTGGCAGTGAAGCTTAGAGGGGACAAGTTTTTGGTCTCATCTAACGAACAGAAGATGATGGTGAGATTCCATAAGTTTGGTGTAAGAAAATTTATGCTGTCATAAGTAACACTAAAAAGTGTTGACCCAGATTGTGTTTTATCTATCGGTATTGCCCAAATTTGATACACCCTAAGAGTATTGACTTTACATATAACTTTATATTTTACACGACAGGCTCTAGATCATAAAAGTTGATGCCTACATATCTCAAAAGGTTATTTTTAGCTCAGAATCAAAATTTTGGAATTTTTAAGGACACAAATTTCCAATTGAGTCCATATATTTTTTTGGCTCAATTCTGGACAAAAACATTTATTCATAGGATTGTATTTAATTGTAATATTCTCAAGCCTATGAAAAGTTTGTTGAAGACGTAGCGACAAAGAGTATAAAGCTTCATCATCATGCCGGTTTCGTGCCTCGTTTATACGTCATCAACCATAGTTGCATGCTCCTAAGGTATGAATGCAATTATATATATATAGGAGCTTGGAACTTGTTTATTGGGTGTTAGGTCTAATTAAAATTGTGTTTTATTTTCAGAAAGAATTAATTAAAACTTTAAAATAAGTTTATGAAGTTTTCTGGGCTAAAAATTGAATATTACAAAGTTTCTGGAAGCTCGTTCGATATGTCGTTCGAACGAGATTGTCGTTCGAACCAGATGTCGTTCGAACGAGATTACCAACGACTTCCCATTAAGGCATACTGGAACTTCGTTCGAACTGTCGTTCGAACGAGATTGTCGTTCTAATGAGATTTCCAACGAGTTTCTAACGAGTTCATACTGGAACTTTGTTAGAAGACTCATTCGAACGAGAATGTCGTTTGAACGAAATGTCGTTTGAACGAGATGCCAGGCGGGAACAGTTTTTGGCAATTTTAAGCAGTTTTTCACCCACTTCCCCACTTGTTTCTTAACCAACTTTTCACAGGATAACTATGTGCGGGATTCACTTTTGAAAAGGAATCTTTTTCATATCCTACTAACTCCTAGTGAGTGTTTTGAGAGTAAAATCAAAGAGGGAAAAAGATCATGTTTTGAGTGAGTTTTTATGAAAGAGAAAAATATACACCACTCTAGTTTACACCCAAATTAGTTTCTTCCAAGTTCCCATACTCATATATCTTGCTTGGAGTTTGGCACCGGGTTCATCTCTTTTGTTCAAAGAGAAGTTTCGGGTTTTCTTCTACATCCCATAAAGAAAGAAGAAGAGTTTTGTTACGGCATTACCCACTTGGAGAAAGGCTCCTTGCTCGGGTGACGGTGACCATATAAAGTCCGATCGGTGGATTCTGAGACCGCGGTGGAGCTCCAAGGTTATCCGCTAGGAAGAGGTATCTACAAGAAGAAGCATCGGGGCTTGAGAGGGATCGAGTCATGTGTTGTAAGACTTTCTGTCTTGTATTTGTAAATTCCGTAGTTAGTGGATTTGTGTCTAGGGCCGTCCGAGGTTGTTTCCCGTCTTGGGTTTTTTCTCGTACATTGCGGCATAGTGGATTGATTGTTTATTTTATCTTTTGCAAAATCACCTAGACCACATGCTTAGATAAAAAGATACAAATTTGTTTAATTTAATCTCTTCGAGTTTAATTTGGGTAATGTGTAGTTAACTTGGTTTAAGTGAAACTGATTTTAATTCATTAATTTGATTTCACTCGGTTTAATTTTAATTTGTTGAAGAAAACTGAAATTTGGTAATTCGTTTGTTTGTGAACCATCACACTTCTTTACACTTCCGCATCTTGATATATATATAAAAGGAAATAATATTTTAATTGAGAAAATTAAAAATCGGGGGCCTTCAGAATGAATTAGTTAAAGGTTTTATTCGTGTCTTACATTGGAAGAAATTTAAACTTAGAAGCTTTTATCCGTGTCTTACATTCATATGTAAGTACCATTGATTTATGTACATATCCACTGATTTTTCTTTTGTACATCAGCTAGAACAATTCTTTTAAAGTACTGCTCAACTGCTGCCTTAGTAAATATGGGCTTGATATAAACAAATGCAAGCATTACTGGTGGATATTGAAGGGGGCCTTAAGTGCTAGGTTGTGGATCAAAAAGTAATTCCATAAGAATTCAGGTGTACAAAAAGTAATAACATGAAGGTTAAGGACATGTTCAAGGATCATTCAGCTGAGGAGTAAGGATAACATTCCCGTGTCAGTTATTATATGTTGCTCAACTATGTAAGTTTTCACTTCTAGAAAACGAATCGTTTTTAGTGTTTAATATGTTATTATTGTGAATTGAATAAAGTCCAACTTTGTATTGGTCATAAAAAATTATGAGTTAGTTATGGTTGAAATTCAAATTCTTTAGTATGTAGGCATTTGGATAAATCATTTCTTTAGTATGTATTGTAATAGGTGGATTGAGAATAAATATATATTTATTTTTCTTATCGTTATATTATTATAAGATTTATGATTATTTTATTCATTACTTTTTGACATTTTATATTTTGTGCAGATAAAGCACAAACTATTTAGGAACTGTTGTGTAAATAGTAGTTTGTTGGGGTTGAGTTTTGTTTAGATTTTGTTAATCGGCTAAGCTATTTCTATTGCAATTTAATTTGCATGGTATATTAATTTACCACGTACTAGGCATATTCCTTATATATTCATTATTTTAATATTAGAATTATCATTGACATTGGAACCATTGAAAATGCAGACATTGAACTCATAAAGACAATGCGAGAAATCAAGGAAACAAAGACCAAATTTAAATTTATGTGGTATGATTTGGCTCCTTATAATAGTCTAACTGTACTTTATTGTAAATTTATATATTTTTCTCCTTATTTTTGTAAATTGTATGTTTCTTTAATTGTGAAATTCATATCTTATCAAACATATCTTCCAACACTGATTCCATTTTTAATGTTGCAAATGTAGCTATGAAGTAAGGGTGCGACAGGGTGAAGATAAGAGCGCAGAGCATCAATGTGGAAATTTGGGAAAATAAGTCACGGGATTTGGGATCCAATGCTTAGTTGATCCTACAATCACTTTAAGAAGCATACAGACTATGAATATTTGATTTTCATTGACAATTTGTCTATTTGAGTATTGTTGTTGGGTTATTTTTTATTTCTTAAACAGGGAGGTTAGTTTTATAAATAAAGGAAATTCTGACCAATTGTTTAAAATTATTTAGAATTTAAGTTATATAATAAATATTTTAACTTAAGTATTGGTATTAATCTCATGAATTGAGTTGAATTGATGATTTTGTTTATACAATGTTTAGGATGGATTATTAGTATTATTGTTTGAGCACAGTCGTTTTGGCTCCTGATGGGAGTTTGATCTTTGAGGCTCCATTGTATGGGTTGGGATTAATAATAATAGCGTAGTCACCAGAAACTCTAGCCAAGACACCACGATCACTCGCATGGTATTCAATATTGCAAACAACAGCCAATTTAGGGATAGATCTGAGCAGAAGGACATTTCCCACCATAAGATTGACCTTCTTCTTACAAAAAACAAATCCCGCAATCCCAGTCGTAAAAAAATAGCCTAATGAAGAACTTTTGGAAACCCAATTTCATAGAAATTCATCTCATGTTGTAATCAATGCCATTCGAAAATCAAATCTCGCAATCTAAGTCGTAAAAAGACTTGATTAGTTGACTTGATACAATCATTTTCAATTTCAATAAAGAACTTAGTCACGTGATCACTATTGAAGAACATTAGCCTTCTTCTCGACGAAAACAAATCCCGCAATATGGAAGGGGAAATAATGAGAGTAATGTATGAGCCATGGTTTGTCAAGTACAAAGTTGTTCTTTATGTTTTCGGGTCATGTTCATGCATATTAACGATCGTTATGTGTTTCAAACATTTCTTACAACATTGTAAATGGAATGTGTGCTCCAGTGATTGACTAGTCACATAATATATGGCGGCGGCGGAAATATCGATGGCTTGGCAAACCGCATGACATAATCATTCGAGAACCGGGAGTCCGATGATGACACTGAAACTTCCTGTAAGTTACTTTTGTACCTCTTAGGGTGTTTGTTGGTATGTCTAGGCCACTTAATTGTTGTTTTAAATTTTCACCCCCTAAATCTCATTTTAGCCCCAAAGTGAACACTTACTAGTTAATTTCAAAAATCAGGAGTCCGATGAGACACACCATCTCTTACAAGTTACTTTGTCACTCTTGTGGTGAATGTACATCTATCCGGGCCACACGATTGTTCTTTTGAGTTTTTCCCACCTAAGTTCTATATTTAACCTCAAAACAAATGTCTACGAGTCAATTTCGGACAACCGAGAGCCCCCCCATTAAGGACATAGACACTTCATATAAGTTATGTTTTAACCTCTTGAGGAGTTTGTGTCTGCCTCTCTCTTGAAAACTCGGTTGCTATTTTCAGATTTTGCCCCTTAAATCATATTTTTAATACCAAAACAAGCATAAACTAATCAAATTTGAAAACTGAATCCGACGAGGTCACAATGACTTCTCTTAGATTACCTTGGTACCTTTTGGAGTATTTGTCTCTACTAGCACTACTTCATTGTTGTTTTAATTTTCACCCTCAAAAAACCCAGTTTAAACACCAAAACGAACGTTTACTAGTCAATTTCAAAAATCAAGAGTCAAATGAGGACACATATACTTCTTACAAATTATTTTTTTTTACCTCTGTGGATGTTCAAATACTAAACTCACACAAACAAATATAGACAATCAATAATTCTAACTTGAATGGCATGAGCTGCTTGCAAAGGACATGAATTAATTAACATAAGCAAACACATCGATAATTCTAATAAAAATTCACACAAACAAGTGTACAAATATTCTCATAAATTAATCTTAAAACTATACTACTACAACCAATTGACAATTCGGGTTTTCAATTGGCTCACCCTCAACCTCCTATCACCTCTACAAATCAGTACAAAAACTAATAATATAAATCAATAACCAAGAATTAAAATTACCTTTTATCTGTATCAAGTCGACGATAATATAACTTGAATCCCCAGGGCTAGATCAAATACTTAAATGCCAATGAACCGAGTCAAATACCCACAGATAAAAAACAAATGATTTCCATTGAATATCCAAAACAGACAAATGGTTATTTACACAATCAGACATATGAATATCCAAAACACAATTTCATGATTATATGCTCTACAAATGAAATCTATATAAGAGAAATAACATGTGCTTAAAAATAAAAATAAAATTAAATTGCAAATGTTAAAAAATTACTAGGTGAAATTGAGACAAGATATTTAGGGCAGCGGATGGATTTGTAAACAATGAGGAATGAGGAACAAGCAGAACAACGAGGACAATATATTTATGGCGGCAGTGCGGCTGATGGGAGGTAGAGGAAGAGGACGGCGCGAGAGGGAGAGGGAGAGATGCGACTGAAGGATAGGAAGATAGAGAGGGAGAGGTGAAGAAAGAGATCCAACAGCGAGAGGCGTTTGTGATTTTTTTTTCTAATGTCTTTTCTTGTGAGTAGGTAGAATTCTCACCGCAGTAGTGAAATGTTTTTAAGAGGGAACCCAAATTTTGCTTAGCCATCTCATAAGGTGTTCCTTTTGAGACCGCTATTAATTTACCATCTTAAAATATATACCTTTTGAGACGGCCAAATTTAGTTCTCTTAAACATTAATACTTTTTAAGATGATAATTTTTTATCGTCTCAAAAAAGGAGTTTTAGAGACCCAAATTTTAATCGTCTTAAAAGGTTTCGTCTTAAAAAGTACTTTTTTGTAGTCAAAGGACTTAGTGTTAGTACTACCGCTTTGTAGTTTGGCTCTTTAAGAGAAGTAGGAGTTCTGACCATATTTGGTTGATAGATGGGATAGGAATATCTCGGTGGCATATTTTGAGTTAACAGACCTCAATGACCGAAAAAGTTAAGTAGTAGTGTATCGAAGGGGTTCCTTGTTTGGATTTCTCTTGCGAGACACTCCGCGCTTGAACCTTAACAACATCGGGAGTGGAGAGATGTTATTGGATGCAAGGATGTTGGTTTTGATGATGAATTACCTAGTGTGGAGAAAACAATATGACCTGAGAGCCATGTTATGATTAGGGGCTTATGGAGATGGAAGTGCCATGGAAAAGCACTGAATTGTTTCTCTCACCGTAAGTATGTGGGTTAGGAAATGTAAAGGAAATCAATTTGAGGCTTATATCCAGGCCTTGAGTAGAAGGAAAATTCGGAGGTAAGATGTTTTGGGTGTGATTTTCGTAACACTTGTGCAGAGTATAGGTGCCCCGATTATTTAGACTTTCCATTTCGTCAAGATGGAAGGACGTAGAGGTAAAAACGTGTTAGTAGGTTTGTAAGATAGTATTTAGAATGTCTTGGTTGTGTTCCTTAGCCCGTTATATCTTAATGACTGATGATGCGAGGTAGTAGTGTAACGGGAGGGTTCCTTATTTGGATTTCTCTTTACGAGATGTCCCACGCATGAAACCGAACAAATGTTGGAAAAGGGAGAGGTCTGGGGCACTAGGGATATAGTTAGTATAGTACTCATTTTTCGTGTGTAGGAAAACACATCAATCTTAGGAGTACCATGAAATAGGGCCAATGGGGCAGGTGACGTTGAGATAAGGAGATTGTAGTGAGTTAACCATGAAAAGATTGGGGGTTTTAACCGTGGGAAGGATTAAATTTCCAAGTATAGGATGAAAGGGTTACAAGGTATGTGGGCACCTTGGTAAGTTGATTTTATATACCGTCCGAGATAGCAGGGGCGTAGTATATAAAGTCAAAGATTTTTCTTTAGAGGAAGTTATCAATGGAATTGGAATGTGTTGGATGGAATGTCGTAGGAGGTACGTAATAATCCAATTATATAGGTTCGACAAAAGTTAGCACACCTGAGATGGAAGATTGACGGGAGTCGTCAAGTGTCAGTACAGTTTCCTTTTTGAGGGAAATTCAAAGTCGGGAGGTATGCTAATGGATACTTAGGGTGTCGGCTTTCCGATAGGATTAATACGTTAGAGTTGTTATTATAGGCTCATTCTCTTTACATGTGATTATAGAAGCATAAGGTGTAATTTATTGTTGTTAGAGTTGATCTTATGACCGAGGTAGTGTTGTAGCATATACAAATTTAGTTAATCTTGTTATTAAGCTAGTGCGTTAGAGCATAGACCTCGAGATAAGTGGGTACCGTGAATGAGTATATGGTAGGGTACCATTTGGGTTAGTACCTTTCAACTTGTAGGTACCAGGATGAAGTGTGATTAGCGATCCTAGGTTAGTAGTACTGATCATATCCGAATTTCGAGGACGAAATTCCATTATAAGGAGGGGAGAATTTAATACTCTGTACTTTTATGGATATTTAAATTACATAAGTGGGTGAAATTTGGAAATTGAGGAATTACTGTGAATAATACTTTTTGGAGTTTATGAGTGTTAGATGATTACAGGCGAGTGACATTTACTTAGGGGACTGAGTAAATGAGTTGGAATGTTTTTATGTCATGTCGCAGTTGGGTTAAGTGACGAGTGATAGTTTATGTTGTAGGAAATGCGTGTTGAGAAGTGTCGGGTATGACTAGTGAATTTTAGTTAAGTAACTCGGATGGAGATTTCGAGTGCACGGTTAGTTTCGGAATGGCCTAGATAGTCTAAATAGAGTATTCCGGGGGTAGTGTTTAGGTTCCGATGACTTTTGGACTAGTAGGGACTCGCAATTGAGTAAACGAGTCATTTTTTGGTTTATAAGGGACACGCCCTTATTTATCTTTTATAAGTCACGAGAGAGAGAGAGAGGAAGAGAAAGAAAGAAAATAGAGAAAAGAAGAAGGAAAGAAAGGAAGAGGAGAAAGGAAGAGAGAAAAGGGGATTCCAGGCCAAACTCCGCGGGATTCGACTCGAGGTCATTCAATTTTATCCACGAGGCAAGTGTTTACTTGCTTTATTCATTTGTGTGTGTCTCTCATATTATAGTTGTTAGACTATATGATTTTTGGGTTAGAACCCTTAAAATAAATTTGAGAAAATTGATTTTGAGTTTACAAATTGATGTATTGTTTGCTCTTGATGACTTCTAGTGTTAAACCCATGTTAATGGTGTGCAAAAATAGTTAGAAATGGGAGTAAATGATAAACTAGGGTTTTAATAGTTTTAGGGTTTACATTTAAGAGAAATGGTTTAATACCACAAATTAATTGATGTGTTAGTTATAAATCAGTGTTAGGATGATTATAGTGTTATTGGTTGAGATTAGAAATCACAAAATGGAGAATGGGATGATTATAGTGTTGTTGGTATATATTTGGGTATTTTGGATGATATCTCCCAAACAGTGAGTTTCGAATAGGGTGAATCGATTCGGATCAAGTTCTAATCGATTCGCATAAGGGGACCTGTAAGGCTGTCTCAGGCTGAATCGATTTGAATTGAGAACGAATCGATTCGCCTTTGAGGACTTGCTTGCAGAACAATTTCCGAATCGATTAGAATTGAGACGGAATCGATTCACTATCCCGAATCGATTTGCATTAGGGGGGAATCGATTCGCCTTTGCTGAATTTGTCAGTTTTCTCCCTTCAAGTGCATGGGGAGTTAAATTATAACTTGGAGATTATTGTAGGGGATTCTAGATGTGATATTAGGACTCCTAGATGATGGAATTGAGGGTGAGTAAACATTGGATTGAAAAAGAGAACATGGGATTAGTTAATGGCACAATTCAGGGTATGGACCTAATGAATGGTTAGGGCGTGCAACATTCGAGAGAGGTCTTCGGCAAGTGTGTATAGAGATATTTATGCGGTTCGAATAAATATGGGTTGAATGCATTTGAGTAAATCCAAGGATGCGATTAGGATGGAATTTAGGATATGGGCTAAAGGGATTTGAGTGGCTATCCGGTACGTCTATTAACGACTATTATTATAGGTGATGCGAGCCATATGGAATAAGTTGATAGTATACTTATTTAATTATTACGAATTGGTATATTCGGGATTATATATAAATCCTTAGAAGTGACAAAGGTGTGGATTTAATCTTAAGTAAGATAATACTTATAGGTTTAGTATTTTAAGTGTGTAAATACTTATATACTATTACGAATGGGAACATTCGAGGTTTTGGCTATCACTATAAGAGTTTGGTAATTATAGCCATAATATATTGAGAAGTGATATATATTATATATACGGGAGTTGTTACAGTATATATATGATATGATACTAAAATAAATATATCTGTGTGTGGTTGGTGTATTTTTATCTTAGAGGCTGGTTCCACGGACATAGGGGTGGATAGCTAAATTATATTTTTCTCTTGTGCTATCCAGGGAGATTATGCGATGTGGGTGAATCCCTTGGCTTGAGGAGCGGGGAGAGTATAGTACCCAGGTCATATTGTCCATGACCGCCTCCACCATCTAGTTTTTACCATTACCATGAATGATTCTAGCTTGGTATCGTGGTCACGTGAGTAAACCCAGATGTGGATAGACGCTATGAGACTGCATCCTCAAGTTATATCTTGGTGGGATGATTATTATACTTATAATTGTAATAGGTATAATTATAATTATTACGTATAATATATTGCTTGTATATGAAAACGAGATATCATATTGCTTTGACTTAGGTAAAGACTAAAATGAATAAGGTTTTATTCTCATTCTAGGAGATTATTTTCGGATTTAAATTGTAATTCGTTTATTAAAGTGAGAATTATGTACGAGGGATATTATATACTAAAGTGAAAAAGGTATTTTAAACTAGTGAAAGTATTTGGAATATGAACGATATATATATATATATATATATATATATATATATATATATATATATATATATATATATATATATATATATATAATCGAGGATAATTCCAGCTAAAGCTTGGGTGATAGCTTACGGTATAACTCATCTTGTATCACGTCGGGTAAAGTGTTAGTTATGAGAATTCAAAGGATGGCTGAAAGTGTTTAGTTAGGCAGCGTAGCTTAACTATGTTGGTTAAATGTATGCGATATGTGTGCACTATTAGAAGAGGGGTGAAGCGTATCTCATGAGAGTGCGATACCAATTTAAATATGAGAGATTTCATATTTTAAAATACGACATTTATTTACTTGCTAAATATTTTCAAAGACTCGATCTCTGATCCATTTCTCTATTTTCCCTCTCTTGCTATACATGTATATATATTAGGTGCCCGAACACAGGGATGCTTGGATGATGATTCTTTCGAGTCAGACGTTGCTGCAACAGCTGTGGATGTAAGTAGGTTTATTGTAGACGCTTTTATCCTTGTGATATAGATAGGAGTTCTTGTAGAAGCACTTGGGCTGATAGCCCAACTATATTCATTTATTCTTTTACCGCATTTTTATTGCGGCATTCGATTTGGTTGTATTATATTACCGAGTGTTTGGTTATTTTTTTCATTTCAGTTTCGTGTATATAAATTGTGTGAATGTTAAAGATGGTTTGGTTGAAAAGATTAGTTAATATAAAATTTTGACACCATCCTAATAAGTTATTAGTAATTAAATTAGTTTTCGACAATGATTTTAAGAATGAACCATATGAGATTCTTGTTTTAATCTGGTATAGGATTGATCACCCGGTATGTTATTAGGCGGGATGTCATAATTTCTAACACCTGTCAAGTTGAGCATCACTTGCATTAATCGAGTTGTCCGATTTTGTAGAGTCACATTTTAGTGTTACTTTCCAAATCTTAAATGAGAAATCATCTTCTTCTCTCAAGACCAAAGATGCGAGAAAATCAACCATATGTATTTAAAAATATTAGACCTTCCCAACCATATGGCCCGAGACAAAGGTACTGACATTGTAGAATAGTACCCCACAAAATGAACAAAACATGTTCATTCATATTCCAAAAGTCACTCTATGATTTATCAATGATCCACAAGTGAATAACCATGTTCATTGGTATCAACTTGATTATTAGTGGAACAGAGAACAATTTCAATGTACGACTATTATATAGAGCCATTGGGGGGGATCATATTGGACACATGACCCTATTAGAAAATAACATCATAATCTCAACTTAATCCATGGATAATAAATAATTCAACCTATATTTACCTCCTCTACATAGACTAAAGCTAGATTAAACCATATATGTTTCTTATTTTTCTTTTCATGTTATTCCAATTTAACATGTATAAATCTAAGTTGTTAATTCTTAATCCAAAAATTGGTTTTGATATGTTTTCTAGTGTGTGACTGTAAATGGGTAGAAGAGATATTTAAAGGTTGTTTAATAATCTTTTTCCATTTTATTCTTGTAAATGTAATTTTTATCATCTTATCCTTTGGTGAGGCGAGTAGTGTGAAAGGTGTTAAATTCGATTCATATTCTTACAATATTGATTTTCTCCATTTTGTCATGTAGTATATAAATAAGGAGATTATAAAACAATAAGTACGTTCATTTGCCTTCACGATTTTAGTTTGTCTTATTCCTTTAACTAAAACCCATTTAAATGTTTAGTACAAGAGCTTCATGTTACTTTAACCTTCAAGTTTAAGAAATTTCCAAATATTATATGTGATATAATCTATGTATAAAGCTTATTTTAAAAAATTGATAATGCATTTTAATAAGGCTTGTTGATAGCTTTAACTCGACTAGTATTTTTTTTTGTCTTCCTTCATAAAACGATGTTTTCTCATCTTTCCACAAAATACAAGGACAAACAGGTTGCTTTTTCGGTCTCCTTTCACGACATAATTATTAATATCTCATTACAATGAAAGGTTCATTCACTCCAACGAAACTCGTTTCGCTACTCGTGAATCCTTCATTAGTTGTTTTCTAGCAAATCTAGATGACTTCATGACCTTATTCACCCAAAGGTTGATTTTGTGAATATTGGGTTTGTTGGAGTGAACTTCCCAACACTCATATTTGGGGATTATAGATCTTTGTTCTTAGATTTCATTAGAACTTGTGGAAAACCCACCATTTGGCTATATTGATGATAGATTAGTTGATGGCTTGTTTGTGTGGCTAGAATCACCTGCAGCTCTATGAGTTCTTGTTCCATAAGTTTGAGCGGGATATATAGGTGAGTATTCTCCCAATAAGAAATTTAAGGGCTAAGGGTTTTGAAAGTGCCTTTATGAAGCTAAAAGATATAAGATTTCTATAGAGAAATTCGCTTTTTTGTTCATAAAAACTATTTTGCTTCATTTTGAAAAAAATCCATAAAGAATGGTTCTTGATCTTCCCACTCAATTTTATTTTTATTCTTGAATGTTTTTGTCTATTACGTTTCCATACACTCTCTGAGCTTTCTGAGTGAGCTTAAAAACTTTAATACACTCACACCTCATAGGTGTTAGTTGTTAAAATTCTTCTATGTTCCTTTACATTTATAGCTATAATATAACACTATTTTGGGTGATTAGATTAGGAACATGAGCATATTAGTCATAACATCATGATCTCATCTTCAACCATGATGTACCATAAATATGGTACAACTCAAGGACCAATCCTAAGATAACAATAGGATTCATTTCCCCTCGAGATGAGGTCAGCTCAGTTACCCATATGGTCAGCCCCAATATCACGGATAATGAATTTAGGACAGTAGTTAACACCATTATATAACTTCGTCAAAGTAAGCATGTAATGCGTGATTAGATGTCATTAGAATAGCACCCCACGTGAGAGAGATATGAAAATATTATCCTAGGTGATTCCTAACAAACTTTATGATTATTCTTCCACTTTTATGTAAAGGTGTACCTACCTACCCTATAAAGGCATGACACTTATCCGCCTTTATTTTCTCTCTTCTAATAGCCTATAAATAGCCCACTATCCTTTATAAAGGGTTTGATATAATATTTTCATACAATTATGATATACATGTCTAGAGTGAACTTGAGAGATTGTAACCACTATTCATCTATGGATTTTCTCATCTGAATCAGTACATTCGACAGAACATGTGGATGCAAGAACCTATTTAGGCCGAACTACATAATTTTGGTTACATTATTTGTTTCTCATCTTTCTTCGTTGTTTTCTCTAGAATTGTATTTTTGTGATTATATGTCTTTATCTGTCATTATTCATAGATAGAACACGCTTCCTAAGACTAAATCCATATATAAGTTTTAGACATTAGAAAATTAGTGTGATTTGTGGGAATCAACAAGATATTAGTTGCTTTCCACCATTGTTGATTTTGGAAACTTTAGGATACCGAGTCCATAGAAAATAATGGATCATAATCTGATTCGCATATATTTTGTTGGAATAGAGTCTGCTAATATGCAAATTCCTTTTATTTCTTATTAAATCCTCGAATCTACAATCGAATTTAGTTTTTTGAAATTTAAATCCATTTTTGTAACTTATTTTATTATAACTGTCGTACTCATTTTTTGAATTATATTGCTTTCTTTTTTTGTAAATTCTATGAACATGGGAGAAAATCTAGAAAGCAATCGACTCGCTGAGGGGATTCTACCTTCCACACATGTGGGTATGGGTGACATGCGGGGAATATTATTGAGCTTGCCGAGAGGACAAGAGGCAATGCATGAGAGCATCAAGAAGCTAACACAAAGTATTATGGAAGGGAAGAATAGGCTTAAGGAAAACCTAATTGCCCCAGCAATGGGTGAAAACTCGAGCAAAATGAGAGAGATGCCTCCTTTAGTCCCATATAGGGACACGATGCTGATGCATCATGAAAAAACTACGAAAAATCCTACATGAATGGTGAAGGTAGCAGGTTCAAATACTCTGGATCAGAATACAATGACAGATCTTATCGCCTAAGGGCAACATCCACCATCAGAACATGTGGATATGATGATGAACATATTTACTCCCTGGAATACCTAAGCATTTTGGAAAGGCTTAGCAAAGGTTTTGCCTTTGTTTGACTGGGAGACCATGAGTTACGAAGGCTCACCAGTACAGATATCCAAGGGAGTAGAGGGAAGAATTCTGGAGACGAGGGAGTACAGGGAAGAATTCTGGAGAATCGAGATAAAAAAAATTAAATGCTTAGCCAAGTCAAGACCAAGTGTATGAGGGTTGGCAAAAGAAGATAAAACTTCTCAGGAAGAGAGATCGACTTAAAGATAAGGTTGAGTAAGAAATCCAGTGACGATCAAGGCCGAAAAGGAGGAACAACCCTAAAAGTGGTCCATCTCGTTACTAGAGGATCGTCTAGGTGAAATTATAAAGTTAAAGAACCCTTTGTAGAAGGGCTTCGTTCAAGGATCACCATTCACATCATCAATTATGAATTATTCAATGCCTATAAAATTCAAACCACTTTCATGACTCCTAAATGCGATGGAAAGTCAGTTCATGTTATGCATGTGGAGTAGTACTAGGCTACCTCAGATATTTATTCCATACTTGATGAAGTAAACTGTAAGAATTATCTCGTACAATCTACGTATCAAATTAAATTTTATATAACGGCTTATTAAGAGGGAAGATCTCAAACCTTCAGTAGGGTGCCAATGTCTTCATCGATAATTTATTTTTCGGTATAATGCCAGGTAAGAGGGCAACTCACTTGTTAAGCGTCCATCAGAAAACGAATGAAATGACCATGTAGTTCATTATACGCTTTAATAATTAGAATCTTGAAGTAATTGACTATGACGAAAGGATAGCGATCACGGAGATCATGAGCGGTTTATTTCACGGGAAATTATATTGGGCACTGGCAAAGGGACCATCGAGAACGATGTTAGAACTTTTGGCTAAGGATAAAAAAATTATTAATACTGAAGAAGTAATGATAGTAAAGGAGTTGAGCTACACTATGCTCGACTCTAGCAAGATCTCAGAAAAAGGAAAAGTTTAAGGATAATAAAAAGGCAGACAAGACGAAGAATTATGATGAGTAAACGCCACTTACCTTAGGTGTGAACCACATCCTCGATGATATTCGAAAAAATAAATGACCTGAAATAGTCGGGTACATTAAAAACTCCACCAAATCAGACGGATAAGAGAAAATACTATTAATTCCACAAAGATCACGACTACAACATCGATAGTTGTTTGGCCTTGAATAACAAAATTGAAAATCTGATCAAATGAGGCAAACTGACGAAGTATGTTAATAAAGGTGGCTGGTCAGATAGATAGGACGAGTAGAAACCTAGGAGATGATCGAAGTCCCCTTGCAAGAAGGAAAATAATAAGAAAAAGGGTTGTAACTAGAATTTAGAGGATGATTCAGACCCTGCTAAAAAGTCCAAAGAGCTTATTAATGATGTTGGAACAATTTCTTTTGGTTTCCACTTTATAACTGGAGGTGATGCTGGTGATGGAGATAGACCAATCGAGAAAAGTCCTACCTCAACGAGGCAAAAGTGTGTGGTCATGTCAGAGAGGTTAATATTGCTGATGTTGTGGAGTCTCATCCTCGAACGGTAAAAAAAGATTGGCTCATTATTTGGTCTTCAAAATATGACTTATCAAATATACTTTATCTCCATGACAAACCTCTAATCATCACTGTGATGGTATATGAGAGCCAAGTAACAAAAATTATGGTAGACAAAGGTAGTTCTACAGATGTTCTATTTTATAGCTATTTTAAAAAGTTGAGGTTGAAGGATAGGAAGTTGGAGGCATATCACAGACCTCTCATTAGTTTTTCAAGGGAGAAGGTGTTCTCTTTGGTAACCATTGAGCTTGGCGTTTTCATCATCACATGGCCTACTAGGTGAATAGAGACAATACGTTTCTTTGTCTTAGATAAGAACATTCACTAGACCTATAATATTATTTTTAAATGGTTATTCTTAAGAAGTTAGAACCTATACCATCCACTTTCCACTAGAGTCATGAAGATAGGCTTGGGATAGAACCATAATTATTTTTCCACGAGCTTAGTATAGTACAGGATGTGAAGCCTATCAAATAAAATCATCTTGTGTTCATCTAGGAGGAGAACATGGACATCCAATCGTATGTTAAAAATATGAAAAAGGGGAAGATTTCATGATGTTAAGTACCCAGAATGTATTGATAATGTTGTTATAGTTTTGAAGAAGAATAATAAGTGGTGCATGTGAGTCGATTTCACCGACCTTAACAAATCGTGTCCCAAGGGCCATTATCCTTTTCCTAGGATTAATCAGTTGAATGATCCACTGTTGGGCATGATCTTCTTAGTTTTATGGGTGCCTTCTTGGGATAAAATTAGATCAAGATGAATCTTAAGATAAAGATACGACCCCATTCATCATTAGTCGGGGTACGCTCTATTATAATGGTTTTCCTTTCAGGCTCAAGAATGTTGGAGCAACGTATCAGAGGTTAGTGAACAAAGTCTTCGAATAGTAGATAAACAATAATATGTAAGTATATGTGGATGATATGTTGTCAAGGAGAAAGAAGGTAGCTGATTTGATCAATGACCTCGACCAAAAATTTGACAAGTTGGAGAAGTACAGAATGAAGTTGAATCCAACAAAGTGTGTCTCTGGAGTTCATGAAGAAAAGTTCCTAAGATTCATCATTAATCAGACGGGTATAGAGGCCAACCCTTACAAGATGAATGCATTTATTGACATACAACCTCCTAAAAGTAAAATAGAGATCCAAAGGTTTACAAGACGAGTTATAGCAGTGAACCTTCTTTTAAGAGCCATTGATAGATCAACTTCATTTTTTAAGGTGCACAAACAAAACTTTAAGTGGAACAACAATTGTAAAGAGGCGCTCCTAAAATTAAACAAGTACTTAGGATCTTCCATTTTACTGTCAAGCCCAGTATTGTGACACCCTGACTAATTAAATACCGGGTAGCTACTCCTTTATTCAATTTAATACAAAATGCAAAGTTGGTTCAGTTCATATCATCACTGTCGAAAACATTTTAATAATTACTAGCCACCTAATATTTAAAAAGTAAGTTGTCAATTTTTAATTAAATCCGATTAACATGCCATCCGTTTAAAATAAAATACTGATACCACAATCACACTAAAGTTGCAAATAAATAATGATGTAATAAACTAAATCCGGAGGAATACACCTCACAACCATCCCAATGCTGAAATGAACAAATAGAAGCCTAAATCATTAATTTAATTACAACCCAAAATTTGAAATAACTGAATAGATAAAGTGTCTATAAAAGAAATGGGGAGACATGCCCAACAGATGAGAAAATCTGATAATCTAGAGTCAAGGTCGAAAGTGGAGGCGCCTACTGTCAAGGTCCTGTAACTTCCACATCAGCTACAGTACGTCACCATAATGGAACTCCTATGCTTGGTGTCCTTGTGGTTGGGCACCTAAAAGGTTTTACAAAAATAGATTTGAAAGCAAACGGGTCAGAGCCTAATTGTGAAAACAGTTTAAAATACATCAAGTGGTTTAATATAATTAAAAAGTGAATATAAAGTACATGATAGTGCGTGCACTCACATGAGTTCCTCACCTCTCAACTAATTGTGCACTCCTATCGTACCCGTACCCGTTATAGATATTCTCATATCTAACTAGTCCAATACACAATCTAACATTACTATACGATTCACGATTTATTATCCAGCACCTTAATTTAAATAGGGATTTTTACTTTTCTTCTTAGTTCCCAATATTAGTAATGCTAGTCACGAACGATTTCCATTTTTAACTCTACTAAAATATTACTATTTTTCACACTTACATTTATTCATGACAAATCTTTTCAATTAGCAGTATATTATTCTCATCATAAATATACAATACTGGCACCCCGAGTCTAAGCTGCGGTGCACACATACTCTGCTATCCAATCCCGGTACATCACGTACATAAAGACCACATATTCCTAATCTCTCAGGAACTGTTCTCAATGAACAACAATCACACAGAACGGAGGTGAACATAGTTCACATCACATGGGTCACGCACATACCTATGCTCCCATGATCAGCAGACTTATTAACTTCTCAATAAGTCCTTCTCTGACCTATGTCCTCGAGGTACCAATCTAAATCCCCCCGTAGGCACACAAAGATTAGATGGCCCTAATCGAACGCCGACCTCCCGTGATCGCAAGTATGGTAGGTATGTTATACACAAATAACTACATATACCAAGCATTCACACATTTTCAGTATCCCATAATATTAATAGAGGTATATTTCTCATTCTTATACCGTCATTTAATGTTACACTTTTATAAGTCCCCGATTTATATGTATTAAAGTTATCAACTCTCCTCACGTGGAAGTTTTAGATATTTATATCCTAACCCATAAACATCATCAAGTTTACTACAAAACTCTAAGTTTTAATCCTCGACGTACTTCCAATCTCACAACTATATCCATAGATCAACAAGGGAAGGATTACACTCAATTATATAAGTCTTCTGGAACGTTTAAATAAAATCAGGCCTAAAAAGGAATTATGTCAACTCGTTAGAAATCTCGTTCGAACGAGATCGTTCGAACGAATGGATTCGAACAAACTACCAACTCGTTAGAAGGGGTACTATCATCTCGTTAGAAGTCTCGTTCGAACGACCTGGGCAGGTCTTCTAACGAGATGGAAGTTTGCGCCCAGAATTTCCCAATTCGATTTTTTTCTCAATTTTCCTCTTCTCTAAATTCATCCTAAGATCGTCCCAATCGCATTTTAATGTTCTTAAACTTCTCTAAATCCTCTTAGGTCGTTTCTTAACATATTTTTGGGTCAAATTCTCCAAATCAACATGTAATTATCATAAATCCCCAAATATTACCCCAAACCCTATGAACATGAACCCAGAATTGTATTATGCCAAATTACTCATCATATATTCGTTTTTAAATCATCAAAGTTAAGTCTTCGAATACCAAATCAGTCCATAACCATTCTACATTCAATTCCTAACCCAATTTTAGATTTTCTACAACAAATTCATCATATTTTCCTCAATACTTTCAAGACAAAACAATTCCTACACTAAACATGGAAGAAATATTCAATGAACGTAAAAATATCAAATCACTTGCCTCATATTTGTTCCTCAGATGTGTTGTCGATGATTCAAGGTTGGTTCTCTTCTTTTTCCAGTCACAAATTCCTTACCAATTTGATGGTGGTGAGTGTTTTTGGTTTGAAACCCTATGGTAACTCCTCTCTAACTCCCGTAGCCCACTTCTAATGCTTTTGGATGGTAATGGCCTTAGTGGACCCTTTAAAAATATAAATATAAACTCTAATTTTCGTGGGTTTTAATTCCCTTATTTTTAAAATTACCAAAATACCCTTCTAGGTTGTCGGTTTGGCCTAAAGATGCTCCGGGACCCAAACTAAACTCTCGGCTAGTGTTTTCTGACTATTTCGGACCTTCGGGACACGTTGACGCACTCAAAATAATCATTCGGTTGATAAAAAATAATTTACTTTTTAATTTAAATCATTTCGTCCCTGACGCGACTAGCACGTGCGTCCCAACTAAGTTTCCCAAATTATCGCATTTCTGCCTCGCGACAATTTAAATACTTTCAATACTAATGAAATATTAAATTTTAATATCATAATCAAATACTAACTCACATCTAGCTAGTATTTATATCCGGATTAATTCCCAATTAATTCTCATTTAATTTAATTAATCCCTTAAATAAAAATCAATAAAATTACGGGGTATTACATACTTCCCCCCTAATAATAGAATTTCGTCCCGAAATTCGGAACTAAAGAGTAACTGGAAAAAATAACTCTGGATAACGCTCGCATATCTCATCCTCGCGCTCTCATGTGGACTCCTCGGCATTATGATGCCGCCACTGAACACGTACTAATGGTACTATCTTTGACCTCAGTTTCTGCTCGCTTTGGTCCAAAATAGCAATCAGCCCCTCCTCGTAGGAACTATCAGGATGAAGATCGATGTCCTCTAAAGCAATGTGGGTATGGGCCAAATCGTCCCTAAGATATTTCCTTAGCGAGGAAATATGGAACACATCATGAATCCTATGCAAGTGCTCCGGTAACCCGAGTTTATACGTAACTGGTCCAATCTGCTCGATGATGGGAAATTACCCCACCTATCTTGGTGCCAGTTTCCCATTCTTCCCAAAACGTATAATCCCCTTCATAGGAGATACTCTGAGTAACACCTAATCCCCCACCTTGAATTCTCTGAAGAACCTCTTGGCATAAGCATAGATCTTCTGCCGGTCCTGAGCTACCCGAATACGGCTCCGTATCATCTCTATCCTTGTCGAAGTGTCCTGAATCACTTTCGGCCCAAGGAGTTTGTTATCCCCCACCTCTAACCAACATGATGGGGAACGACAAGGTCTACCATACAACACCTCAAATAGAGACATGCCAATGGTGAACTGGTAGGAGTTATTATAAGCAAACTCCACCAGTGGAAGGTACTTATCCCAACCACCTCCAAAATCTAGGATGCACATACGCAACATGTCCTCCAACATCTAATTTGTCCGCTCTGTTTGCCCATCAGTCTGCGGGTGATATGCCGTACTCAGTCGCAACTCTGTACCCATGGCCTTCTGGAAACTCTCCCAAAATCGTGAAACAAATATCTTGTCTCGGTCAGACAAGATATTTAAAGGCACACCGTGAAGTCTCACTATCTCTGTAATGAAAATTTAGGCATACTGTCCCGTGGTGTAGTCTGTCCTCACGGGCAGAAAATGAGAAACTTTGGTCAATCTATCCACAATTACCCATATGGAGTTGTGACCCCTCTGTGACGTAGTTAACCCCGTGATAAAATCCATGGATATGCTCTCCCATATCCACATCGAAACCACTAACGACTGTAGAATTCCTGCCGGTTTCCGATGGTCCACCTTTACTAGCTGACAAGTGGCGTATTTAGAAACGAACACGACGATATCTCTCTTCATTCCGCTCCACCGGTACTGTCATCTCATGTCTTGGTACATTTTATCCCTACCAGGGTGTACTGCGAACCGTGAGCCGTGAGACTCTGTCATTACCTCGTGTCGCAAGTCTTCCCCTTCTGGAACGACCAGTCTCCCATTGAAGCGCAATCCCCCGTCTGAGCTAATGGTATAGGACTCGGCTCCCTCTACTAGTAATCAAACTATCTGATCCTAACATAACGAGTCATTTGCTTGGGCCTTTACCACTCTCGTAACAATCTGAGGTGTAATAGTCATTACAGGCATGAATGATCGGGCCACTGCATCCTGGTGTCCCAATTCCTTCCATTTAGCTTTCCATACCTCGGCCACCTCATCTACTGGTCTACGGCTCAACGCGTCTGCTACCATGTTAGCCTTCCCTGGGTGATACTGGATATCGAACTGATAATCCTTCATAAACTCAAGCCACCGATGTTGACGCATATTCAGCTCCTTCCGCGTGAAGAGGTATTGTAAAGACTTGTGGTCTGTGAATAACCAAAATTTCTCCCCCAGGAGATAGTGTCTCCAAATCTGAAGAGCGAATACGACTGCCTCTAACTCCAAGTCGTGTGTGGGGTAATTCCTCTCATGAGGCTTAAGCTTACGGGAATCATAAGCTATTGCCTGACTCTCCTGTTGCAGCACACCTCCAAGTCCTTGTAAGGATGCATCGGTATAGACTAAATACTCAACTCCCGGTCTGGGAAATTCTAACACCGGCGCTGAGGTCAATTTGTCCTTCAACTCATCAAATTCCAACTGACAGGCATCGCTTCAGATGAATGCCACACCTTTGCGAGTCAGATGTGTCAAAGGACCCGTTATCTTTGAGAAACCCCGAATAAACCTCCTGTAGTATCTTGCTAAGCCCAAGAAACTACGGATCTCAATCGGTGTTGTGGGATGTCCCCACTCTCTTACCGCGGATACCTTCCTCGAATCAACAGATATCCCCCGGTCTGAAATGATATGCCCCAAAAACTGAACCTCCCTCGGCCAAAATCCACATTTCTCGTACTTTGCATATAGCTCGTTTTGACGTAGCGTCTGTAAAATCTGCCTCAAATGCTCTGCGTGCTCCTCTTCTATCTGGGAGTAAACCAAAATGTCATCAATAAAGACAATGATGAACTGGTCTAGGAACTCTCTGAATACCCTATTCATCAAGTCCATAAACACGGCTGGAGCGTTGGTCAAGCCAAAAGGCATAACTCGAAATTCTTAGGAACTATACCTTGTCAAGAAAGAAGTCTTTGAGACGTCCTATTCCCTGATATGCAACTGATGGTATCCCGATCGCAAATCAATCTTTGAGAAGAAGCAAGATCCCCTCAACTGTTCAAATAAGTCATCGATTCGGGGCAACGGATACTTATTCCGTATCGTGACTTTATTCAACTTCCAATAATCTATACATAATCTCAACGATCCATCCCTCTTCTTTACGAACAACATAGGGGCACCCCACGGTGAAGTACTCATTCGAATGAACCCCTGACCCAACAACTTCTTTATATGATCTCTTAGCTCTCTCATCTCCACTAGAGCCATACGGTAAGGTGCGCGGGCAATTGGCCGAGTGCCCGGAGTCAAATCGATAGCAAAATCTATCTCTCTACTAGGAGGTAATCCAGGTATATCCTAAAATACATCAGCGAACTCACTAACAACGTGAATTGAATCAAGTGGTATTGCCACTTCCTTAGAGGTCTCCTCCTCTATGTAATATAAGTGTGTGGACGATCCTCCCTCGGGGCGAGGCATCGCCACTAAAAACATCTCCTGCCCAGGAATGGCAAAAATAATACTCCTACTGAAGCAATCAATCATGGCTCGGTACGCAACTAACCAATCCATACCAACAATCGCATCGTACTCTATCATCTCTAATACTAGCATATCATCGGGTAAAGTAAATATCCCTATCTCTATACCCACACCTCTACAAATAAGGGAAATCACGGAACCCCTACTCAACGATGAATCTACCTAAGTAATCGTGCTCTCTGCAATGTCTAATAACCCCAAAGTGTATGCCAATCTCGTGGCAATGAAATAATGTGTGGCCCCCGTATCAAATAAAATACCCCATATAGTCCCCTGAATAAAGAATATACCCTCAATAGCAGGTGGATCATGTGGGACTACGGCATGTTGGAGTTGATAAACTTTCCCATACTGAAGCTGTCCTTGCTTGACTGGGACTGTTGGGATGGGTGGCAAAGCTGGCATCTGTGGTGCTACTGGGAGGGCGGCGGGAAGCATAGGTCTCTGGGGCTCCTGTCGAGCACCCTGCTGCTGCTGCTGTGGGGCCTTGCCCCTATCAGGACACTCCTGACGCTTGTGGCCAATCTTGCCACAAATGAAGCATTTCCCCGAAAAGTTTCCCCCTCTCTCACCCTGATGCCCACGGCCCTAGTGGCAGTTGCCATTCCTCCCCTGGCCGTATTGGCCCTGTTGAAACTGCTGCTGCTGGCCCTACTGGCCCTGCTGACCCTGATGGCCATGACGAAAACCTCCCTGTCCGTTTCTGAAACCCCCAGATCTGAACCTCTTAAAATCCCCTTGCTGGGAACACTGATCTCCCTGCCTATGCTGACCTTGAGCAGATTGTGCCCCGCTGGCACCATTTCCCCCCGTCCTACCCTGATGGCTGGACTTTCCTGATCTCTGACTCTCAGACATGTGAAAGCGGTGGTCCTGGCAGTGAAGCAGTGATGCGTTAACCACATCAGAATAAGTGGCCAACGAGAGATGTCCTAACAAGTGCTGATGGATCCTCCAAGTCAACCCATCTATGAATTTCTAAATCTTCTTCTCCTCAGTCGGAATCTCATCAGGAACAATGTTCAAGAGATTAGTGAATTCGGCCTCATACTCGGCCACAGTTCTCCCCTCCTGCTTGAGGTTCATTAACTTCCTCCTCATTTCAGTGTGAACAACTGATGGAAAATATTTACGGATGAACCGCACCCAGAACTCCTGAATAGAAATGGCATCTCTCTCCTCCGGGGTGGTAATGGGCTCCCACCACTGCAACGCTGATCCTAATAGCTTAAAAGTAGCCAGTATTTGTTTATGTACCTCCGCGCACTCAAACATCCTCAAATGTCTTTGAATGTCCTTCTTCCACTGGCTGGACACAACAACATCGGAGCTACCTACAAACTCCGGAGGGTGTGCTTTCTGAAAAGCATCACGAACACGTTCCCAAGCAGACGGGAATGCATGAGCCTGAACTGGCGCGACTACCGGCGCCTGGGGTGGTGACTACTGTACAACTGCAAGGACGACATTTACCGCTTGGGATACTATAGCAACAACCTCTGCGGCATTCATGGTGCCCTGGATAGGTGCAGGCTGTGGCTCGGGCTGTGCATCCCTAGGAACTCGCTGTGCACGTTGTGGAGGCATCTGAAATGAGAGTAAAGTCTTATAAGTTTGCAGTTATTATCTCAAAATAACTAAAGAGCGAAACATATACAAAAGAATGCAACAATCCTAAAATATAAGGCTCTATATCAAAGAAAGCTCAGCAGAAACATAATAAGCCGTACAGATCCTAAGGACACTAGAACCTGATGCTCTGATACCACCTGTGACACCCCGACTAATTAAATATCGGGTAGCTACTCCTTTATTCAATTTAATACAAAATTCCAAGTTGGTTCAGTTCATAGCATCACTGTCGAAAACATTTTAATAATTAATAGCCACCTAATATTTAAAAAGTAAGTTGTCAATTTTTAATTAAATCCGATTAACATGCCATCCGTTTAAATTATAAAATACTGATGCGACAATCACACTACAGTTGCAAATAAATAATGATGTAATAAACTAAATCTGGAGGAATACACCTCACAACCATCCCAATGCTGAAATGAACAAATAGAAGCCTAAATCATTAATTTAATTACAACCCAAAATTTGAAATAACTGAATAGATAAAGTGTCTCTAAAAGAAATGGGGTGACATGCCCAATAGATGAGAAAATCTCATAATATATAATCAAGGTCGCAAGTGGAGGCGCCTACTGTCAAGGTCCTGTAACTTCTACAGCAACTACAGTACGTCACCGGAATGGAACTCCTATGCTTGGTGTCCTTGTGGTTGGTCACCTCAAAGGTTTTACAAAAATATATTTGAAAGAAAACGGGTCAGAGCCCGATTATGAAAACAATTTAAAATACATCAAGTGGTTTAATATAATTAAACAGTGAATATAAAGTGCATGATAGTGTGTGCACTCACATGAGTTCCTCACCTCTCAACTAATTGTGCACTCCTATCGTACTTGTACCCGTTCTAGATATTCTCATATCTAACTAGTCCAATACACAATCTAACATTACTATACGATTCACGATTTATTATCCATCACCTTAATTTAAATAGGGAGATTTACTTTTCTTCTTAGTTCCCAATATTAGTAATGCTAGTCACGAGCGATTTCCATTTTTAACTCTACTAAAATATTACTATTTTTCACACTTACATTTATTCATGACAAATCATTTCAATTAGCAGTATATTATTCTCATAATAAATATACAATACTGGCACCCCGAGTCTAAGCTACGATGCACATATACTCTGCTATCTAATCCCGGTAAATCACGTACATAAGGACCACGTATTCCTAATCTCGCAGGAACCGTTCTCAGTGAACAACAATCACACGGAATGGAGGCGAACATAGTTCACATCACATGGGTCAGGCACATACCTACGCTCCCATGATCAGCAGACTTATTAACTTCTTAATAAGTCCTTCTCTGACCTATGTACTCGAGGTACCAATCTAAATCCCCCCGTAGGAACACAAAGATTAGATGACCCTGATCGAACGTCGACCTCCCGTGATAGCTAGTATGGTAGGTATGTTATACACAAATAACTACATATACCAAGCATTCACACATCTTCGATATACCATAATATTAATAGAGGTATAATTCTCATTCTTATACCGTCATTTGATGTTACACTTTTACAAGTCCCCGATTTATATGTATTAAAGTTATCAACTCTCCTCACGTCGAAGTTTTAGATATTTATATCCTAACCCATAAACATCATTAAGTTTACTACAAAACTCTAAGTTTTAATCCTCGACGTACTTCCAATCTCACAACTATATCCATAGATAAACAAGGGAAGGATTACACTCAATTATATAAGTCTTCTGGAAGTTTTAAATAAAATCAGGCCTAAAAAGGCATTATGTCAACTCGTTAGAAATCTCGTTCGAACGAGGTCGTTCGAACTAATGGCTTCAAATAAACTACCAACTCATTAGAAGGGGTACTGTCATATCGTTAGAAGTCTCGTTCGAACGAGGTCATTCGAACGACCTAGGCAAGTCTTCTAACGAGATGGCAGTTTGCGCCCAGAATTTCCCAATTCATTTTTTTCTCGATTTTCCTCTTCTCTAAATTCATCCTAAGATCATCCCAATCACATTTTAATGATGTTAAACTACTCTAAATCTTCTTAGGTCGTTTCTTAACATATTTTTGGGGTCAAATTCTCCAAATCAACATGTAATTATCATAAATCCCCAAATATTACCCCAAACCCTATGAACATGAACCCAAATTCTATTATGCCAAATTACTCATCATAAATCCGTTTTCAAATCATCAAAGTTAAGTTTTCGAATACCAAATCCGTCCATAACCATTCTACATGCAATTCCTAACCCAATTTTAGATTTTCTACAACAAATTCATCATATTTCCTCAATACTTTCAAGACAAAACAGTTCCTACACTAAACATGGAAGAAATATTCAATGCACGTAAAAATATCAAATCACTTGCCTCATATTTGTTCCTGAAATGTGTTGTCGATGATTCAAGGTTGATTCTCTTCTTTTTTCGGTCACAAATTCCTTTCCAATTTGATGGTGGCGAGTGTTTTTGGTTTGAAACCCTATGGTAACTCCTCTCTAACTCCCGTAGCCCACTTCTAATGCTTTTGGATGGTAATGGCCTTAGTGGAACCTTTAAAAATATAAATATAAACTATAATTTTCCTGGGTTTTAATTCCCTTATTTTTAAAATTACCAAAATAACCTTCTAGATTGCCGGTTTGGCCTAAAGATGCCCCGGGACCCAAAATAAACATCCGACTAGTGTTTTCTGACTATTTCGACCCTTCCAGACACGTTGGCGCACTCAAAATAATCATTCGGTTGATAAAAAATAATTCACTTTTTAATTTAAATCATTTCGTTCCTGACGCGACTGACACGTTCGTCCCAACTAAGTTTCTCAAATTGTCGCATTTCTGCCTCGTGATAATTTAAATACTTTCAATACTCATGAAATATTAAATTTTAATATCATAATCAAATACTAACTCACATCTCGCTAGTATTTATATCCGGATTAATTCCCAATTAATTCTCATTTAATTTAATTAATCCCTTAAATAAAAATCAATAAAATTACGGGGTATTACAAGTACTAGGTGAAAATCTATGTTCATACTTAGTGGTATCAGAGTCATCAATCAGTTTGACGTTGGTCCGATAATAAAGGGGAGTGCATAAGCTTATCTACAGTACTAACAAGCTGTAACGAGGAGCTAAAATTTGGTACCCTGGGCTAGAGAAGTTAGCGCCGACTTTGATTGAAGATTTTCGCAAAATGAAGTCATATTTTTAAGCATATACAATTGTCATTTATACATATCATCCTCTAGTAAAATTAATTCATAAATATAGGAAATCATGCAGGCTACTGGCTTTGGTTCTAGAATTAGGAGAGTATGACATACTGTATAAACCTAAAACAATAATTAAAGGCCAGGAAGTGGAAAAATTTATAGAAGAATTTACTTATGAGGAGGAAAATGTTGAGAAAACTTTTACAAAAGAGAGATCAATAGCAAAGACAACATAGTAGAGTTCTACAAAAGAGAGCTCAATAACAAAGTCAACCAACAAGACTTCTTGAGAGAATTCAATAATAAAGTCATCTGACCAGATCAATGAAAGGCTTGAGTCAAGAGCCTGTCGGGAAGAAAGGGCCCGTGATTTGGAGCACCTGAAGAAGTTTTTTGAAGATATATGTTTAGTCAATGTCAATTTCAAAAATAAACCTCTAATGTGGAAATTATTTATAGACCGTTCATCATGTGCCAACATAAACGGAGTAGGACTAATCATCAGCACACCTGATAGGGTAGATCTTGAGTATGCCATCATGTTCAACTTTGAAGCCTCCAATAAGGAGGTCAAGTATAAATCCCTAGTCATAGGATTACGAATAACACTATCATTGGGGCAGCGTAATTATCGGCATAGAATGACAGTTAATAGTGAACCAAGTCCTTGGCATTTATGAAATCAGAGATGAATTTATGGTGAAGTATCTTGCAAATTTGAAAATATTATTGACAAGGTTCTCGGCCATACATATGGTTAAAATCCCAAGAGCAGAAAATTCCCAAGTAGATTCACTTGCTCGTCTAGCGTTAGCTTCTCGAACTGAACTTTGGAGAATAATACTAGTTGAAATCTCATTGCAACACAACATTGAAAGAGAATGTGTGATGTTAATGGAGTTAGATTAGGGTCCATCTTGGATGGATCCCATTTGTGCATACTAGGATACCGGTGCATTATCGAAAGATCCAAAGGACGCATGGGCACTCCACTACAAAGTGACAAGATATGTTCTTAAAGGAGGAAAATTGTTTAGACATTGACTTGTTTTGTCATTGATCGGATGTGTTCATCTCACTTAAGTCTATAATTTCATCAAAAAAGTCAACGAGGGCTCATGTGGAGACCATTCTGCAGGAGCAGAATTGTAAGGATGGTCATCACATAAGGATATCATTGGCTAACGGTGATAGAAGATTATGATGATGATGCAAACAAGTATGACAAGTTCCAGAGGTATGTCCTGATACATAAGAGACCGATGGTTATATTATCACCGATCACACTCCCTTACCTTTTTTCCATGTAGGGAATTGATTTGGTCGGTCCAATATCAAATACATGGGGTAGATTCAAGTATCTAGTCATCACAGTAGATTATTTCACTAAGTGGGTGAAAGCAAAGTCATTGGTCGAGATATCGTATGAGAAGGTTGTCCATTTTATATGGAAGAATATCATTTGACGATTTGGTATGTCATACGCCTTCATCATAGACCACGATACTCAGTTCGACAATAATGAGTTTGAGGATTATTTTATACAATCGAAGATTAAGAAACTGTACTCGAAACCTAGTCACCCATAGTGCAAAGGGTAGACATAAGTTATAAATAATACCCTTTGTAGGCGGAATGCATAAAAGACTTGATGACGCTAAGGGAACTAGGTCAATGAACTTTAGAGCGTCCCCTAGGCCTGTAGAACCATTTTGAGGAGTGCAACAATTGAGACCCCATTTATTTTGGCCTTTCGCATAGAGGCGGTGGTGCCAATGGAGATCGAACTTCCAAGTCATTGAATATTCAATTTCTAGTCGTCGAAGAGTGAGTTAATGAGGAGACTGATTTTGGATTTAGCAGATGAATTCAGGGAGCATGCACCACTTTTGGTAGCTGCTTACCAACAATGGGCTTCTTGATTCTACAACAAAGGGGTGAAATCGTTTTAATATCCCGCTTTAATCTTTCATTTAAATTTTTGTGTAAATTATACTGAAGTGGGGTTGATGATAATTGAAGGAAAATTGTGGGTCGAATTGAAGGAAATAAAGAAATTAGAATTTAGAGGGTTCGAACGAGAGTAGGCTGGTTCGAACAAGATATAGGTGTCGTTTGAAGCTAGGTTCAAATGACCTTAGCGTGAGATCTTACTGCATTACGGTTCTAGGTTACGTGAAGGTATCGCGAAGACATACATCGAATGAGATAGACAGGTCGTTCGAATGAGGATCATTTTGTTAGAACGACGTGCCTCGAAAATGTTTTAATCTTATTGTCCTTGTGCAATGTCACATTTTAGGCCCTTTATTTGGTGTGATGTCGAGCTCAGATGATCCAAGAATGGGTAAATCGAGATTTCTAGTCTTTAAGGGGGGGGGGGGGGGGAGAGAGAGAGAGAGAGAGAGAGAGAGAGGAGAATGGTGGTCTTCCACCATTTTAGGGTGTTCTTCCACCTCTTCCCACTAGAAACTACCACTTCATCACCATTTTACCACAATAAACCACCATTTTCTTAGTGTATTCCACCATATTTGAAACATGTACACCCATTTCCACCATTTTTCGGCATAGCTATGAATTCATATGGTGTTATTATGAGTTTTTGGAGAAGATGAAGATGGAATTTTCATGGAGTTTAAAGTGGGTTTTTGAAGGGATTTTTCTTGGAAGCTAGATGTAGCATGCTTTTGGGTGGGAAAACCTCGTTGAGTCAACCTTAGGAGGTGGGAGGTTTCCATCTTCGTTGACATTCCATGCCTTCCATTCATGGAGCTTTATTGAGGTTGGAAATTTATCCTTAGTGTTTAGGACTCTAGTTTCATTACTAGAAGTCTTATTGTTAGATTGCATGAGTAGGATAGACATGAATAGATAATTATTTCTAGGTATTAAACATTTTTATGAAATAAAAGTTTTGATAAAATGTTATTTTTCTAGGTAATAAATGATGAGTAAATATTTTAAAGTTGGTATTTTATGAAGATGGTGTATTTTCTAGAAAAACAATTGATGTTAAATATTTTATTAAATAAAATGTTTGAAAATGATAATTGATTTGCTAAAACATTTGTGAAATAATGTTTTCAAGTTTCTTACAAAAATGTAGATTTTAAAAAAGATGGACATTTGTTGAGTTTGGAAGAAGTAAAAATATCTTTTGTGACTTGGAAGTGCATTTTTGAAAGTATCATGAATTTCTAGAATAAAATTCAAATTTAGACAATTTAATAGGATTTTAGGATTTAAATCCATCTTCCAATGAATATATAAACTTTTGGTATTTTGATGTTAGACATATAAACATGTTTAAAGAAGATTTGATGGGTTTGAACATGAAATAAGAAAAATAGAAATTCTACTCTTCAAAGTGTGTCTAAAAAGGGGGTTAAAAGTGTGAGAAGTATAAAGTGTAAGACTACTTGAATTGATAAAAAATGGTATTTTATTATAAAAGTACTCTTTAAGTGTATTTAGATCTCATGAATAAAGAAATAAAAGAAATGTCAAATTTGGAAATCTGGTTAGTAAAGGTGTTAAATAAGTGTTAATGGTTAAGCTTTGGAAAGTTTGTATGTATAACTTAATAATGTTGTAATAGATTAAAACTTATGAAATTGGAATGGAAATAATTAAATAAAGATGTTTTCAATTAAAAAGAATATTACTCCAAGGTTAAAAACGTGTTCAAAACACTTAAGAAGTTAGTATGGGTAACTTAATATTATTTTGGGAAAATTAACATTTGTGGAAATGGAGTAAAAAAATGTGTTTGGAAACAAATGGGTAAATTGATAATTTTAATTAAAGTTGAATATTTTTATGAAATAAAAATATTTGAAAGGGTGTTACACAAATTGGTCCCAAATGAATATGATTTTTGGAATAAAATCAAAGTTAAAATGTGAAAGACGTTAAATGATAATTTCAAGTGTAACATGAGTTAGGGTTAGACCACGGGTTTGGTCTTGGCCAAGTAAAAAGGGAAAGAAGGAATAATGTGGACATTTTTAAAATGTTAAAACACATAAAAAGGAACTTGAATAACACCGGGATAATTAATGAGGTCTCGGAGTCTTGAGGTGGAAGACCCAAAATAATTGGTCAGAGCATATGGTTGGCATAGCCGACGGTGTGGAACTCGTTGAAGTATGTGTTTATTGGAAGATTTCGAGAAAAATATATAGCAATGAGGAACATGTCAAGAAATGGATTGTGTGGTGATAATGTGTAAAGAAAACCTAACTTGAATGAATTAATAAATATTTTGGTAAAGATTAAAATGGACAAGTAAGTGTGAAGTTAATTAATGTCCATAAGGTAAAGAAAAAGTTAAAGTAAGTGGGTAAATAGGTGGTTAAGAAACCTAAGTGCTTCAACCCATAATTAATACAAGAATGTGTTGTAAAACTGTTTTCAAAGACTAAGTAAGTATTTTCTAACAAGATGTTCACATGTGTTGAAAAGGTGATTTTTAATGAAAATACTAATGCGGATTGGTTAAGATAAAAGGGGTTATTTTGCTAAAGAAATGGTTTTTGACTAATTCAAGTGGAATTTTTCTAAATATTTAACCGGGTGTGTTAAATAAAGGGGTGAATGTCAAAACAAGAAAAGGGAAACTTTTACAAGATTAAGGTGCCTTAATCTGGATAAATAGGGTTTCGGAAGTAAAATGTTTCATGCATTAAGTATATGAATATGTATGTTTATATATGTATACAAGGTAGTTGTATGTGCATGTAGGTATGACATGTTAGAGTCTTATTTCTCCCGTTCGATTCTATACCGCATTTGTATATTTTCCACTGAGCATTCAGCTCACTCCCTCATTTTGTTAGGGAAGGTTGGGTGCGGTTTCATAATTTGAGGGTGTGATACAGGTAAGTATTATCTTCTAGTTACTTTAGTAGCTCTGTATGCCTAGACTTCGTTATGCTCACCTACAGCCCCACACGTAGTTTGATTTGAATTCGAAATCATATGCTAAACAAGTGAAACGTTAATTAAATAAAACTAGACTATCAACGTTATATAGGTCATTTCATTCCACTTCACACATTATGCTCAGTTCGGACCTAGTTGACCACGGGTGACCCATAAATTCGGGTCAGGGCATTACAAACGTGCACATTGAAGGAAGGAGACTATGCGATCAAGATGGTTATCCCAGAAGGGAATAAGTTGGAAAAAAATTGGCATATCCTGTACAAAATTTAGCTATCATGCAACCTGTGACTTATTGGATCAAAACCTTAGAAGGTGAACAGTTCAAGAATCCGTGGAATGCAGATAACTTGGAGAAGTATCACCAATGATAAATACTATACTATAGTTTAAAAGACCAAAATACGATGTAAATATTTTTCATTCCCTTCTAATTAGTCTTAAAAAATGAATGAGAATCATAATTTTCTCCTCTACATATATTGTCATTTCAAGCTTTTCTATATTATTCAATATATGTTTCGTTGGTGTGAGAGATATGCAATAAACCAGGTCGAAGACATCTCAAGGCCAAGTATATCAAAATACGAGATAAAAACCATACTTCATGTATAGCCTCATCCTTGGACAGGTCAGGATTAAGAAGTTTAGTCAAATCTGGGAAATTTGGTGTAGTAATATGAACAAAAAGATCCGACCATAACAGACTAACACAAGGATAGATCCTAGTACATATGGTCAACTCTAGAATCTAATGCTCAGAAATGGCCAGGAAAAATAGATTTGTCCATATGACTGGTAAGCTGGCACAAGCATTGGTGTATCCTAAGTTACGATAATTTAGGTTCGTCCAAAAATTGGTAGCTAGTAAGTCTAATCAAGCAACAAGATATGATCGCATGTTGGTAAGACTAAACTATTTGCAGTCATATATCAACACTAAATAACTAGTAAGTTGACATGGAATGTGGACAAGATCCTACCGTGAGTCCATAAGACTAGAACTCACTAGGAGGTTGAGGGTATCCAACCATATTTACATGTCAAAAATATTTTTGCACAAACACTTAACTTCCTATGGTGGCTAAAAACTTAGTTGGGCAAAATAACTTACAGAAAGTCAAAAAATATACATGTATAAAGACAAGAAGTTGACTGATATTTGATGTAAAATTTAAGCAAGCATCATTGTAAATGTCCATTACAAAATACTGAAAGCATAATACAAAATTATTCACAATGACATAAATTTAAGAATCCAAAGACATATGATATTTTTCAGTTCTAGCGGTTACTTGAGGAGTTTGGTCAGTCTCTAGATTGATTTGAGGAGTAGTGGAAGTAGAGGCATCAACCATAATAATGTCATAAGAAACTTTTTCATATATGAGAAGAGTAGTCCCCCAACAATGGTCTTATCGTCTTCACCAATCTCATCATCTTCTGTAGGAGACTCAATATCTCCATCAAGTGCTTAGCTGCCAAGTTTTGGCTTCCTCATCATCACCCACCCATTTACCCACAACATCTACAAGCTCAAGGTAATGTTTCATAACCATCCTTTTGAGTTCCTCATAGACATCAAGGAATAAGGTTATAGTATCTATGTTATAATCAATAGACGTTTTGAACTTGAAAACTCCAACTTCCTAAGCCTTAAGCAATGCCTCATTAGCTTTAGTGAGCTCTAGATTGACAGTAGTAAGCTCCTGATTGATCGGATTGACACTAGTAAGCTACTGATTAATCGGATTAATATCCTTCTTAGATTTAATGAGCTTGTCATTCACCTTTTTGAGTGCTTCCTCAAAACTTATAAATTTAATGGCATTATTGCCAGCATGGTCCTTCAGATATTGGATATCCTCATCTGACTTACTGAGAGATAACATTTTTGTAACCATGTGGTCATCTCTGTATTGAAGTTCGCCATAAGTTTTCTTCAGCTCGTTAGTACACTGTTTCAAATCCCCCTTCAGTTGGGTATTTTATCGAGTGAACGTTGCGATAGTCACCCCTGCTCATTGTATACGTGGCGATTGGTCATCGCTTGCTCTCCAAGGATAGTGTCATCCATTACACATTGAAAGAAAAGGAAAAATGATCAACAAGTAAAAAAATATTTGTCAAGGGCAAACATGCAAAAATTTATCAAACTTACCACTAATAGACGATATTGATCCAATCTATATAGAGCGTTAGGGTCATATCCCCTCAAGAATTCAAAGTCTTTACTATGCCCGTGATATCCGAGAAAGTTCGAAGCATTATTCATATAGTGGAAGATGGAGTTTGGATAATTCTTTAGGTCCTTGGTACAAAATGGTCAGTATCAAACTAGAAATCCTCCACCTCACTATTATAGGAGCAAGACCTCGATCCACGAGCGAGCTGACGAAAAGAGCATCCCCTAATCTTCACCCTCTACACAGTAAACCCAATTGGCCTTACCTCACTCACCTTTGGTACTTTAGGATACCCTTGGGTAGTGGGGGCCTCGATAGGTGTCACCAGCCCTAGACTTCAGACTTCCTACGATAATTAATCTCATCTTTCTTTCTATCCTCGGCCTCGACCCTCTTTTGAGCATCAAGGCTTATTTTTAGCCTTAGCATTAACAGTTTTTTATGGCGAACAACCTCTATGGATGTACGATCAACTGCTCGAGGTTCCATTCTATAAGAAAGCTCAGTAATAAAACCCAAGGTGGTGGGAGTAAAAGTAGCATAAGATTTCAACAACTAGTCATATTACATTGCATAAATGGAAGGCAACCCGTTATATCCAAATATTCCCACCTCCTTCAAATTCTTCCTCAATGCTGTGGTTGGCTTTAAGAGGGTATTCTGCTACCAAGTGAATCAATGTCTCCGGAACGAGAGATCCACCAGGAAGAGTGTATTAACCAAGGCATGTCATCTTGGATATAAAAATAGATCCTCAAAATTTAGGGGTCAGTCACGCAAAAGCTTTCAACCACGTCCTGTAGTGCAAAGTCAGTACGGGATCTTTCTTCACTGTTAGAAAAATATCAATCAAAAAGAAATCAGAAAGAAGATGAAGAAAAAAATGTTTACCAATTTTCTTCAACCCACACCTTTCACAGAGTGATGGATAGCTTTTTGTATGTATATGTCATTGTGGAAAGCCTATCTAATAAAAACCTTCAATTACCTACAAAAATATAATAAAACTATAGTGTAGAGGTAAGTAAGGGTGTCAATCCTAATCTAAGGATGAAACATATAAGAGAGGGAAAATGTTATTCATTTTTATTATCTATTTATTATTTTGTTTTTTCTACTTTTTCTGATTTTTTTTTTCTTTTTCAATATTCAAACAATTTTTGAAAATATACGTTTTCTTCTTTTTTCACAAAATCCTACGACAAATGTGTAAATTGTTGTGTCTCCTTTCACGACATCATTATTAGTATCTCATTACAATGAAAGATTCCTTCTCTCCAGTAAATTTCACTTCGTTGCTCATGAATCATTCAACGTTTGTTTTCCAACAACTTTAGATGACTTCACGACCTTATTCACCAACAACTTGCTATAGTGAATATTGACTTTGTACCAGCGAACTTGCCAGCACTCGGATTGCGGGATTAGAGATCTTTGTTGTTGGATTTCATTAGAAGTTGTTTAAAACCGACCATTGGGCCATATATTGGTGATAGATTGGTTAATGTCTTATTTATGTGACTAGAATCACCTACGACTCTATGAGTTCTTGTTGCACAAGTTTGAGTGGGATATATAGACGAGTCTCCTCCCCATAAGCTATTTAACATTTTAGGGTTTTGAAAGATATAAGATTTCTAGAGATAAACTCCTTTATTCATAAAAACTCTTTGCTTTATTTGGAGATAAATCATGAAGATTTTTTCTTGATCTTCAAACTCAATTTTATTTTTATTATTGAATGTTTTTCTCTTTAGGTTTCCAAACATTTTTCAAGCTTTTTTAGTGAGCTTAAATACTTTAATACACTCATGCCTCATAGGTGATAGTTCTTCGAATTCTCTTTTCTTTCCTTGGAATAAAGTTACTTCAACTTTAAAGAATATTTCAAAAGGGTTCAAAGCTAACATTATCACGGGGGTGACATATTACGACGTTGTGGGTGGTGGGTTGAGATTTGAGCTTTCTCCTGATACCATAAGTTGTAAAATCTTTATTGTGGGGGTTTCGATTCATTGAGTATTGGAGTGGTTAAACTTTGTAAGTCATTTTTTCATTTGTGTAAATATTAATCCTATATTAATGCAATGTGTCAATTTCCATGTGTAGTTTTTCACGCAAGGGTTTTTCCTCGTATAAATCCTCGTCTAAAGTGCATTATTTAATTTTTTACATTTTGTTTCTCTCTATATACTTAATGACCATATGTTTATAAGTCTAATCATTTTTGTAAATAACGTTGTCTCTTAGATGTTAGAATAATATTTTGCCCAAATTTGGGTAAAATGAAAATATTATTTTTCAAATTTCAAAACAATATAGTTTGGAGATATAGCATCGAGAGCCACGCACTCTCATATTCTACTGGGAATGAAAACCTAAAAAAATATAGGAGAATTAATGGTTTAATAATATGTAGGTTCTAAACAAAGGACACATTCCTATTTATTATTGATTAACCTTCAGAAAATAGGTAATCAAATGCAAAGAAGAGGAGATCAAAAAACAATAACAAGGATGAACTTTATCTTTATTTCTCAAGGTTAAAGAAAGAAGTCTTAGGATATTAGATACTAATGAAATCTTATCACAAACTTATTAATATCTTATAAATTATATTTTTGAAAAAATACATATATAGGAAATCAAAACAATGGAAAGATGTCTTAATGGGAGAGAATGGTCACCTCTACATGCCAAACAAGTCACAAAGAGTGTGGGTAAAGAGCTAAAAAGATCAATCATCAACTTTTAGTCCTTTAGATGGGGTATTTGGAGCACATTTAGATATAATAGAAGATCTTTGTTATCAAAGTTTTTTAATTGGACTATTTATTTAGCTAAATAATGAGCATGTCATTGTAGTGAAGATTGACAGTTTCTCTAACGAAACACAACAAACTGGTTATGGATTCCAAATAGATATTCCACGAAAAATAGTTCTAAGAATTGTGAACGAAAGAAAAACACTTAGTTATAGAAAGCTTCAGCGAAAAAGGTCGCGAGAAGATGTCCTATAATTTGTCCAAGTTTTCCAAATAGACTGCATCCATTGAAGTGTTCACTGAGCGTGTAGTGAAAAAATTATGGGAAAAAATATAAAATAACACGTCAATGAAGACATTACATGAGAAAAAAACTCTTGTGAACATGACAAAACTACAATTATATGAAAGATATTTTCCATAAAAAGTTTCATATATAAAATTATATTGCAAATATGATTAACAAACCTCATACACACACAGAGAGAAGTTACTAAAAATATTTTGATCAATTTCATATTTCCTAGAAATGGTGAATGCTAGGAATCTAGGTCTTTTACCTTCATCCTAATGAAGAGATCATGCAGCTTAAAAATCATGAGTTGGATTTAAATCCTAACCTTTTATGATATTTGTTGGAGAGTCAGATACCGGGGCAAAAAAGTATTCACTGGCCTTTACAAATGGTCACAAAAGGAACATAATCAAGATAATAAAAACAAAGGGTAATGTGAAAACATTTGCACGATCTTTTGTGTATTGAAAAATGTTTAAATGCCCATTTCCTGGAACAACCGTTGTCAACTAGGAAACTGACACCATATGAATGGAAAATGCGACCCACATTACAACTTTCAATGACCACTTCGATATTTTCGAGAATTCCTTATGTGGATGGTGTCATATCGAGGTTTAAAGAGGGACCAATCGTCCGCAACCAAGAACCAGACATATGTTTACATTGGCCATGCAAGGCTATCAAGTGTCATGGAATTATGAGGTGTAAAATTGGAAGTGTTAATTAAGGAATAGCCAAATTATTAACCATATTGTGTAAAATTTAGGATTGAGTACTCGGAATCTTAGCAAATTCTAACTCCTTCCATTGCATTTTATGATTAAGATATATTCTTTGGAGTATTTTTGAATAAGAGACAAATGACTCTGCAATAAAACTCTGTGTTATTGTTTAAAACTAGTATATAGATATTTTAGGTCTTATTTGGAAATTACCAATAATAAAATATAACAAATATAAAAGAAAAGAGTTGGACTTGATAAATATGTGAAAAATAGAAAGATACAAAGGGGTTTAACTTGGTTCAGCCCAATGAGGTGCCTACATCCACGAGTGCAAAGTCACTTGATATTAGGATAGGGTACAAGCTCTCAAGGATGTCTCAAGGGTTCAATGTATTCCGTTTTCTTCATTTCCCAGCTGGGGGATATGATATGTTATTTATAGTAGGAATAAGAAGAAAAAGAGGTGGAATTCCTTTATAAGTCAGGCACATACTCCTTTTACATTCTTGATGACATCATACCATGAGCTAACCTTTGGTTTTAACCCACGTGCATTAATAAAAAAGACTAAAGACATTCCCATGTGTATCCAGATCTTGACATTCTTCCTTGCTGATGGTTAGCCTTCCTACTGGCAGTTGGCTATACTACCAACTAGGAGAAAATATTCATTCAACCAAGATAATGACCTGAGGATAATGCTTAATTAAATATTTTATGACGACAGATGTCACAATTTCATTGGCAAATATCATATTCCAGTTTATGTTACAACAAAATACCCCAATAGTTCGTTCCTTATTGGAGCGAGCAACGACTAGTGGAGTGAAGGGATGGAGCATTAACCACCAGGTTAGGTTAGTTTCATGAAAACTTAGTTGTAAGCCTTCGATTGCCATTTTGACTTGTTGAGGTGCTTGGTCGACAGAAAATCCTTGAAAGTTTATTTTTGGACTTTTATTTCTTCAAGCGGTGGAAATTTTGCGATTAAAGGTAAAAATCAAGAAGAGTCTGATGGTATGTTGGTAATAAAACTCGTTCGGTAATAGAATACCATCAAAATGAAATGACAGATACTTTTAATCATACCCACTCTATGACACTCAAGAGACGTCACTGAGACAATAAAGCGTCATTTCCCTGTTTCATTCACTTCACCCCTAATCTTAAACTCTATTTCTTCTCTTCTAAGTCTTTTTTGCCATTTCTGAGAGATATTTCCTTTCATGAGAAATGCATTCTTTTGTTGCCTGTTCATTGTAATAACTTCTCATTAATTTCATTTCTTTGGTAGTCTCTATTGAAAATATGGACTACACCGTAGATAAGAGTCGCTCAAAGATTTTTAGGTCCATATATAAAATCCCTTTATGGGTAAAAACCGAATTATTTACTGGTCCCTGTGACCTCTATGCTTTGGAGGAGGACCATTGTATACCCTTTATCTTTATTGCTGAGTGTGGGGTGACTTTTCTCCTCAATTGTTTATCTCTGGAATTTTGCTAATATTTTGATGTAGTCCCTACGCAAGTTGCCCTAAATACATGGATGGTCATTAATGGTGTTTATCACATTACTGAACAATATAAGACAAATATAGGAATGAAAGAGTTGATGCACTTCTATAGTTGAGCAATCACCAACAAGAATATTTATTATTCGAAAATGAGATAACCTAATTGAGCCCTTGTCTTGAATTTACCTGAATCCAATAAAGATTATTGGGATCATGGTCTGATTGTAAAGGATTGGCAATTTCCCCCTCTTCCTGAGGGTGAGGTGTACAATGTTCCCAAGCGCCCTCAGGAGGGCCACGAAATAGGTCGGCGCATGCACTTTTGATCTCTATTTTTTATTTTACGGCTAAATGTATGTCTCTATTTTCTATTAAGCAAAGAAGAGTAATAAAAGGATTCCTCGTGTTTCTGAAGTCAATTTCACCGACTTGGAGATTGTTGGGTCTATTCAGTAGAGGATTAGAGTTGAAGATCAACCCTACTCGGCTGCCTTCCTGATTAGCTACCATAGTTATATTACTTTCTTTGTTGCCCGACTGATAGAGGAGATACCAATAGTCCCCATTAATTTAGAAGACCATGTTTCCTCTTCTTTAGGATCTAGTTCTGAGTCCCCCACCCACCCCAAGTATAGGGTAATTTTTTGCTCGAGAGCACTTCGTCATCCTTTGAACCATTAGACATTACTTTAGTTACGAAAAGCATTTCTTCCTCAGACATTATGAAAAGAAAAATATTTGACCTCCTCGTCGGTACTAGGTTTCCTCCTCTTACAAACAAAAATACCGAAGTTAGAGGTTCTAGTCAACCCGTCCTTGTGGAAATTTCCCTAACCAAATATCAAGAGCCTCAATATAAGAGGTTAAGGAGGGTTCTAGCTCCACCCATGAGGTGATCGAAAAGCAGCAGGCTAATAAAGGCAAGGCTCCTTCTCAGTTTGTAGTGGTTAATCCTGAGCTCGCTCGTGAATTGATTGAAGGTGGAGCTTTGCCTGCTGATGATGTGGTTGCATATTCCATCCCTCAATCAACGCTGGTTGATCGGATAAATCACAATATGTCCCTTCTAAGTGAATTGTCAATGTATACATGTTATCATAGTTATTACCATCCTTTTTGTTTGCTTCCTTTTTGAAATGTTTGTATTGTAGTTCTTTATTGATTATGACCCTCTTCTAAGGGGGAACGAAAAATTTAAAAAGTCCTCTTTTGACGTGGAGGTAGCCTTCTATGGGATGTGCAAGTCCTTGGAAGAATCTGATTGCACTCATAAGGATAAGAAGAAGAATAAGTTGAAAGATCAGGTTAAGCTGTTAGAATAGGTAAAGACTTTGATGAAGGAGGTTTTGACCACTGCCAAGGGGGAGTCTGACAAGGGTAAGAAGGTTACCAATTAGGTAAAAATACAGGTGGTTGAGGTTATGTTCAAGGCTATTAAGAATATGTAGGACGCATTTACTAGGGGTTAGGATAAGTCATTATCCGATGCAGCCATATAAATTGAGTATTTGAGGAAATCCTCTTTCAAGGAAGGTTTGGATACTCCCCTTAATTACGTCAATATTACAGAGGGGTCAAAGTTTTTTCTTCGGAACAACCTAGGCACTCCTCCTAAGATAGAGGAAGAGGTTGATGAGGAGGAGGTGTATGAGTTTGTGGAGACCAAGGATCATTTGGTGGTTGCCGAATAAGCAGAGAGTGTGGTTACAGTGGAGAAGGAGAAGACGTGAGATGAGTCTGAGGAGCTCTAGGGGTTTAATTCTTTTTCTTTCCATTTAATTTGTGAACTTTTTCTTTATGAATGTAACAGCCCAATGTAACTCCCATTATGTTTCAATAAAATTGAAGTTTTACTCTCCCTTTCATTCTCTTGATCAAATTATTGCAGTTTCTCCTTTATTTGTCCTCTACTTATACAACCATATGTTATTCGATTTAATACCATGCTAGCTTATTTTGTCTTTACTTAGAATGACCTTTAACAAAAGCATAATAAATTATTAGGCACTAGTTATGAAGAGATGGATGAAGCGTCTTGAGGAGTTACTCGACCAAGATGTATTAAATATATCCAAGTATGCCTATCAAACAATGTCTCATATCATGAGATTATCCTTAATCTCATTAAAATTGGTATGAAAAAAGTAGCAAGTCTTTCTACCAATTATGAGAAGAAGTTTGTCGACTTGCAAAAGAGTAGTGGGTATGATTAGAAAATACTATCCTTGTCCTCGGCTTACTCTAAAAAGGATTTTTTTTTTCTAAACTCGTAGTTAAATAGTGCCAGAGAAGTTGCCGATTTTTTTAGCAAGAAAATAAATCATTACGCATTGAGCTTAAGTGACACAACCTAACCCAGTTACTTATAATTAAGTTTGAAAGTGAAAGTGAGTCAAATCATAATTACATTAACCAAACAATAAACACAAGTATCCTTTTTCAGTATCAGTATGAAGCTATAACATTGAAAACTTTTCAAAATTTTAAAGTAATCATTCTTATTCAAACTTGCTCAAAGGATAAGTAGAATTAAATTACCCCTTTTTATTTGACCAAAATCATGGTTTTACGCATCCCTTGCTAACCCCACCCGACCTCCTAGATTTGGCAGTGACATTTCATTACCTGAAAAAAAAAACATAACATAGGAATCGTGAGCAAAATAGCTCAGTGAATGCATTACTACTACACTAGTGCATAAAATTAAATGTAATAAGTCGTATCTATGTAACAATATAAAACATCTCAACATCTCTTGGCTGTTAATAAGCCATAACATCTCTTGGCTGTTAATAAGCCATAACATCTCATGGCTGTTGATAAGCCATAATATCTCTTGGATGTTAATAAGCCATAACATCTCTTGGTTGTTGATAAGCCATAACATCTCTTGGCTATTGATAAGCCATAACATCTTTTGGTTGTTGATAAGCCATAATATCTCTTGGATGTGCCATGACATCTCTTAGCTGTTGATAAGCCATAACATCTCTTGGCTATTAATAAGCCATGACATCTCTTGGCTGTTGATAAGCCATAACATATCTTGGTTGTTGACAAGCCATAACATCTCTTATAATATATGCACATCATATCCATAATCAACTCATTAAGTACAACATATCCTAACCATAATCAAGTCAATAAGTACAACATATCATATCCATATTCAACTTGGTAAGTCCGACATCTCATTTTTGTAATCAACTCGGTAAGTACAACATATAATATCCATAATCATCTCAACAAGTACAACATATCATATTTATAATCAACTCGGTAAGTACAACATCTAACATCCATAATCATCTCAATAAGTACCACATCTCATATTTATAATCAACTCAGCAAGTACAACATATAATATTCATAATCATCTCAATAAGTACAACATCTCATATTTATACTCAACTCGGCAACTACAACATATAATATCCATAATCATCTCAATAAGTACCACATCTCATATTTATGATCAACTCGGTAAGTACAGCATATAATATCCATAATCATCTCAATCAGTACAATATCTCATAATTATAATCAACTCGGTAAGTACAATATATAATATCCATAATCATCTCGATGAGTACCACATCTCATATTTATAATCAACTCAGCAAGTACAGCATATGACATCCATAATCATCTCAATAAGCACAACCTCTCATATTTATACTCAAATCGGCAAGGACAACATATCATATCCATAATCATCTCAATAAGTACCACATCTCATATTTATGATCAACTCGGTAAGTACAACATATAATATCCATAATCATCTCGATAAGTACAACATCTCATATTTATAATCAACTCAGCAAGTATAACATATGACATCCATAATCATCTCAATAAGTAAAACATATCATATTTATACTCAACCCGATAAGGACAATATATAATATCCATAATCATGTATAAATACATCTTACTAGTGAGTACACTCACCTTGGCCACTTCATGTGTTTTTCCCTTGCCTTTGTCTAGCATTGGTTCAACCAATTCTTCTTCTCTTCCACATATTTATTCTTACAATATTAGTATCATCATAAGTATGTTAACAATCCAAATAAAACGTAAAACTAACCCAATTTATAAGCATAATATAACCCCATTCCAATCATACATCGTAAATGAAGTCCCATCCAATTTCATGTTAAAATATTTAACATATCCGATCCATACCCCAAACATACTTTAATTTCTTCTTGGTAATCCAATTCTTATCATATTAGAGTGCCAATATATAAAAGACAACACATCATTTCAAGTTTCCTAGAGCAAGATATGTCCATTTCTTTATTACAAGGCAAATCTTCCCTATAGGGTCTTTTATCGTTCAGTCCACATCCAGGAATTTTCATAATTTTTATACATAATAAATTCTTATGATATTTCACCCAACATCCATAAACATATTTAACAATACAAAATTAAGGTTTCATAATTTTTAAGGTTCATTTTCCATGTGAAGCAAAACATCGAACACCTGGTGTGCATACTTACACCTTTGGGGCAGATTTTATACCTGAACTCCAAACTATCACCAAAGATTCATTTCTTAGTATTTTCACATAATTTTTGGATATGTCATACATATATGAGTCTATTTTGGTATCCAACTAGAATTATTCAATTCCAATAAATATACAAAAAGATATAGGAGTTTGAATACACAGGATTTTCAATCGAATCAATGTACATGATTTACACGTTCAACTTTGGTTAAACCCACATCTATCCATACGTATACCTCAAAACACGAAAGTTTATTAAAAAATGATTATTTATATCATTTAAATAAATAATTCCAACAATATAACAATATTTAAAGGTAGAATTACCTTAGGGATGTTTTCGTAATTTCCTATGGATTTTTCTCCAACGTTTCCTCGCCTTTCTCTTCTTAAACTTCCCGTTTCTCTCTCTTCAGGCCAAAGTCTCTAATGGATGAGTTTGGCTGAAGAAGGAGGTAATTTCAAGGGGATTAAGTCGGCCAAGCTTTCCTCCCCTTCCAACTAATGAAATTCATCCATTTATTATACATATAAGACAAAATACCACTTAACGAATGGACAGATTTGCCCCTGCTTCGTAATTTCAACATAACTTCTTGCTCGGACCTCTATTTTACACACCGTTTGTTGTGTTACAAACTTAACTCATATATATATAAGTATCTAGTTTTCATTTCATTTCAAGTCAATTATTATATTATAGTGGCTAAAACTAGTCCCAAACTCGAACATTCCTATCGAAGACTTCACAAATTTGGGTTTGTGACTAATTCAATATTTCATAAGTTATGAAAGTAGAATTAGACTAAAAAAAATAACTTAACATTATATATTCTAATAACAGATTATCCCCGTCCCATAGGGTAAGCATGACTTAAAAATGGTTTATCATAATCATATCCGGGTCATCACATTAAGGTTCTTAAGAATTCATCATCTGCTGAACCAAATGAGGGTGCCTCTTTTATTAAACAAGAGAATGATCATTTGATGGAAGAGTTGGAGAAATTGAAAATGTCTAAGGGAAAGGGTTAATCTTCTTAATAATTGGTTAGGGTTCCTCGGTATGTGGAGGAAGAACGGACCAAGAAGGCATTGTCTCACCACTCACTCATAAATGATCAGTCGTTCACTATAAAAAAGGTTGAATCAAAAGGTTGATCTCCTTACATATCATTTCCATAAGTAACCTCGTGCTATCTGGAGATTGATGATTATGATGAAGTCCTTACATACATAGGCAAAGAACTTGATCAAGCCTATGAAATTAGCTATAAACGTGGTTGGCCTAATGCTTTTACTGTAATGAAAGTGTCGAAAGAAAATGAATTGTGGTATTGGCATGATCTTGGTTACTTGGAGCATCTTAATCCCCCCTTTAAGTTAGATGCTTCATAAATTCCTCCAAATGATATTCCATTTAGTTTAATCATAAAATATCTTAGATATTATGGTTTGAATGGAGATGATGAACTTATCTGATCACCACACTTGATGAATAGGGCAAGTTCCTGCAGCTAGACAAGACTTAAGATCTGAGAACTACTGTCACACCTTATGCCTTGGATGTTCCCCCATCTAGTGTTGAGAATGAGTCAAATGAGCAATCTCATCCCCTTTGATGTTTTATTGTAGTTTTATTTTGTTGACATTGTAATAACTATTTTGTTCAATGAAAACTTATAACTTCCTTTTTATGCATCAACTTATTGGTTGTTAGTTATCTAGTATTGGTCTACTAGTAGTTTATTCTTACGATTATGTGATTTTTGGTTGCCTGACTAATCTCCCTTACTTCCAACCGTTGTTAGATGAACCTAGGTTGTCTTGCCTTGGGTATTTAGCATATTGGTCGCGTAAATGGATCTCATCGTTTTGACTATGTTAGTTACTATAACACCCCGTATTTTTTATGATTTAAAATAATTATGTGATTAATTATCATTGTGAAAATAATTATGTGATTCATTATTGTTGTTGGATTAATTAAATTAAAATGCGAGAAATTAATTTTTATTAATACGAATTGAAATAATTATTAACTAGCATGACAAGGCTTAATACTTATGGCTAAGAATTATTGAATATTCCTGTGTGATATGTAATACGGAATTATGAAATTTGATAAATTGCCTAGAGTGAAATATACGGCAGTTTGGTATATTAAGTCGGGACGCGCGTGTGAGTCGTGCCGAGACTAATTGAATGGAATATAAAGGTAAATTTTTTATGTAACTCGTATGGTAATTTCGAGTGCGTCGTTGAGTCTGGGAGGGTCGAGATAGTCAGAAAACTCTACCGATGTATTTTATTTGGACTCTGAGAGATTTTAGGCCAAATCGAAACCCCGTAAGGGTAATTTTGTAATTTTAATTTTTTGGAGAAATTAAATGGATAAAAATTGGTAGTTTATTTTATCAGTTACGTGGGAGAAATTAGGGCTCACATTCATATAACTCAAGAGCGAGTCACAGAGAGTGAGGGAGAGCAAATCCCAAAGAGCCAAAGCTTTTAGGCATCATCTTCCACCACCGTGACCACTATTCGGAAGACGAGGAACGCATCTATACCATTATCACCAACGAATCAGACCATCATATTCGAGACAAGTGTTTATTACTTGCGTGTTTTAGTAATAATTGTGTTCATGTTAGAGTAGGTGATAACCCCTCAAATTTATGAGAATTAATTTGATGGAAATTTGATGATTTGATTTATTTTGGGACGAACATTTTAAGATATTAAATTCCTTCATGTAGATAGGATTACATTCACGAATTTATGATAATTTTCCATGAACAAACCTAGGTTAAAATGGTTCTTGAATTGAAATTGGAAGAAGTAGGGTTTTATTAGTTTAATTTGGGGATTTCGAAATTAATTAATGTATGGTGAGGATTTAATAATTCTAGGTTGTTAGAAATCATCTAAATATATTGGAGCATCAATTGGATTTGTTGTTTGGGAGTTTGGGATTGAACAAAAGAGGTTTTAGAGGTGAAAGTGGTGGGAAAATGCAAAAATTTTGGGGAAGAGGACAAGATATGGAGTCTCGCACGAAGTCGCGCAAAGGTCGTTTGCACGAGATAAGGATCTCGCGCGAAGTCGTTCGAATGAAACGTGGCAGTCGTTCGAGCGACATCCCATTCTGGTTCGAGCGACAGGTTCAAATTTCTGGGAATTTCCATTTTACCCCCAAATTAAGTTACACAATAAATTTGGGTAAGAAACTGCTATTCGATGGACTTAGTCTAGTGCAGAATTTTTGGGAAGTATTTGGGAAATAATGCTTTAAATAATTGGAATGGTATGTTGGCCTTGGAGATAATATGAGCGATAGTAATCGAATTAAATATATTATATGTAGTGATGAGATTAAAATACGTATGAGAATTATATAATTAGGTGGGGTAAATGCCTATGAATTTTAATAGGTTGTGTGTATGCCTATTATATACTATGATTGTTAAGTGTACTAATGGGTGATAACCCGGGGGTACAAGAATATTATTGTTAAATGTACTAATGGATGCTAACCCGGGGGTACAAAAATATTATTGTTAAGTGTAATAATGGGTGATAACCCGGGGGTACAAGAGTATTAATTTTAAATGTACTAATGAGTGGTAATCCGGGGGTAAAAGATTATGATTGATAAGTGTAATAATGATTGGTAACCCAGGGGTATAAGAACTACATGAGTGATAGTAATTGAATTTAAAAATACCATATGTAGTGATGAGAATAAAATACGTAGGAGATGTATATAATTCAGGTTGGGTGAATACCTATGAGTTTTTAATAGGACGTGTGTATACCTATTATATGATATTGTTATCAAGTGCACTAATGGGTGCTAACCTGAGGGTGCATGATTATTATGGTTAGGGGCGCTAATGGGTATTGGCCCGGGGGTGCAGAAACAGTATATATATATGTATAGGGATGATGTGACTATATATATATATATATATATATATATATATATATATATATATGTATATAAGAACTTGTAAATATTTCTACTGTGTGAAACTGGTAGATATAGTGATAATAATAAAATGATTTGCATTGAGTGGTGTTAACCTAAGGGTACATGATTGATATGTGTATATATAGGGGTGATGTGACTATATATATTTATGAAAATAATTGGGAACATTCTACTTTGTGAAATTAGTAGGTTTTGTATAAATGAGAAATAAAATAATCTTAGTGGGTGAAAGATTAACCATTCGAACAGTGAATAATGGAATTTTTAGTTATGTGAGATAAACTATTTATTTAAAGTTTTGAATGGACGATACGAACATACTATAGGAGAATGTAGATGATGATATTATGATTTCAAACTGTTCCGGTTCGGTAACTTAGCTAGTGTGGGTTAGATGTACGTTAGGCGTGCACAATAGATGAGGGGTGAGAATCTCATGTGAGTGCGATATCTAACATGCACATAATACTTGCTTCATTACAGTTTTAAATACTTGCTAAATATTTTTAAAACATCGGCCTCTGATCCGTCTCTTGCATATCTTCTCTCTTTTGCTATATATATGTATCATATCTGGTTCTTAGCCACAGGGAAAGCAAAACTAGAGAGTTGGATTGTTTTACGTGCTGCAACTATTGTGGAAGCTGTAGGTCCTTGCAGTAGATGCCTCCATCATTTCCATTCAGTTATCTAGACATCTCAGTTGGGGCATGTGTCTTCCATTCCTGGTTTTTATCAGAGTAATTATTCAGTTTACTTTGCGGTTATTTTAGTTAGATGGAATCTTACTATGAGTACGTGAATTTGGAGTTTTGAACTGGGAGGTTTTTACCCAGTCTTATTTATTCTAGTGTTTGATCCATGTTTAGTATATTCAAGTGTATGATGAATGGATTACATTTTCATAATTAAATAGAGAAATGGTTTTTAACTGGTCATAAGTAAAAGGAAAAAAAAAGGTTTTGACACCTAGCTTAACTCTATATGAGGTGATTAATATGTTTTTAAGTTTTTCTAGTGTGATGCTAAGAATGAACCAACTGAATATTCTATTTTAAATTTGGTAAAGGACTGATCACCCTGTATTTTATTGGGCGAGGTGTCACAGGTGGTATCAGAGCATCAGGTTCTAGAGTCTTTTAGGATCTGTGCAGCTTATTACGTTTCAGCGTAGCGTTCTTTGGTGTAGAGGCTTATGATAGGGTTATTGTGTTCCCTTACATATGAGACTTACGTTCTCCTCCTGCGAAGTATAATGGATGTGACTCATTATAAAAAAATTTGTGTGATTTTAACACCGAACATTTTGGTACGACCAGCGAAGGATGTAAGAAGGTCCAAAGGAGAAAAAACTCGTCAGATGACATAAAGTAGTCTGAGAATGGTGATCGTGACAAATGTCACCATGGGTACAACTTAAACAAGTGATAATGAGATCGTCACTCGGAAATAGTAGATTCCCAGGTCATAGTCGTAGATAACGGTGGAGTGATTTCAGGACCACCTAGTATTGTCGACTGAAGACGCGAATTTCCTTTTTATGTAAATTCAAGATGATGCGGAAGCGTAAAGGTGATGGTTCAACTCTAAACAAAACAACAAGTTTTGAATTCTTAAACAAATTAAAATTACACCAAGTGAAGTAAAATTATTCACTTAATATATTCACTTAAATCAATTAATTAATCCAAGTTCTAGAATTTGCCTAAGTCATATTTATCAATATTAGCAAATTAGGCGAAACCAAATTTTAGCAAATGACTTGAATTAAATAAACTTTACCCAATATTTAATTTAAGTCCCAAATTAAATGAGTGTGATAATTTAAACCAAATTTTATCTTGAATTATTCTAAACATGCGTTCTATGTTATTTTGCAAGATAAAATAAACCAATCACACTACGCCGCGATGTACGAGGAAAACCCCAAGACGGGAAACAACCTCGGACGGCCGTAGCCACAAATCTACTAGATACGGAATTACAAGTACAAGATAAAAGACTTACAACACACGACTCGATCCCTCTCAAGCCCCGACGCTTCTTCTTGTAGACACCTCTTCCTAGCGGATAACCTTGGAACACCACCGCGGTCTCGGATTCCACCGATAGGACTTTCTATGGTCACCGTCACCCGAGCAAGGAGCCTTTCTCCAAGTGGGTAGAATCGCAAAAAAATGTCTTCTTCTTTGATGGATGTAGAAGCAAACCAAAACTTCTCTTTGAAACGGAAGAGATAAACCAATGCCAAACTCCAAGCAATTGATATGTGTATAAGAACTTGGATAAACAATATGGGTGTACAAACTAGAGTGGTAAGTGAATTTCTCTTTGAAAGTTAGCACTCGAAACATGAACATTTTCCTAAAAACATTTTTCTCTCAAACTCTCTCTAAGAGATGAAACTAGGATGGAAAAGTTAGGAAAAGTTAGATTGGAAAATGTTCTTCCCGCACATATTAAGTCTGAAAAAGTTGGTTAAAAACCAAGTGGGGAAGTGGGTGCAAAACTGCCAAAAAAACTGCCAAAAACTGTTCCCGCCTGGCATCTCGTTCGAACGACATTTCGTTTGAACTAAATCTCGTTCGAACGAGACTTCTAACGACGTTCCAGATTGAACTCGTTAGAATCTCGTTGGATATCTCGTTCGAACAGAAGGTTCGTTCGAACGACATATCGAACGACATTCCAGTGGCCTAATATGGGAACTCGTTGGCAGGTTCGTTCGAACGACATTTTCATTCGAACGACAATCTCGTTCGAACGACTCTATCGAACGACAAACCAGAAAGTTTGAATATTCTTGTTTAAGCCCAGAAAACTTTATAAACATTTATTTAATGTTTTTAATTAATTCTTTCTTAAAACAAAACGCAGTTTTTATAAACCTAACACCCAATAAACTTGTTCCAAGCTCCTATATATATAATATTGCATTCATAGCTTGGGAGCATGGAACTATGGTTGATGACGTAGAAACGAGGCACACAAACCGGCATATTTGATGAAGCTTTATACTCTTTTCCGCTACGTCTTCAACAAACACTTCACAGGCTTGAGAATATTACAATTAAATACTATCCTATGAATAAATATTTTTGTCCGGAATTGAGCCAAAACTATATATGGACTCAATTGGAAATTTGTGTCCTTACAAATCTCCCCCTTTGGCTATTCCGGGACAAAAACCAAAAAAAAATCCTAAAGGCCCGTCAAGCTCACTAGACTCAAAACATAGCCCACCCAAACTTGACTCAACCCAAGGATCAAACGCTTTGCCATTGAAAGATGCCGCTTTAGAAGAATTCCTGCACACTTAAGCAAACTATCAATCGCATAGGGAATATCAAAGTATTAAATGCAATTAAAATAAATACCCCCCCACAATTAATTCTCCCCTTTATCAAAACAATCTACCAAAGAAGGTCGCGACTCCCCCTAAGTTAAATCTCCTAAATTAAGGTACGATTACAATAGGATTAGATACCATTTCTCCCCCTATCATTCTCCCCCTTTTTGTTCAGGAATAAGCAAAGGATATAGAACTGATAAACACAGTGAAGCTTAAAGTGATAAGACGTGAAAGCATATGAGCAACAAAAGCATAACTAATCCATTATAGATACTAAAAATGAAGTATAAGCATAGAAGGACTAGAAAGCAAGGCAAAGACAAAAAAATATCATATATATATAAACTAGAAATATACCAATGAAGCACTTACATATATATATAGATATAAACATACATATAACACAAAATACAATAAGTTTGCACACTCGTATGGCAAAAATGTGTCATATGGAAACGTAATTGTTGGGGTGTGAACTAGCAACAATTAAATTTAGACCGAAACACTTAATAAACATTCACGGAGTTCTCATTTGATTGCAAACTTTATCACATTTAAATATAAACTCATGTGACAATATGAAGATTGAACTCAATGAACAAACATACACAATGCATACAAGCCTAGCATGATGATGATTCTACAAACCAAATAGAGTCATGACATTAAAGACAACTAGGATAAACGGACATTGTGCAAACCGTTGATATACTATCCAATTCTCCCTCAATAAGCATATATATTCTTTTGCTTTTGAATGAATATATCAAACAAACATAGGCCTTGGCAATTGTTTTCTTTTTAATGCCAAATATTCTGTTTTTAGGCCTTTGGATCACGTATTTCTTTTAGATCCAATAAACGGTGGCTTACTATCGCAAAGGATTTAATTCATCCTTTCGGATCCCTTCCCCGTGCACATTTAGATATATAATTTTTATCTCACAAAGCTCACGTGCAACGTATTGTGACATGCACTAGTCCTCCTAGGTCATAGATATGTAGATGACTAGATTGGTAGGAGAACACCTCAAAAAGCTCAAATATAACATGTGACATTAAGATTTCAAAAGAGCTCGTGCATGTGTGAAAAGAGGCATATAAAAATAGAATCCATTTAAACAATACAAAATCCAACTGCTCCATATAAAACATGGTAAAGAACATTTTAAGGATTGAAAATCTAAACCAAAAGTTCTAGCCACGTGGGAGCGTAAAAGATGGGATTCAAACACAAATATATGCCACATAAAGTGTGTCAAACTAAAATACACACAAAATAAAATCTTTTTGAGTTTTTAACATTTTTAATCAAAAATAAATATTTACTCAAAAGGACAAACCAAAAATCATTTGTATTTTTCATTAAGCTTAAATGAAATAAATAAAACACAAATGATAAACAAAAATCTTTTTATATTTTTCAATTAATTCAAACACAAAATATAATACAAAAAGATAAACAAGTCATAATTTCTAGCATGTGATATGAAATAAGGCAATGACTAGAAAATGACTAAACATGCATACATCTAGCAATGATATATAATAGGAAGCACAAAAATCTAGAGTATGCATAAAACACTAACACATTCAACCTTTAAATTTAGCAAGGGAGGTTTCATGTGATAGTAAATGAGAATCAACAAATCTTGTATCTAGCGCATTTAATAATGATTTCCTAACCCATATAGATTTATATTTAACATGATGGGGATTAGGAAATAATGAAATGCTAGATAAAGATTTCTTTGGACTTCTTTTAAGATCAAAACAAAATGACCTAAGGTGACCTTTCCTACCACAATGCAAGCATGTGTAAACACGAGGAATGTTACCTAAGGTGTGACCCTTTTTAAAGACCTTGGACAAAGTTGACCCTCTAAAACAAACAATGGTTTTAGCTTTAGCAATGGAAGAATTTGAGCATGATGTGCTAGAACCATTAGAACTACTACTAGAGTCTTGAGAATCATTTTTCAATTTTAAAATTTCGGACTCAAGTAATAAATTAGACTCCTCAAAATTATGGGACGCCTTCTTTAAATTTTCAATAATTCCTAGAAGGTTAAAACGCTCTCCCTCAATATGAGCAAACTTGTCCCTAAGAGTCTTTTCACGATTTTCAGTCTCTTTCTTGGACTTTTCTAAAATATCAAAATTTGAATGTAAGTCCATGAGCTTTTCACGGAAAATATCTTTTTGAGATAAGGAGATTTGCAAAGACTCAATGTGAGCTTTAAAACAAGAATGTTCATTTTCAAGAAATTTAATTCTTTTTACAAATCTCAAATTTAATCCCTTTAAATTTTCGTTACATTTGTTAAGCCCATTTAATTCCTCTCGAAAATCAAAAATTTTATTTTCGTTAAAATTGGACAAATTTTCATTAAGACGTCCCATTGAGAGAAAAAAATATGAGAGAGATAAAAAACTGAACCACCTAAAAAGGTAAGGAAATACAAAAAGCCGAAAACGGATCTTTAACGCGATAACTTAGCGCTCCGGCTCTGATACCAATTTGAAGACGCGAATTTGCTTTTTATGTAAATTCGAGATGATGCGGAAGCGTAAATGTGATGGTTCAACTCTAAACAAAACAACAAGTTTTGAATTCTTAAACAAATTAAAATTACACGAAGTGAAGTAAAATTAATCACTTAATATATTCACTTAAACCAATTAATTAATCCAAGTCCTAGAATTTGCCTAAGTCATATTTATCAATATTAGCAAATTAGGCGAAACCAAATTTTTGCAAATGACTTGAATTAAATAAACTTTACCCAATATTTAATTTAAGTCCCAAATTAAATGAGTGTGATAATTTAAACCAAATTTTATCTTGAATTATTCTAAACATGCGTTCTACGTTATTTTGCAAGATAAAATAAACCAATCACACTACGTCGCGATGTACGAGGAAAAACCCAAGACGGGAAACAACCTCGGACGACCGTAGCCACAAATCCACTAGATACGGAATTACAAGTACAAGACAAAAGACTTACAACACACGACTCGATCCCTCTCAAGCCCCGACGCTTCTTCTTGTAGACACGTCTTCCTAGCGGATAACCTTGGAACACCACCGCGGTCTCGGAATCCACCGATAGGACTTTCTATGGTCACCGTCACCCGAGCAAGGAGCCTTTCTCCAAGTGGGTAGAATCGCAAAAAAACGTCTTCTTCTTTGATGGATGTAGAAGCAAACCAAAACTTCTCTTTGAAACGGAAGAGATAAACCGGTGCCAAACTCCAAGCAATTGATATGTGTATAAGAACTTGGATAAACAATATGGGTGTACAAACTAGAGTGGTAAGTGAATTTCTCTTTGAAAATTTGCACTCAAAACATGAACATTTTCCTAAAAACATTTTGCTCTCAAACTCTCTCTAAGAGAAGAAACTAGGATGGAAAAGTTAGGAAAAGTTAGATTGGAAAATGTTCTTCCTGCACATATTAAGTCTGAAAAAGTTGGTTAAAAACCAAGTGGGGAAGTGGGTGCAAAACTGCCAAAAAACTGCCAAAAACTGTTCCCGCCTGACATCTCGTTCGAACGACATTTCGTTCGAACGAAATCTCGTTCGAACGAGACTTCTAACGACGTTCCAGATTGAACTCGTTAGAATCTCGTTGGATATCTCGTTCGAACAGAAGGTTCGTTCGAACGACATATCGAACGACATTCCAGTGGCCTAATATGGGAACTCGTTGGCAGGTTCGTTCGAACGACATTTCGTTCGAACAATAATCTCGTTCGAACGACTCTATCGAACGACAAACCAGAAAGTTTGAATATTCTTGTTTAAGCCCAGAAAACTTTATAAACATTTATTTAAAGTTTTTAATTAATTCTTTCTTAAAACAAAACGCAGTTTTTATAAACCTAACACCCAATAAACTTGTTCCAAGCTCCTATATATATAATATTGCATTCATACCTTGGGAGCATGAAACTATGATTGATGACGTAGAAACGAGGCACACAAACCGGCATATTTGATGAAGCTTTATACTCTTTGCCGCTACGTCTTCAACAAATACTTCATAGGCTTGAGAATATTACAATTAAATACTATCCTATGAATAAATGTTTTTATCCGGAATTGAGCCAAAACTATATATGGACTCAATTGGAAATTTGTGTCCTTACATCGACAATGGAGAAATTAGAGGGAGTCTTTTGAAAACCATCAGTGAAGATGTGGAGAAGAAAGAGAGATGGTGTAAAAGGCCAACGGAGGTAGAAAATCCAAAGGCAATTGTGTAGAGTGGAGTGTGACAACACTCAGAATAAAGTTTGGAATTAAATTGGTAACTCTTAGGAGTGACATAAAGTGAAGTGTGTTTGAAATTTAAAGAGAAATTTGGGTATGAGTTGACTGTGAGGTCTTCCATTCGATGTGGTAATGGAGATGCAAGTGAAAATTTTGAAACTTAGCATAGAGTGTAAGCTAGAGACCGATCGTGAGAGAGAGGTTGAATTGCATAACGAACTTTGTACATGGCAGAAGTGCATAAATTATCAAAAGGGTGTATAGTTGATAAAGGATCTGTGAGTAGAATACAAGCATAGATGAGAAATCCAGCTAAGATGACTAATGTTGATGTCGTCAAGGTTATACGGTTACTAGTTATTGCAGTCTTTCTAGAAGAAGTGATCCAGGAGGGTTAGAGAATATAGCTGAAATGCAATTTAGATGATTTTTATTGATTAACTTCCTTCAAAGTGACGATGAAGTCAATCAGGGCTGTGGAGGCCAACCAGAGTTCCAAAAGGCCAGTGTAGCCAAAGGGACAACGAAAGAACAATTGTGAGTTAAGATTGTCGATCTTAGGAAAGGACATTCCAAAATGGTCAGTAGGATCAATGACGGGGAAATGGCTCGTGAAGTTTCCCTATGTGAATAAAGTAGGACTACAAGTGTTGTATGTTTACATAATTGAGAAGTGAACCGATGAGATTAGAAATGGTAAATCATGCCAGTTAGGCATAATAACTGGAGGAGTGAGACTTCCAGCAAAGGTATTTGGGTTAAGAGAATTAGGCCCAGGGAATTTACAAACCGAGAGTGATGGGTTCAGGTTGGACAAGTGGAGTCCTAGTTAAGAGTGACATATAGTATGTTAGGGTCCATGGGGACCGGGATGTAAATGGGAGTTTAGAAAAGCCATAATTGAGGCCTAGAGATTTTGGGTCAACATTTCAATAGTGGGCGTGAAATCCACATGATGGAATAAATTATCCACAATGAGAGGGGACAAACTATTGGATGAAATCCTAGATGTATAACGATTGCAGATGTTCATGGGTCGTGTTGGCACCCACGTGCTGAGACCCCGTGATTTGGCGAGACTGGTGCGGTTTTTCTTTTTCCTTCTGAATAAAGGATAAATTCTAGTGACATGGGTGTGTCACAACTTGTTTGTAAATTGGAAACCCTAAAACTCGCGTGCGGGTCGAGTTGAGTGGGAACGTTAGTTATAACAGTCTTGTTATAAACATATTTCTCGTTGTTAGCGGAGTTTTTGATGCCGCCCGTAAGTGAACCAGGTGGGCCCTAAGGGTATATTTTGTTGTTATAATGTACTAATGCATTGAGTTAGCATTAGTAGAGTATATTATGGTAATGTGTAGTGATTAATTATTGTATGTTTGGACGATAGTAAATTTAGTGTTATGACTATCGTTCCGGATACTCTGAGAGGGAGTAATTTTTATTTTATGCGGCGCCACCTGAAATAGGGCTGGGGCCAAATTTGTGCATATATGAAACTTTCATGGTATTGTAGACCTCAGTGAGTATGTTGCCTAATTATATGTGATTCCCGTGCGTTGGAATTTATTTGTATGTTAAGACTTAGAATACATTGTGTTATTTATCGAGAAGCAAAATATAGCTTGGTATATATTTATTGCGCCAAGTACTTGGGATAGTAAAAGCGCCATGCTTCATCTTACATTTTTTGGTCATGATAATGGATGAGTAGATTTTATGTTAAAATACGGATATCGTGGGAAAGTACATATTATGGACTGAAGGCCTTACGAACCTCGACAACCGACTAGGTTAGATAGTAGTGTATCGGGGGGGTCCTTGTTTGGATATTTCTTTGCGGGACATTCCACGCATGAAACTACCCAACGTCTGGAGTTGAAGAGAAGTTTGGTCGATAGTATATAAGTTTTGTACGTTGGTTATTGTATACATATAAGAATATAATTGAGAGTTAAAAATTCCATCATGACTTAAGGCCAATTTAGTCGCCTGGTATTAGCATCATTTTGAACAGAGTAATGATGCCATTGAAAGATTGAATAAGTTAAGACTAGTGGGGTGGTTGAGTGCACCCCCACTACATCAGCATACCAAGTATGTAAGAATTGAAGTAAGAAAATTTCAGGTCAATTGTATAATATTGCGCGATGCATAGGGTGTATGGGAGCCCTAGGTGATTGAATCAAGCAAGTGGATTACGATTATCATGTGAATTAGATAACATGTAGTCAGGTAAGCTAAAGCTTATTCCGTAAGATTTGTCAGAGACTTACGTTTCAAGATTTGTGTAAAGCGGTGCGGCAAAATCACATGTATCACAGTTAGAAGTACATTCAAGATAATATAAAATGTACCCGGGTCCAAATAACAGTGGTTAAGGGTTATGATATAGAGTAATATTATAAGGTTAGTCTTGCAGTGGGTCACCTGACTGTTGGAAAAAGGGGGGGAAATCCGAAACCAGTAGGGGCTTCTTCCACTAATGAATGGGAGAGAGTATCCCCAAGGATCTTCTCATGTAGATAAGATGGTGAGACTATATGTACTGAGATGCGATTGAGTATGACCTACCATCCACAGAGGGATGGGTAGGACAAGAGGTCTAATCGGATGCTAGAGAGAAAATATTATGTGCACTCCTAAATCTTCTGGGAGGACGAGAGTAGTACCTTCCACTAGTGGAGTGTGTTCAATAACTCCTATGAATTCACATTTGGGTAGAGTGCCAGTAGAGGTATGGCACGGTGAACTTGGTTGTTGTCCTACTTGATAGTTAGAGGTGATGAACCAGCTATATTGCAATTATCGGAGAAGAGTTGTAATTATCATGTATATTGTGTGTGAAATATATATGGAAAAATTAATTTACTGGTACGAACGACACGCGATGAGGTCGTATGTATCCGAGAGGAGGATAAATCTACTAAGGTGCAATAGTAGAAGGCTATATAGTGAATATCTAAAATAAAGTTTCAGTAGTGAAACTTGAGCGATAAGGCTTGGGCCAGAGCCTACATGACAGGGTAACCTGGAGTTTAAAACAAACACAAGTGAAGTGTTCATTATTAAGGGTACTCGATAGCGTACTATATGCGTGGTACGGAGTAGCTTACTTGGGAGCGCAAGGATGCGATGCTCAATATTTTTACATCGTTATCTATACCTGGTATACTTTTTCCGAATTTCGGGCCGACATTCCGTTGTAAGGGGGAAGTATGTAACACCCCGTATTTTGGATGATTTAAAATCATTATGCGATTAATTATTATTGTGGAAATAATTATGTGATTAATTATAGTTGTTGGATTAATTAAATTAAAATGCGAGAAATTAATTTTTATTAATCTGAATTGAAATAATTATTAACTAGCGTGACAAGGGTTAATACTTATGGTGGAGAATTATTGAATATTACTGTGTGATATGTAATACGGAATTATGAAATTTGATAAATTACCTAGAGTGAAATATACGACCGTTTGGTATATTAAGTCAAGACAAGCGTGTGAGTCGTGCCGGGACTAATTGAATGGAATATAAAGGTAATTTTTTATGTACCGCGTACGGTAATTTTGAGTGCACCGTTGAGTTCGGGAGGGTCGAGATAGTCAGAAAACTCTACCCGGGTATTTTATTTGGACTCTGGGAGATTTTAGGCCAAACCGGCACCCTGTAAGGTTAATTTTGTAATTTTAATTTTTTGGAGAAATTAAATGGGAAAAAAATGGTAGTTTATTTTATCAGTTACATGGAATAAATTAGGGTTCACATTCACATAACTCAAGAGAGAGTAACAAAGAGTAAGGGAGAGCAAATCCCAAAGAGCCAAAGCTTTTAAGCATCATCTTCCACCATCGTGACCACCATTCGGAAGACGAGGAATGCATCTATACCATTATAACCAACGAATCAGACCATGATATCTGAGGCAAGTATTTATTACTTGCGTGTTTTAGTATTAACTGTGTTCATGTTAGAGTAGGTGATAACCCCTCAAAGTTATGAGAATTAATTTGATGATTTGATTTATTTTGGGACTGAAATTTTCAGAGATTAAACTCCTTTATGTAGATAGGATTACATTCACGGATTTATGATAATTTTCCATAAACAAATCTAGGTTAAAATGGTTCTTGAATTGAAATTGGAAGAAGTAGGATTTTATTAGTTTACTTTGGGGATTTCGAAATTAATTGATGTATGGTGAAAATTTAATGATTCCAGGTTGTTAGAAATCATCTAAATATATTGGAGCATCAATTGGATTTGTTGTTTGGGCGTTTGGGATTGAACAATAGAGGTTTTAGAGGTGAAAATAGTGGGAAAACGCAGAAATTTTGGGGAAGAGAACGAGATAGGGAGTCTCGCGCTAAGTCGCGCAAAGGTCGTTCGCGCGAGATAAGGATCTCACTCGAAGTCCTTCGAACGTCATGTGGTAGTCGTTCGAGCGACAACCCATTCTGGTTCGAGCGACAGGTTCAAATTTCTGGGAATTTCCATTTTACCCCCAAATTAAGTTACGCAATAAATTTGGGTGAGAAAACTGCTATTCGATGGACTTAGTCTAGTGCATAATTTTTGGAAAGTATTTGGGAAATAATGCTTTAAATAATTGGAATGGTATGTTGGCCTTAGAGATTATATGAGTGATTGTAATCGAATTAAATATATGATACATAGTGATGAGATTAAAATACGTATGAGAATTATATAATTAGGTGGGGTAAATGCCTATGAATTTTAATAGGATGTGTGTATGCCTATTATATACTATGATTGTTAAGTGTACTAATGGGTGATAACCCAGGGGTACAAGAATCTTATTATTAAATGTATTAATGGGTGTTAACCCGGGGGTACAAGAGTATTACTGTTAAATGTACTAATGAGTGGTAACCCGGGGGTACAAGATTATGATTGATAAGTGTACTAATGGGTGATAACCCGAGGGTATAAGAATTACATGAGTGATAGTAATTGAATTTAAAAATACAATACGTAGTGATGAGAATAAAATACGTAGGAGATGTATATTATTCAGGTTGGGTGAATTCCTATGGATTTTTAATAGGAATGTGTATACCTATTATATGATATTGTTATTAAGTGCACTAAGGGTGCTAACCCGAGGGGGCATGATTATTATGGTTAGGGGCGATAATGGGTCTTAGCCCGGGGTGCAGAAACAGTATATATATATATATATATATATATATATATATATATATATATATAGGGATGATGTGACTATATGTATATATGTATATAAGAACTAGTAAATATTTCTACTCTGTGAAACTGGTAGATATAGTGATAATAATAAAATGCTTTGCGCCAAGTGGTGTTAACCTAAGGGTACAGGATTGATATGTGTATATATAGGGGTGATGTGACTATATATATTTATGAAAATAATTGGGAACATTCTACTTTGTGAAATTAGTAGGTTTTGTATAAATGGGAAATAAAATAATCTTAGTGGGTAAAAGATTAACCATTCGAACAGTGAATAATGGAATTTTTAGTTATGTGAGATAAACTATTTCTTTAAAGTTTTGCATGGACGATACGGGCACACTACTGGAGAATGTAAATGATGATATTATGATTTCTAACTAGTTGGGCTGGGTAGCTTAGCTAGTGTGGATTAGATGTACGTTAGGCATGCACAATAGACGAGAGGTGAGAATCTCATGTGAGTGTGATATCTAACATGCAGATAATACTTGCTTCATTGCAGTTTTAAATACTTGCTAAATATTTTTAAAACACCGGGTTCTGACCCGTCTCTTGGATATCTTCTCTCTTTTGCTATATATATGTATCATATTAGGTGCTCAGCCATATGGAAACCAAAACTAGAGAGTTGGCTTGTTTTGCGTGCTGCAGTTGTTGTGGAAGCTGTAGGTTCTTGCAGTAGACGTCTCCATCATTTACATCATCTCAGTTGGGGCATGTGTCACCTATTCCTAGTTTTTATCAGAATAATTATTCAGTTTACTTTGCAGTTACTTTAGTTGGATGGAATCTTACTATGAGTACGTGAATTTGCAGTTTTGAACTGGGAGGTTTTTACCCATTCTTATTTAATCTAGTGTTTGATCCATGTTTAGTATATTCATGTGTATTATGAATGGATTACATTTTCATAATTAAATAGATAAATGGTTTTCAATTGGTCAAATGTAAAAAGGAAAAAAAAATTTGACGCCTAGCTTAATTCTATATTAGGTGATTAATATGTTTTTAAGTTTTCGAGTGTGATGCTAAGAATGAACCTACTGAACATTCTGTTTTAAATTTGGTAAAGGACTGATCACCCTATATTTTATTGGGCGGGGTGTCACAGTTACCACTAACGATCAAATGTTATAGGATTAGTCCTTTGTTTTAGCCAGTTACGATCGGTATTTGTTGTACATACTAACTGCACTTGATTTCCTTGATTTGGTTTTCAAATATTCTTGCTGTTAACCTTATACGGTTGATATGCCCTATATGTACCCCACAGCTCAGAGACACCAACCTCGGATAGGGAGACGACCGAGGTTGGAAGGGCCCCAGATTGGCGACCAGCGATCTCGTTCTAAGCAAGGTCGACCATGGTCGACGTTACTAGTTGCCTCACAGCTAGATAACAACTGAGGCCTTCGTGATCCATGGAGATAGTAATCCACCAGGTCGGACGGAGCCGACATCACGCCTACATCATACATCAACCTCGGCTGGGTATAAGTCGAGGAAGCAGAGACTATACAATCGTCAAAATCAACCTCGGCGGGGAATCAGCCGATGTTGTTGCTACTCCACCATTACCTCGGCCCAGGCCGATATTAAAACTCCACCTGCCTTACCTCGACTCTCCTACTGAGCTGAGATCATCGCGGATAACCTCTGATTGGGCAGTTGCCAGACTTCTCCAACCTCGTACTCTTTCAGGCCGAGGTTGGTATCACCCGAGGACAGCTTAGCTTTTACACGTTCGTGTATAACTTGGAACACGTGGATAAATCTGTTATAACCGAATTATTCCCTCCACATGAGGGAATATTGAGGTCATCATTACTTAGTTGAGATCAACCAGGTGTCACTCTCATACTGACTCGATGCTCATGCACATGCTCATTGCATGCTTGGGGGGTTACATTATACCCCCCAAGCACTATATATAGAGGTCATCCTCTACCTTGTAAGGGGATTCGAAATTACAACCCTAGATGAAACTCTATTAAATTATACAATAGAGAGAGAAAATCTTGAGAGATTGTATCCATGGCCATTAGTGCCCTATTTTAGTGACCTTATTCACTTATTTGCACAGTGGACGTAGGCCTAATTAGGTGAACCACTTATATATTGGTGTTTATCCTCTTTTCTTCATCTCAATCTCTTATATTTAGAATATACTTGAGATGCAATGGTTATCGTTGATTTGAGCTTACAAACACCTTGAAGGGTGGTGTTATTTCTAGCATCATCAGTTTGGCGCCATCTGTGGGAATCAAGAAGTTGTCTCTTCCTATTTTAGCTTCATAACCTCACTAGAGACTCTGGTGGTGAACGAGGCCTCACCCCTTATGTGGAACTGTTTCACCATTGAAAGAGGTCCATTATGGTATTAAGCTCATCTTCTTCATAGCTCTTTAGTGTTAACACCTGACACTAGAATTACTGCCACCTCTTCCACCGCCTGGGGCTGGAGGGCCTAGTTCCAGCCAGGCACCGCCTCAGTTCGTAATGGCGGAAGTGGCAGCAGCCTTGAGGTCTTTGGTTGTAACGCAACAAGAAATGAATGAGCAATTTGCACAACTCAATTAGAACATGATGAGACCACCTGGGGTCTCACCAGATATGATTACTTCGGCGGTTATAGATCCTCATCCTGAAGCCAGGGGACCACCCCAGGCACCGCAGAAAGACCAACCTATACCTCAACGGAGGAGGGACGTTGCTAACCCTAGACGTTTGCATCTAGGGAGGCAAGGACACCCTTGCCCTGAGGATAGGTATGATGATTTAGAGGCAGAAGATGCTACAAAAGATTGTTAGGAATCGTATGAGGTTTTAAATAACACAGTACATCTTATCCAGCAGAGTCGAGGTTATGGAGGCAGAAGAGGTGAAGAAGCCCAACAAAGAGGATCAGCTTTTGATCGATTAAGCAGAGGCATCATCCAATGCATCCTTCACAACGACATAGACCTTATGTTGAAGAGAGTCAGCCTGAGTCTTTACGGCAGAGCTATGATCCTTATTAAGCTTGTCCACGTCCTTCTCCAATCGCTTAACACTAGCCTCAGACTTCTCTAAGGAGGCCTTCAGACGCTCCACTTCAGCATTCAGAGCGGCCTCGGTCTTTTGGCCTCTTTGCCCTTTTCAATCAAAGGAAGTTTCTTCAGATTCCATTCAACAAATTGGTTCTTGGTGAGGAGACCCTGTAGAACATGTGCAGAGGCGTCAGTTCAAGATCTGGTATAATTCAAAGACGAGGTTACACTTAATCAGTAAAAGAGAAAATCTTACTTGGATGGATCGATGGAGGGCGAACTCGGCCAGCATAGGGGTGTCCAGAGAACGGCATAAGCGTTTGTCAGAGTCGATCATGACCGAGCCGATAGCGTCTAAGGCCTTTAGACTCTGGCCAATAAGACTGTCACCGATCTACAGTTGCTCCAAACGAGAAACTAACGCATCCTCAGAAGAGATGGGGATGGCACGATCCCCCTTTGAAGCTTTTTTCTTCTGCCTCTGAACCTCAGGGTCAGGGTCAACATATCTCCTCATCTTGGAGGCCTCAGCCCTTAAAGTAGTTGGAGGAGGAGGAGGAGGCGCAGTTAGACCTGCTTTCTTTACGAGTTTGGTAAGACTAAGGGTTTCCATCCCCCAGAGGTCGTTAGAAATTCCTTTTGGGTGCTCTGCAAACAGAAAGGTCTGAGTTAGAAAATCAGAGACATAACAAAGTCATAGGTATAACTTGTTGAAATAATAATGTAACTTACGGAGCTCGGTCAGAGGACTCCCCCCAAGGCCAGTTTCAGAGAGATAGTAGGGGGTCATCAAATGGTCGTACTTGACTAGAAGACCATGCTCCCCCTAATCCTGAAGGTCTTTGACCTTCTGATGGTTATTCTGGTTTAGCCCAGGGTCGGCCTTAGCAGCCATTATCACCTTTCCCCATCTCAGGGGTATTATCGGCTCTAAGGATGAAGAGGGGGCAAAGGGACCAAACTCCCATGGACCTGACGCGAAGAAGTAGCGTGGTTTCCAATTGTGGTTTGAAGTTTGGGTAACCTGCAACATCTTCTTATTAGACTTTCGAGCTAAAAAGTGGTTGTAACTCAGATGATTCCTGGAAGAGGAGGGAACGTAGAACCCTGTGAAGACCTGTACGGGAAGGTCTGAATAATGGGCTGCCCTGCATAAGACTATAGCTCCAATTATCACCCTCCGGGCATTGGGTGATAACTGGGAAGGAGCCAAGTTAATATAGGACAATATAGCCCTGATTATTGGATTAATGGGAATACGAAATCCTAACTTGAACATCTGCTCATATAAGCAGATCTCACCATCTCGGCCGCCAAAGGCCCTCTCGTCCCTCAGAGGTCTCCTAAGTTTTATGCATGGACTTATAGAATACAGATGTCTGAAGGATAGAAGGTCGATATCACTGACAGTGCTCTCTATCTCGGCTGCCTCCGAGGTGTCAACATCTCTTTCGCTACCGTCATCTTCATCCCGATTAATGTTGGCTTGAGTAGATAAGGGAGCATCACCTGGGAACCTCTGAGCAAACTCATCTCATGTGGCGGCCGACAGGGGAATAACGTCAAGGATTGGGGGAACAGCCACACTAGGTCCTATAATCTCGACATCAGAAGAAGAGTGCGAGGTACTAAAACTCTCATGAGATGAGGCACGACTGGAAACCTCGGCTTGGTCAGGGGTTTGGTCCATCCGAATGGAATAGTTCATGGCTTCTTAGAAAGAATCCACAGACATAGGGTCTGAGATTGACGACTCAAACTCAGACATCGGAACAGTTTCTACTAGGACCTCTGCAGACGCAGATGGCTCAGGGTATACCACTTTCAGAGGGGGTGGGAATATAGGCCTGAGAGAGAATGCCTCTGCCCTATGAGCTTCCTCTTGGGCTCGTTCTATTTGCCTAATCTTCTCTAATGTTTTCTCCCTAAGAGAAGGGAATTCCTCTAAGAGTTGATAAAGGGGTCTGAGCATATGGAAACGACTTTACAATTTTGGGCTCAAGCTAAAAACAAACAACTTGACTCAACCTAACTAAGGATCAAACTGGGATTTTGAACAAGAACAACTAAGAATAGTCAAGAACAAGGGTCACTGGAAAACTCAAATAATCACCGAAAAAACTAAAAAACTCACCGAAAAATGAAGAAACAAGAATTGAAGGCCGAAAATGGCAAAGTAGAGTGGAGACAATTCCTGTCGAAGTGCGAAATGAAGTAGAAGAGGAATGGAAGCAAGAAAACCTCTTAAATGCAGCAGCCAAGCTTTTGTAGAGAGAGAGAGAGAGTTGCAGAGATGACTAAGGCGAGAGAAAGAGAGGAATCAAGAAGAAAGAGAAGGAAATGGGATTTAAACCCTTAAATGTGAATGCACGCATCCCAAGGCCCATCATTTCCTTTGGAGACCAAAAGATAATCAACGACATCACACATGTCAGGCATGCTATCCACTTCAATAGTTGACACTTATCAAGAAAGTATTGGCACTCAAAGAAATCCAACCTCGGGCATACATACCCCTTAGTCACCTGTTCACATAGGTAACTAAGGGCTAGGGGTGATTGATATGCCCTATATGTACCCCACAGCTCAGAGACACCAACCTCGGCCAGGGAGACGATTGAGGTTAAAAGGGCCTCAGATTGGCAACCAGCAGTCTCGTCCTAAGTAAGGTCGACCATAGCCGACGTTACTAGTTGCCTCACAGCCAGACAACAGCTGAGGTCTTCGTAATCCATGGAGATAGTAATCCACCAGGTCGGTCGGAGACGACATCACGCTAAAATCATACATCAACCTCGGTTGTGTATAAGTCGAGGAAGCAGAGACTATACAATCGTCGTAATGAGCCTCGGCTGGGAATCAACCGACGTTCCTGCTATTCCATAATTACCTCGGCCCAGGCCGACATTACAACTCCACCTGCCTTACCTCGGCTCTCCTACTGAGCTGAGATCATCGCGAATAACCTCTGATTGAGCAGTTGCCAGACTTCACCAACCTCGTACTCTTCCAGTCCGAGGTTGGTATCACCCGAGGACAGCCAAGCTTTTACACGTTCGTGTATAACTTGGAACGCGTGGATAAATATGTTATAACCGAATTATTCCCTCCACATGAAGGAATATTGAGGTCATCATTACTTAGTTGAGATCAACCAGGTGTCACTCTCATACCGGCTCGATGCTCATGCACATGTTCATTGCATTCGTGGGGGGTACATTACACCCCCCAAGCACTATATATAGATGTCATCCTCTACCTTGTAAGGGGATCCGAAATTACAACCCTAGATGAAACTATGTCAAATTATATAGTAGAGAGAGAAAAGCTTGAAAGATTGTATCCATGGCCATTAGTGCCCTATTTTAGTGACCTTATTCACTCATTTGCACAGTGGACGTAGGCCTAATTGGGTGAACCACTTATATATTGGTGTTCATCCTCTTCTCCTCATCTCAATCTCTTATATTTAGCATATACTCGAGCTGCCATGGTTATCGCTAATTTGAGCTTACAAACACCTTGAAGGGTGGTGCTATTTCTAGCATCATCAAGGATCATAAATGAATTTTTTTATTTGAAACCTCTTGTTCTTAACTTAGGGAGGTCATATATGAAGTTTCTTTTTATTAGTTTTCTTGGTTGAGATGTCTTTAATTTTTTTTTGAATTTTTAGAACATCACCCACTCCGATGAAAAAATATAAAAAGGAATAATAATATTTACTAGGAATTAACAATCTTTGTTGAACAATGAAAATGTATTACATGAATTTGAAAATAAATTACATTTCATGTAATTATGGATAGTACTTCCTCAAATATTTTGCATTCCAAGGGTTCTTGAACGGTTCCCCTTGTTGTGATTCAATTTTATAACTCCCTGGTTAGACGACTATAGAAATTCGATATGAACCATGCTAATTGGTCTCTAACTGGTTTCCTATCCAGAGTACTTTCTTGAGAATATAGTCTCCCTCATTCAGATTGATTAGCTTCACCTTTCTGTTGTATAATTGAGTGGTTCTCTGATGATATGCTTCCAAACGAAGTGTTGTGTTATCTATGACCTCTTATACTATATCAAAATCTAATATTCCCATGAGTTAGCTCTTCAACGAGTCAAAATTAAGAACATGGTGACTGGGCAGATAAATTTCCATTGGGACTATTGCCTCTGTCCTGAAGGCCAACATGTAGGCCACTAGCCATTCTTGGCTTCATCCTGTATGCCCAGAGTATGCTTTGGAGTTTGTTGATCTAATTTCCCTTTGCGCCATCTAATCTCTTTTTCATCTAGTCAAGCGAAGTTTAATTTGTAACTAATGTCTACCCGTTGCACTATGAATTGCCAGGGGCGACATGTTGTTTTTAAATTTTGGAGCGAACACAATAATCTTCAAATTCTTTCTTTGGCATCCCATAACGGCAAATGATGTTCTTTTAGATGAAGTGAAAGACCTTTTCTTACGGAATTTCCACTCGAGGTTTAGCCTACGCCTATTTTGTGAAGTAGTAAACTGCAATGACTATGTATTTGAACCTTCCTCTGGTTTTTGGTGGGGGGCGACCAAGTCAATGCCCCACATGACAAAGGGACAAGGGGACATGATTGGTGCAAGTGATGCCCCGAGTATTCTAATGTATTTTTGTAACTTATCGTATCACCTCACATAATCCATGCAATATTCTTTGATAGTGGGCCAGTAGTGGCCATGTGTGGCCACTAGCTTGACCAATGATGTACTTGTCGAGTGTGCTCCGTAAGAACCTTTGTGTATTTCCTTTATCAAGTTACCAACCTCATCTGGATGGACACATACCAGTAAAAAATGATGAACCCTCTACTATATAAGAGTCCTCCTTCTATGATAAACCTCACTGCTTTGTATCAGAATCTCTTATCTTCCTTAGGATCGATTGACACAATGCCTTTTTCTAAATAATTTTGTATTGCATCCATCCATGATAGGACCAAATCCAATGCAATTATTTTGTTATTTTCTTTATCTATTCTTCTTTGCATGAGGTTTTCTACTGGGATTATTCTTCTCAACTCTATTATGATGGAAAATGCAAGAAGAGCAAGTGCATCTACTCGAGCATTATCATGATCACATTGACTACTAATAACATTGATATCATTTTTTGTGTTTTGTCTAAAAAAATTTCCATGGACTCCTACCTTACTCCATAAACTCCCAATACCTGGTTCACTATCAATTGAGAACCACTATGTGCTTGAATTTACTCGACGCCAATAGATGAAGCTAGGCCAAACCCTGCTATAACTTCTTCATACTCTTCCTCATTATTGTAGGCCTTAAATTTGAATCTGAGGGAATATTTTATGTTAATTTTATCTAGTGTGGTGACTTTCAAGCCTGCTCGACTGCCAGAGGCTCATGATGAACAATCTATATACATCTTCCAGACAAGAGGGTCTTCATCAAAATCTCCTTCTATTAAGGTCCCATAATTGAATATTTTTTTCTATTCCTCTATTCTTTGAGCAATTTCTTCTTTCTTAGCCAACGATTTTGCTACGTCAGTTATCTGATCGGTTGGAATGGTGGTCGGTCTATCTCCCATAGGAGTCTGCTGGTATGGTGATCTTTTTTTTTGAAGAAGTTTTCTATTTTGGAAAAGGTAAGCTCTCTTTTGTACAAGTCTTATTTACTTTTTCCATAAGTGAACCTTCTTCCATAGAAGTCTGCTCAACGGGTTTTTCTTCGTACTTGAACTCAATGATGAAATCTTCAATGGTTTGGCCTTTTATCACCATTCTTGGTTCATATTGTATTTCATACTCTCCTAATTATACTGACTTAGACATCACTTAGCCTAATTTCTCAGGTTTATAAACGGTTTATCATAATGGTAGGTTTATATAGACTACAGTGGTGTGAGTCTAGAAATATGGCTTTATTCTTCAAGAAGCCTCAATCAGGGCTAAGGCCATCTTATCCAACCTTAAATATCGGATCTCTACTCCTTGATATGCTTTGCTTGTATAATAAAAGTGTTTATAATCCCCATTATCTTGTCGAGCTAACTACTGTCTCAGATATAACTAAGTATAAACAAAGTTTTCCTCCCATGACAAGTCTTGAGAGCAAAGGGGGGGATTCCAGATATCTCTTTAACTCTATGAAGGCATTTTTTCATTCCTCGTTACATTCAAACAAATTTTGTAGCAACTTAAATAAAGGAAGGCATTTTTTGATAGCTCATAAAATGAATCGATTTAGTGCTACCACCTTTTTTATTAACTTCTATACCTCTTTCTTGTTTGTTGGATACTGCATATTTATCAACACTTGGATATTGTCTATATTTACTTCAATACCTCTTTGATTTACTATGAAGTTGAGGAACATTACTTTTCATACTCTGTAAACACCTTTCGCTAGATTGAGCTTGATTTGTATTTTTCCAACTAATCGAATGTCTGACTCAAGTCTCTGATATGGTCGGTGGATATGTTGCTCTTAGTGAGCATGTCATTAATGTACACCTCAATTACCTAGCGATCGAGTCTTCAAACACCTTATTTACCAACCTATGGTATGCTTCCCTAGCATTCTTGAGCCGAAGTGGCATGACATTGTAACAATAGGTACCTTGGCTAGTTATAAACGAAGTCTTTTCCTTATCATTTGGTTTTATCGAGATTTTATTATAGCCTGAGTACACATCCATAAAACTGACCGGCTCATGTCCAATCACATCTTTGACAAACTGATCAAATACTTGGTAAAGGTAATGGTCCTTCGGGCAAGCTTTGTTCAAATTCGTAAAGTCAACACACATATGACATTTATTATTATTCTTTCTGGCCATCACAATGTTAGAAAGCCACGTTGGGTAATTGACGTTCTTAATGAAGCTTGCCATTTGTAGCTAATCTATTTTCTCTGGTATGGCCATATTCTTTTCAAAGCTGAAGACACATAATTTTTTTATTTGATCAGCTTGGCGTCCTTAATTATGTTAAGTTCATGACACGTAAACTATGGATCAATCCTTGGCATATCTTCATGACTCTAGGAAAAAATATTCATATATTGCCTAAGAAAGTCTTATAACTCCTTTCTAATGGTAGGGTCTACTGATGATCCGATGTGTGTTGTTCTCTTCGGGTGTGCATAATCCAAATTAATTCACTCAACGACTTCAACAACTTGTCCTTTGACTAGTTATGTCAATTCACGTGGATCCATTTTTCCTATCTAATAGTTAGTGTTTAGTTTCTTATGTTCCTCATAATCGGACGTAGTCTATTAACACTCTCTAGCTTCAATTTGATTGACTTTAACCACGCCAATCCCATAAGGAGTGGAGAACTTCAAACATTGATATACAGTAGAAAGACTCATTTGAATTTTTTCAATCTAACCCTAGCAAGGATAATATTATATATTGAGTTGACATTCTTTTCTAGGACGAAGAAATGGATCATTTCAGTTTAGAAGGTCGGGAGGTATCAATCACAACTTCCATAATATTTTTTCCCAAAGGATACACCTTTTCTCCTCAAAAACCAATAAGGGGCATGTGGTCAGATTCAAGTTTACTATCTCGGAGTCCTAAATCTCTAAATTAGCTTTAGAATAATACATCAGTTCAAATACTATTATTGATCAAAACTCCAGCTACCTTTGCTTCATGGACCATTAACATGACAACTAGAGGGTCATGATGAGAATAAAGCAGCCCTGACATATCAACTTTGGAGAATCCTACCACAAATCTATCTTTGTTCATTTTCCTTGGATGAGTGTCCATATTATTGGAAAAGTTGATCTATCAAATATAACAACAATCTTTGGACTCGTTGAGGTAGGCTTTCATCTCCGATATATCATCTCCTCTTCCAGCGTTACCACCTGCAATAAATTTACATCCAAAAGAAATTATTTGTATATCGTGCATAGGTTCCTTAAGTCTCCTTGGAAGGTTTGGATCATCTTTGATGGCATCATCCTTTCTTCTTTTCGTATCACCTCCTCTTCAACAAGGGGATTTTGACCATCTCCTGGGATCTTGCTCATCTGCATGATTTGTTCGTCCTCACTCGTCCACGAATTTTGATAGTTTCCATCTTCAAATTAGGTTCTCTCTATTATTCTTCAGGGCTAGGCAATTTATACTGGTCTCTTACCTCAAATGGAGTTTTCTCTACAAAATCATCTTGGCAATCAATCAGGAAGACTATATGTTCATCTATATTATGCAAATCCATATGGAATAAAGATTTTCCTCCAAAAATCTCCTATATTCCTATGGAAATGCCATCACCACATTTTACTTATAGATGAATATCTCCAGATGAAATGGATTCTCACAGCTTCTATCTATATATGTTGAAAAAATCAATCAGAAACTTTTAATCACCATTTTATTTATGACCCTCTGGCTTCAGAAGTATGGTCGTTCTTTACTAACATTTTCATCCTCAAGCTATACTCAGACTCTCTCAATAAAATGATGCTCTCATGGTGGATAAGATCTTCCCAAGTTGATAACATTCAATATCTTCTCCTTTTGTTTCCAGGGATAATTCTTTGGGAGATATTGTAATACCCCGTATTTTTATAGCTTTTAAATTTGAGGATTTATTAAATTTAATTGAGATATTAATTTAATATTAATCCAAAATTTTATGTTAAATATTTACTAGCGTGACGTGAGTTAGTAAGTAAAGTAATATATGAGATTGATTTTATTAATATTATCATGAGTGAATAATATGGCAATTATGGGAATTTAAGTCGGGACACGCCTGTGTCGTGTCGGAACTAAATTATTATTATAAAAGTGAATAAATTATAAGTCGCTTGTATGATCCTTTCAATTGCGCCAAAGTGTTCGGAAGGGTTAAGATAGTTAGAAAAGTGTACCTGGGGGTTTAGTTTGGGTCTTAGGGTGTTTTTAGGCTTAATTGACATCTCGGGAGGGTATTATAGACATTTTGTATTTTTGGATAATTAAACCCATGAATTTTCTTAGGATATATTAGCCATTAGGAGTTGTCTTCTAGGGTTATCAAACACATAACATGAGAACAACCATTAGAGAAAAAGTTGAAGAGATTAGAGAAGAAGGTAAAGAGTTTCCCAAGGCCTAGAACTCACTCGATGGCACCGCCACCACCACCAAAATGTAGATCGCACGACGAGGAATGCAACAACATATTTTTCATCAACAAATCAGACCCTTGAATCCTAGGATATTATCTATCTTGCTGATTTTTAGGTTAATATACCTTCGATGTTAGTCTAGGAATGAAAATCATATGCATTAATTGAAGAATTGTATGTTTTGGAATGGAATTTATATGTGTTGTAGGGAGAATCCATGTAGTCTAAAATCTTGATCACATGTAGAGGATTACCCACGAATTTATTATGATATTTGGAAAGAAAATCTGGATTAAAATAGATGTTTGTGATTATTCATGCAAAATTTGGTTTTATAAAGAAATCTGTGATTAAACCCCTTTTTGATTGATTTGTTGAGGATTTATTGATGTTGTTATGTTAGAACTTTTTTATATATATTTCTTATACATTTGGATAACTTTGATGAGGGTTTAGGATGAAATTATAGAGGTTTGGAGGGGTTTGGTATGAAATTATAGAGGTTTGAAATTATAGAGGTTTGGGATAAAATGATTGAACCCGTAGGTTGAAAATTGCAAAAAACTAGGCAAGAACTGCTTCGTCGATCGATCGACCAAGAGGATCGATCGATCAATGATCGATCGATCGACCCCATTCCTCGATCGATCGATCCCTCATGAAAACATGCATATTTTTCTCCTTTTTGTTTAATTCGGCTAAAATGCGTAGGAACCCGTGATTATTATTGATAGAGTATAATGGGTTATGAAGAGGACCAGTAGGGTCTAGGTAGACTCCGTTGAGTGAAATTTAATGTGGGATGAAATTGTGGGTTAACGGGGAGTTATTCAAACATTGGAAATTGTGTGTACGTTCACTAAAAGATTGAGACTCATGAAAGATTTAAACCAGAAGGTAACTCAGGGTATACCTACTGAAATTATACTTAGTGAGAGAGAATGATTCGAGAGATGAGAAGTAAGTATGAAATAAATAATAAATGAGAATAAAAGAGATGAATCTGTTATGCGAGATAGATGAGTTAAAGTTGTGCTAAGAACGGATAATAATAATTATGGGTCGTGGGCGAACCTAATTTGGAAAATGTGAATATTTATATATAAGACTGTGTGACTGTGCATATATTATGTATCTGTGTAAAAATCATACCAGGGCTACTTGCTATCACGAAGGTTTCCACACCGGGACAGTCTTATCTCGATTGGACCTTTATGGGGGGATATTAACTCGTACCCTAGAAGATAGTATCCTAGATATAGGCTATCCGAAAATGATAGTCAAATGTTATAAGAGGCGTGAGAGTATGTGATGACCTCTTAGGATTTGGAACTATGATTCGCCTCCATTTGTGTGTGTATTGTGTTAATATAGTTTGAGAGTCATTCCGATCTAGTATTTTCCTCAGTACGAGTGATACGGGGACTTGATAGTAGAGTATGTCAGCACCATAGATTTATGTGGGATGCCAATAGTATATATATTATATGAGTGACTAATATATATATATATATATATATATATATGGACATTTTCTACTTTGTGTAAATTTAATTAAGTAATGAATAAATGCCTCAGCTTTATAACAAGTGTTCGTGAATTTTGTAATGGTACTGAGTGATTCTAAGTAACGTAAGAAAATAGAACAGATTAATTTTCTAGAACTAAATATCAAAGTATTAGCGCTTCGCGGGATAAAACTTTATGGAAAATAAGTTAGATAGACTTATGTGATCCGTAGTGCGGTAGGCGTGCACACGAGATGAGGGGTGAGAATTCTCAAGAGAGTGTCGCGCACTAAATGGTGGTTATATTAGCCGATAAGCATTTTAAATACTTGCTAAACTATTTTTAAAACTGTTTTACACTCGGGCACTGACCCATTTTCTGTCATTTCTCTCTCTCTTGTATATATATGTATGTATTACAAGTATCCAGCCACAGGGGCGTCATGCTTAGGTTCTTTGGATGGGACGTGTTACAGCTTATGTGGGGGTTGCATGCCTTTGCTTTAGACGACCTCTTTATTGATTCAGTTCTTACTTTAGTTCTTTATAGTTAGGTCATGTGTCGCCCGATTTCATATTCCGTTTGGATTTGTCAGAGATTTATGTTCGTTTATATTTCTAGTATTCAGTACTCCTTGGGAGTTAACTATTGTCAGGATGATTTCATTTATGGTTCTTAAACTTGGTTTGGATTATCTAGATGGTTTAATTCTTGTGTGTTAATTGCCATCCTTAGTATTTATGTGATTCTTAAATTGTTGGTTATTAATAAAGGTTTTTATATTGGAATTTAATAAAAGGAAAATAAGACCTTAACTTGTTTTGACACTTAGCTTAATTATTTAGGGTGTTCAAATTGGAAATATTATTTTACGACAATGAAGCTGAGAATGAACCAACCGTTCGCTTTGATATTAATTTAATAAATGACTGATCACCCGGTATTTAATTAGGCAGGATGTTACAGGTGGTATCAGAGCATCAGGTTCTAGTGTTCTTTAAGATCTGTGCGGCTTATTATGCTTCCAGCGTAGATTTCTTTGATATAGAGCCCTATGTTTAGGATTGTTGATTTCTTTGGTAAGATTTCGTTCTCCTGCTATCATGTATATATCAGTGAATCTAATTTACGTTCGGGTGTGTTCGAACAATGAAGTATTGGCAGATGAGTGTCGCTGGATGAGTAGCGGGAGGCAGGGCTTAGTGAGGTCGTGAAGTATATTCGAGGATGATGACCGTAGTCGAGGTCACCCCAATTATGGCACGAGAGGCCAGGACTATAAAGATGGCTAGGACGCAACCTACATATTCCAAATGATGCTATAGTCAAAAGAGAAGCCTAATCCGACTCACCCAATGTAGAATGCTTGTGAGAGGGTCAAATGGAAAATTGATGAGAGTCATCAGCGGAAATTCTACAAATGCGGGAATTATGTGTGTTACCCAACGAAGGTAATATATTCAAAGGCTTGGGCATATGGCGGAGTGTAGTACTAGAAATGAAAATTTGGGATAAAATTTTTCTTGACTCATCGGAGCAAAGTTATTATAGTGGGAGTCAACCACCACATTTAATAGTGAAATGTTGCGTAAATGAAAGGACCTTAGGTACAGTTTAACCACACGTTACTTCATCAATTGTTCAGAATAAAATGTGAACGTTGTTTGGAACCCATCACGGAAGGGACGGACAGGGATCCATTTATAAATGAATTTAGACTTTTAGTCAATCTGGATACCAATGGTAGAGAAGATTTTAAGTGGGAGATCAACTCATGAGGAAAGTTGACAACACTTACAGAGAATTCTGTTGGACAGTCGATCCATATAATGACAATATCACGCATTTTCCGTAGAGATGTTAACGCTCTTATGCAAAGGGAGATACATTAATCAAAAGATTTATTGGAGAGTGAGACTAGATGAAACACAGTTAGAAACGTGCCGCAAGGGGGAGACCCATCAGGGGGCTCATTTAAATGATTCGGATAGCTAAATTCTTACCAAGCGATGGTGAATTCAGTAAGAGTTATTTAAGCGAGTAACACGTTCCTTAGGGATAACAAAGCTACGGGAGTGACGGGGTAGCCATCAGGATCGAGACTATTTAAGTCCGAGAGAAGGAAAACCCTAATAGGTTCAGTATGACAAGAGATAAGTGGGTTATGTATTGAGTTATTTTGTGGAGAGTAAAAACCACACGAGTTAAAAAATTTCGAAGTGAGAAAAAGGGAAAGGGTATGATGCTTGCAAGGGAAATGGTTAATGTAATTTTCGATTTGGTTCAGACAGACGCGTTATGTCCAGAAGACCATTAAGTATCCAAGTCGATTGGCAAAGTAGAAGTATGAGTTTTTTCCTCGGAGGTTGAGGCGTGTTTTATGTGATGCGAGCAAGTCACTACATTTTTGTTTATTGCTAGATTCGCATGTGAGAAGAATTTAGTCCATATATCTATAGCGTTATGATTATATGTATGTTTTCCTTGGTATAGCGAGGTTGTCTTTAGTGTTATCCACGGAGGATAAATGGGTGCATTGTTGTGTTATATACTTTATTGAGATTATTCATTTTAGTGATGTGATATGCGAGTATGATATTATACTGATTATGGTTTTAGATAAATGGTTAAAAAGATAGTGGGCAATGATTACAAGACTTGGGGTTACTTCCCTAGTGCAATTTTTTTTGTTCTGACAACAACCTCACCTACAAGAGGGTTGGGCTCGCACTAATATTATATATTATAGAGACTTCAAAAGGTATAGTGGTATGAAAATGTTTAATGCCTGGGTTTTTAGGGACTTTGTTATTATGATTCAGTGTGTATTGGGTTTACCGTTCGACGAAAAGATTTCACTCATTATTATGTGTAGCGCTCAGGACTTTGTGTTGGGAGGAGCGCATTGTTATTTTTATCCTTTTGGGAATGTGAAAGTTAAGACTTATATTCATAGGTTTGGGAATGGGATTTTGAGAGTCCCGATTGTATACGTACGGGGCTTATGGAATGTGATTACCACCAATACTGAGTAATAGTGCAATTAGTAAAAAGTTATTTTTTTTAGTAACATTGCGGGAGGATATGTAGTTTTTCTATTAAGAGACGAAATATAAGAGTATACGTTATGGACGAAGGACCCAATGGGTTTCGATAACCGACTATGCTAGGTAGTAGTGTATCGGAGGGTTTCTTGTTTGGATTTCACTTTGCGAGACATCCCACGCATGAAACTTAGCATAAAGTTAGAAGTAGAGAGATGTTTGGTCATTAGTCCATGAGTTTAGTACCTCGGTCGTCATAAGAGCCAGTAATTATGACTGTAAGCTAGAGTTAACTGACGATTTAAGGCCAGTGGATCTAGTTATATGGTAAGAAAACATTGGAAGTTTTATTTTATCACCATGAGTTGAAGGATGGAATGATGATAAGAAGGTTTGAGAGTACCCAAGTGGTGTAACCACATTGTGTCACAAAGGAAACAAAGAATTGGGTGTTATGTGTGAAGCGTAGGTGATGCTTACACTAGTATGCACGGTTTATAAGGTGTGTGGGCATCCTGGTTACTGTTGCTTAAATTATTCGAGTTGAAGAGATATGGGAATAGACGCATGGAATATATGTTTATGAGAAAGACATAACAAAGTGGAACTGGTAGAGTGGATTAAGTGTGGTGTGAAGGACGATAACCCATATATAGTTGTACGATCAGAGTAGCAAACATGAATTTAGTTGGAAGGCTATGGGAAGCCATTTAACGGTATTCCTTGAGAAGGATAAAACTTAACTATTCTGGAAAACACTCGGAGCAAATTTTAACCTAGTCAAGTGTGGAAAGAAACTTGCGTGTAGGTTGAATGATGATGTTTGTAAGGTATAAAGGTTCAGCAGTGCACATTTCGGTATACACTAAGGAACGAAGGGGAGTATTATGTGTCACTTAATGTGAGACATTACAAGTAGAAGTCGATGTTGAGCAGGACATAGCGAGTAGTCTCCACAGACACCACTCATAGATAGAAATCGATTGGAACGAGAGGATCTACCAGAGAATTTTATAGCAAACCTACGATTTCTAAAATAGAAGAGAGCAATTGTGTGAAATTTCTTGGATGAGGTGCGAACTTCAAGGTACGGTCAAGAATTTATTAGAAGGTGTGGAACAAGTTGACATAAAAGAAAGTGATTATTATTCGTTTGGGTGGTATACACTATGAGACAGTGCGCCCCAACCTTTAGTTGAAAATACGGATCCCGCCGGTAAGAGGTTCTTCCCGATATTATTCTGAACTAGAATGGGATCATTGAGCCCCACTTTCAAACCAGGATTTTAGAAAGAGGTGGGGATAATGTTCCCTTTTGAGTAGGTTGTATCACCATTAGTCGGGGAGTAAGCGAGGTGATTAAAGATTAGTGGAATCACGTGAAAGTAATTTTGAATGCTGGTGATCATTTCATTTCCACAACGGATGTATCTATCAAGTGATGTTTAGTACAGTAGAGTTTCGTGCAAGCACTCGTCCCTGTTTATTATGGACAAACTGCTTACTGAAATTTTGTGTGGAAAAACCTTAACTATCCTCCCTCTGGTTGTTTAGAGGTGAGTGGATAATCAGGATTTTGATGGGCTGAGTTAGAGTCTGATGATTGTGGTGGAATTACCAAGGCTATTTTATGTGACTTTTGAATGTCGTAAGAGTTACATCGCCGAGAATCGAGATTCGAAGAACTGACAAGAGTGGTCAAATGTTCACATGGTTTCTCTCAAAAATGGATTTTTGCGTTTCGATAAATACGAGTAATTATTTCGTAGTGAGGTGCGGCCTCCCAATAATATTGAGACAATGGGGGCCAATGATGTGTAGGCTCGTCTTATGCTAATAGCAACGGATTGGAGCACAATGTGAAGTTCCATTATTAAGGTGTGACTCTATAAATGATAGTATTGAGAGTATTAAATAAGCTTATTGTGAGGCGGGGAGGACTATAGAAATTTGCCTTACTCGAAAGTCCGTCTTGAGTACTGATAAAGTATATAGATCTATTTTTACCAGGCATACCTTATTTTCTGAATTTCGAGATGAAATTCCGTTACTAGGGGGAAGTATGGAATACCCCGTATGTTATGGCTTTTAAATTTGAGGATTTATTAAATTTAATTGTGATATTAATTTAATATTAATCCAGAATTTTATGTTAAATATTTACTAGCATGACACGAGTTAGTAATTATTGGGAATTTGTTGAATATTACTGGATGAGTAAAGTAATATATGAGATTGATTTTATTAATATTGTCACGAGTGAATAATATGGCAATTATGGGAATTTAAGTCGGGACACGCATGTGTTGTGTCAGAACTAAATTATTATTATAAAAATAAATAAATTATAAGTCGCTCGTATGGTCGTTTCGAGTGCACCAAAGTGTTCGAAAGGGTCAAGAGAGTCAGAAAAGTGTACCCGGAGGTTTAGTATGGGTCTCGGGGCGTTTTTAGGCCTAATTGACATCCCATAAGGGTATTATAGACATTTTGTATTTTTGGATAATTAAACACACGAATTTTCTTTGGATATATTATCCAGTAGGAGTTATCTTCTAGGGTTATCAAACACAGAACATGAGAACATCCATTAGAGAATAAGGTGAAGAGATTAGAGAAGAAGGTCAAGAGATTTCCAAGCAATCCTAGGCCTATAACTCACTCGATTGCACCGCCACCACAAAAACGTAGATCGCACAACGAGGAATGCAACCACATATTTTTCATCAACAAATCAGACCCTTGAATCCCAGGCAAGTATCTATATTACTTATTTCCAAGTTAATATGCCTTCCATGTTAGTCTAGGAATGAAAATCATATGTATTAATTGAAGAATTATATGTTTTGGAAGAGAATTTATATGTGTTGTAGGAAGAATCCATGTAGTCTGAAATCTTGATCACATGTAGAGGATTACCCACTAATTTATTATGATATTTCGAAAGAAAATATGGATTAAAATAGAGCTTTGTGATTATTCATGAAAAAATTGGTTTTATAAAGAAATCTGAGATTAAAACCCCTTTTGATTGATTCGTTGAGGATTTATTGATGTTGTTACGTTAGAACTTGTTTATATATATTGCTTATACATTTGGATAACTTTGATGGGAGTTTGGGATGAAATTATAGAGATTTGGAGGGGTTAAAATTATTGAACCCGTAGGTTGAAATTTGCAGAAAACTGGGCAAGAACTACTTGATCGATCGATCGATCGATCGACCAAGAGCATCGATCGATCGATCCCTCCTAGAAAAATGCATATTTTTCTCCTTTTTGTTTAATTCGGTTAAAATGCATAGGAACCCTTGATTATTATTGATAGAGTATAATGGGTTATGAAGAGGACCAGTAGGGTCAAGGTAGACTCCGTGAGTGAAATTTAATGTGGGATGAAATTATGAGTTAACGGGGAGTTATTCATACATTGGAAATTGTGCGTACGTTCACTAAAAGATTGAGACTCGTGAAAGATTTAAACCAGAAGTTCAGTGAGGGTATACCTACTGAAATTATACTTAGTGAGAGAGAATGCTTCGAGAGATAGGAAGTATGTATGAAATAAATAATAAATGAGAATAAAAGAGACGAATCCGTTATGCGAGATAGATGAGTAAAAGTTGTGCTAAGAACAAATAATGATAATTATGGGTCATGGGCGAACCTAATTTGGAAAATGTGAATATTTATATATATGACTTTGTGACTGTGCTTATATCATATATCTGTGTAAAAATCATACCCGGGCTACTTGTTGTCACGGAGGTTTCCGCGCCGGGACAGTCTTATCTCGATTGGACCTTTATGGGGGATATTGACTTGTACCCTAGACGATAGTATCCTAAATACAGGCTATCTAAAAATAATAGTCAGATGTTTTAAGAGATGTGAGGGTATGTGCTGACCTCTTAGGATTTGGAACTATGCTTCGCCTCCATTTGTATATGTATTGTGTTAATACAGTTCGAGAGTGATTCCGAACTAGTATTTCCCTTAGTACGAGTGATACGAGGACTTGATAGGAGAGTATGCCAGCACCATAGATTTATGTGGGGTGCCGATAGTATATATATTATATGACTAATATATATATATATATATATGGAAACTTTCCACTATGTGTAAAAGTAATTAAGTAATGAATAAATGCCTTAGCTTTATAACAAGTGTTTGTGAATTTTGTAAGGGTACTGAGTGATTGTAAGTAACGTATGAAAATGGAAGAGATTAATTTTCTAAAACTAAATATCAAAGTATTAGCGCTTCTCGGGATAAAACTTTATGGAAAATAAATTAGATAGACTTATGTGATCCGTAGTATGGTAGGCGTGCACATGAGGTGAGGCGTGAGAATTCTCAATAGAGTGTCGCCCACTAACATGGTGGTTATATTAGCCGATAAGCATTTTAAATACTTGCTAAACTATTTTTAAAACTATTTTACACTCGGGCACTGACCCATTTTCTGTCATTTCTCTCTCTCTTGTATATATATGTATGTATTACAGGTGCCCAGCCACATGGGCATCATGCTTAGATTCTTTGGATTGGACGTGTTGCAGCTTATATGGGGGTTGCAGGCCTTTTCTTTAGACGACCTCTTTATTGATTCAGTTCTTACTTTAGTTCTTTATAGTTAGGGCATGTGTCGCCTGATTTCCTATTCCGTTTGGATTTGTCAAAGATTTATGTTCATTTATATTTCTAGTATTCAGTACTCCTTGGGAGTTAACTATTGTCGGGATGATTTCATTTATGGTTCTTAAACTTGGTTTGGATTATCTAGATGGTTTAATTCTTGCGTGTTAATTGCCATCCTTAGTATTTATGTGATTCTTAAATCGTTGGTTATTAATAAAGGTTTTCATATTGAAATTTAATAAATGAAAATAAGACCTTAACTTGTTTTGACACTTAGCTTAATTATTTAGGGTGTTCAAATTGGAAATATTATTTTACAACAGTGAGGCTGAGAATGAACCAATCGTTAACCTTGATGTTAATTTAATAAAAGATTGATCATCTGGTATTGAATTAGGCGGGGTGTTACAGATACGAATTTCCATAAATCAAAATGTGTTTGAAGGAATCATTATGGATAGAAAGAATATTATCTCCAATGTCTTCACGTTAATGCGTGGGTGAACTTCAAATAAATATTTTAAATCCAAATCTAAGGCCTATGAAGATGCTAAAGATTTTTTCAGCGTCAAATTCGAGCCCAGTCCCCCTTCCTTCTTTATAGTCAAATGGTTGAAGCCATTAGACTTTTAATTCAAGATCAATACAGGTGTTGATACCAAATTTAGTCTGCTGACATGGCTCAATCGAATGAAGACACGTGACAATCTATGTGGCAACAACAAGCACTTCCGAGGAACTCAGACGCTCCGAGGAACCATACTACAACGAGGAACACTACTTCCCCGAGTAACTCAGACGCTCCGACCTACAAGAACTCTCCGAGGAACTTTTGAGTACCGAGGAACTTTGAGCACCAAGGAACTTTAGGCGGTTCGATCAGCTTAGGCAGTCCGAGCTGCACCTCGAACAAAGCATTAATAGCAGGAAAACCAACAGTCTGACTGTTCATTAAATGCTTATCATTCATATGTATACGCTTAAGGGGAATTTAATATATTACCCTTTCACATGTACAGCATTGAATGTATTACCCTTTCACATTAAAGCCTCAGGGCTATAAATACATTGTACAATCCTCATTGTAAGGGGACCAGAATTTCTTGATATAACTTGTAATCGAGAATTCCCAAACAATCAGCAATAACATAACAGTGGACGTAGGCCATTCTTATAAGGCTGAACCACTTTAAAAATTCTTTGTCTCATTTATTTATCTGTGATTGAATAATTAGATATGATCTAATTTTTTACATCAACAGATTGGCGCCGTCTGTGGGAAACGACTGGTAATATTGTTTTTCATCAAAAACAATCCATCACAAATGGCTGATATTCCAGAATCTAGCAATTGAAACGCTGGAAGCCCTCCAAATCCATCTGCTCCGCCAAATATTCCAGATCTGGCTGGAATAATGACAAATCTGGCTCAAGGCCAGACCGTCATGCAAGAAACTATGCGACAACTCATACAAACCCTCCATGGCGGTGCACCAACCCATTCAGGACCACGAAGTATTCAAAGAAATACCCGTGCATCTTCTTCGCGTACTAGGCGTACCAATTCATATCATAACGAGGAGATCTAGAAACTATTCCAGATCTGGCTGGAATAATGACAAATCTGGCTCAGGGCCAGACCGTCATACAAGAAACTATGCGACAACTCATACAAACCCTCCATGGCGGTGCACCAACCCATTCAGGACCACGAAGTATTCAAAGAAATACCCGTGCATCTTCTTCACGTACTAGGCGTACCAATTCATATCACAATGAGGAGTCTAAAGATTTTTCTTATCAACCTGAACGAACTTCGTCAGTGCGAGCCACGGATATTGAACAACGTATTACTCTCTCTCCAGAAAGGAGTAGTGCGCTAGAGAGGTTGAGCAGGGTATCACCTTTCAATCGATTAGGACCTAGAAGGAGTAGAAGCCCTCCTAAAGTCACATCGAGAAGTTTTCAACGACCATCAGATTTAAGGGAAGGATCTGCCCAGTCGCGACCAGCTGCTCGTCAAGATAGATCCCAGGAAGCCACTTCAACAAGATCAGTTTCTCGAACTAACAGCCCCAGGAAGGAAATGATGCGTGGAAAGGCTCTATTCAGAGGCTGTGTAACACCCCGCCCGCCCGGGGAGAGCGAACGGAGCGCTAATGCGATAAAATAAATCCAAATCCACAAGTGACAAGGTATAGAGCATCTAAATAAACCCACAATAATATAAATCCAATAATCTCAATCTCTTCAATTACAACAAGTCTCTCAAATTAAAATTACAACTATCTAACTCGAATAAAAATAAAAATCTCCAAATCTCTATACATCAAAATAATACAAATCTCTCCCAAACAATCATCGCAAAATCAATCTCCATAGCGCCCCAAAATCCGCGCTAACCTCCCACTAAAAGAAAATATGGGGAAGTACACAATACGACAAGAAAGATGCTCAAAAAATATATTAACGGTGAATAAAGCGTAACAACATGAGTACGAATATTAAAATTGAAATGCAAATCTCAAAGCATTTATCAATATAATTGCTCAACAACACTTTAACCGGGTCACCAGGCCTCACCACATCCGTATATGCTTTATCAAGCCATAGCCCGGGAAACAGGAATTTTGGCTGGTGCCCAACATCCGTGCCATATTAAAATCTCATGACAACGTGCTCATCAACAATATAATGATACCACATGAATCAAAATAATTTCAACAATTATTTTCCAGATTTCAATGAATTTATCAATTCAAATATGAGTTCAATTAACAAGAATTCAAAGAGAATGACACTCGCGAGATTTAAGGAGCATATTGTGTAAAACCCCATACCTCAAACCATGATGAGAAACAAACGATCACATCCTCAAGATCAACAATAAAGATCTACAGAAACTCCTCCAAGAACCTCCAACAAAATAGCCCCAAGAACACCTCTAATCTAAGGTTGGAACTCACAAATCTCAAGGGCCAATGTGTATATAAAAAGAAGAGGAATATAAAATATATTTGCTGCCAAAATTTGTGCCAGAAGTAGGTTAAAAGGGTTGCCCACGACTTCCTTGTATAATGCAAAGAAATGAAGAGTTGGAATCCAAAAGACTCCTTTAAATAAGGTAATTAAATGAAGTGTTAGAATTCCAAGAGTTAAAAACATTTTAAAATCATTTTAAAATCCGTTTTAACTCCGTTTTCAAACCGTTTGAAATTCTCGCCTTTAAAAATAATAACCAACATATTTGAGCAATAAACATAATTTTATCAAAAAAATTTATTTTCCTCCATTTTCCAAAAATTAATTAAAATAGCCCAAAATAACGCGGGTTGTTACACTTCCCCACTAACAATGGAATTTCGCCCTCGAAATTCGCCGAATGCCTAACTCTCAAAATCAGGCCACTACACTAACTCCAAAAATAAATCACGTCTCCCAAAAATAAATTCTTCACCTCTAATCTCGAAACCTAACACGAATATCACCTAAAATTTTCTATCTCAAAAAAATTTCTAACCACGCAATGAACCCAAAACTCAAGCCCCGAGGGTTGCCGTATACCTAAGCTCTGATACCATCTGTAACACCCCGCCCGCCCAGGGAGAGCGAATGGAGCGCTAATGCGATCAAATAAATCCAAATCCACAAGTGACAAGGTATAGAGCATCTAAATAAACCCACAATAATATAAATCCAATAATCTCAATCTCTTCAATTACAACAAGTCTCTCGAATTAAAATTACAACTATCTAACTCGAATAAAAATACAAATCTCCAAAGCTCTATACATCAAAATAATTCAAATCTCTCCCAAACAATCATCGCTAAAATCAAACTCCATAGCGCCCCAAAATCCGCGCTAACCTGCCACTAAAAGAAAATATGGGGAAGTACACAATACGACAAGAAAGATGCTCAAAAAATATATTAACGGTGAATAAAGCGTAACAACATGAGTACGAATATTCAAATTGAAATGCAAATCTCAAAGAATTTATCAATTTAATTTCTCAACAACACTTTAACCAGGTCACCAGGCCTCACCATATCCGTATATGCTTTATCAAGCCATAGCCCGGGAAACAGGAATTTTGGCCGGTGCATAACATCCGTGCCATATTAAAATCTCATGACAACGTGCTCATCAACAATATAATGATACCACATGAATCAAAATAATTTCAACAATTATTTTCCAGATTTCAATGAATTTATCAATTCAAATATGAGTTCAATTAACAAGAATTCAAAGAGGATGACACTCGCGAGATTTAAGGAGCATATTGTGTAAAACCCCATACCTCAAACCATGATGAGAAACAAACGATCACATCCTCAAGATCAACACAAAAGATCTGCAGAAACTCCTCCAAGAACCTCCAACAAAATAGCCCCAAGAACACCTTTAATCTAAGGTTGGAACTCACAAATCTAAAGGGCCAATGTGTATATAAAAAGAAGAGGAATATAAAATATATTTGCTGCCAAAATTTGTGCGAGAAGTAGGTTAAAAGGGTTACCCACGACTTCCTTTTATAATGCAAAGAAATGAAGAGTTGGAATCCAAAAGACTCCTTTAAATAAGGCAATTAAATGAAGTGTTAGAATTCCAAGAGTTAAAAACATTTTAAAATCATTTAAAAATCCATTTTAACTCCGTTTTCGAACCGTTTGAAATTCTCGCCTTTAAAAATAATAACCAACATATTTGAGCAATAAAAATAATTTTATCAAAAAAATTTATTTTCCTCCATTTTCCAAAAATTAATTAAAATAGCCCAAAATAACGCAGGTTGTTACACTTCCCCACTAACAATGGAATTTCGCCCTTGAAATTCGTCGAATGCCTAACTCTCAAAATAAGGCCACTACACTAACTCCAAAAATAAATCACGTCTCCCAAAAATAAATGTAATACCCCGTATTTTTATGCTATGTTAATTTGGGGGATTTATTAAATTTAATGAGAGTGTATTATTTAATAAAAATCCGGAAATTAATTATGTTATAATTATTGACGTGATGTGAGTTAGTAATTATATGAAATTTTTGAATATTACTTATGAGCATAGTAATATATGATATTGATTATAGTAAATGTCACGAGTGAATGAAATGGCAGTTTTGGGAATTTTAGTCGGGACGCGCCCGTGTCGCGTCGGGATTAATTATTAATATATAAAAGTGAATATTTTATAAGTTGTCCGTATGGTCGTTTTGAGTACGCCAACGCGTCCGAAAGGGTCGAGTTTGTCAGAAAAGTGTACCCGGGGGTTTAGTTTTGGTCTCGGGATGTTTTTAGACTTAATTAGTGACCCGGGAGGGCATTTTGGTCATTCCACAAAATAGGGTAGTTAAACCCACGAATTTCAGCCATCCTTAGCAGCCATTTAAGCCAGCCTTTTAGGGTTAGAACATTCAGAACCCTAGAACGGCCATTGGAGAAGAGAGGAGAGAGCTCTCAAGGTGATTCAAGGCCCAAAACACCACCTTTTGCACCGCCGTCACCACCAACGCGTAGATCGCGAGGAGGAGAACGCAACCACACCAATATCAGCAGGAAACCAGACCTCTGAAATCCCAGGCAAGTGTTTAACTTGCGTATTTTCGTTGGTGCAATATTCATATTAGTTAGGAATGATTAGGAGTATAATCTATGGAAGAAAACCCCACTTTTTAATAGGAATTTGCATGTAGAAAAGATTAAAACCATATTTTGGAAGTCTTATATGATGTAGATGATTGACCCACGAATTTTTTATGATTATGTAGAAGGAAATTCTGGAGAAAAACTGATTAGAATAGAAGTTAAGAAAACTTAGGGTTCTTGATGAGTAGATGAGATTTTAGGTTGTTTAATCATGTTTAATGATGGTTATACGCATGCTTAACGTTAGAAACATCTGGTAATATGTTATTATGTTTGTGGTATAAGTTTTGGGACGATTAGGGTTGGAAAATATGAATTTGAATGAAGAACTTTGGTGAAACCCGCAACTGCAATTCTGCAGAAATTTTCGCAGACCTACTTGATCGATCGATCGACCCTATAGCGTCGATCGATCGACCCTTCCTGTCAGCCTCTTATTTCCCCATGTTTAATTAGTTGAATTAATTTATCGTGCAATAATCCTTGGGCATATTAAATAAAATGTTTTGGGATATAGGAGAGACCAGTAGGACATATGATTAAGTGTTGAGAACTTTATTATGAAATGATTATTGTGTTTTTGGGATAATTAATTAAGGAATGACGAACTACGTATTTCAAGTGAGGGATTACGACGAATACCTACAATAGTGAATAGATGTCTACCTACTGAATTTGTTACTTGGATGGATAGAACCCATGAGTGTTCCATAACTAGTGAGAAAACCCTTCGAGTTAAGGTTAGAGACGAAACCTTATGCGTAATACTAATAATGTGAAATTAAGGATAAATGTTGTAATTATGGGTAACGAGAGTGACCTATATTAATATGATGAAAGTAGTATATTTATATGATTGTGTGTGCATATATTATATACATGTGAAAAAAACGTATCCGCGCTACTTGCAATCCCTGAGGTTACCGCGCTGGGACGGTCTTATCCTGTGTTGCTACGGGGGATATTGATTCGTACCCTAGAAGATAGGAATCCTAGGTACAGGCTATCGAATCGGTAGTCACGGTCCTAAGAGACGCGAGGGTATGTGCTGACCTCGTGGACTTGGAAACTATACTTTGCCTCAATATTGTTTGTGTTAGTATTGATACAGTTCGAGAGTGATTCCGAACTTGTATTTCCCTTAGTACGATTGATACGGGGATTGGATAGCAGAGTATGCCCGCACCATAATTTTTATGTGGGGTGCCATTAGAATATATATATTACACGAGTATTTTATATATATGAAGTTCTGAAACTTGGAACTACCTGCTGTGATTTGGTAAGTAAGTCATGTTTGATGAATCAGATTGGAAATACTTGTTTTATGAGAGTATAATATGACACTGGGAAACTTTATAAATTAATGAAGCTAAAACGAGAGTTGTGCTACACCTTGAAAGTACCCTTTTCACACGTTGACATTGTTCGGTTTTTAAAACTTATGAGTAAGTTAAGATAAACTAAATTATTGGGAAGGTTAGTATGATAATATGTTAAGTTAAACCATTTTGGAAAGGTTAGTACGATAGGCGTGCACACTAGAAGAGAGGTGAGAATTTCTCAAGAGAGTGTCGAACTAATATGTTATTGCATTGGCCTGTATCAATTTAAATACTTGCTAAACTAATTTTAAATCATACACACATTCGGGCTCTGACCCGTTTTATCTCTCCCTCTCCCCCTTGTATATATGTATATGTATGTATTTCCGGTGCCCAGCCACAGGGGCGTCTTGCTTAGGATCGTTTGGAAGGAACGCGCTGCAGCTTAGGTGGGAGTTGCAGGTCTTTTGATTAGACGATTTCGTTCATTCAGATCCACTCCTAGCATTTTCATTCAGATGGGCATGTGTAGACCTTTCCATTATTTCTTTATGTTGGGACATTGTTATTTCAGTTATTTCCTAGTTCGTTATTATGGGATTTTGTTCAGAACGGATGTACTACTTTATTTTTCTCGCATGTTGACATTCGTTGATGAATGTTTTATATATTGGATTCTTTCGTTCCAGTTTTTAGTGGTGTGTGTATTATTCATTGAGCTTTGTTAATAAATTAAATAAATCTTTTCTTTAAATAAAATTTGGAAGTTAATGTTTAAAATTGGTTTTGACACTTAGCTTAATTATTTAGGGTGTTAATTGGAAAGTTTCTTTTTACGACAGTGATGCTAAGAATGAACCAAACTGTTCACTTTGATTTAATTTAATAAAGGAGTGATCGCCCGGTATTTAATTAGGCGGGGTGTCACAATAAATTCCTCACCTCTAATCTCGAAACCTAACACGAATATCACCTAAAATTTACTATCTCAAAAAAATTGCTAACCACGCAATGAACCCAAAACTCAAGCCCCGAGGGTTGCCGTATACCTAAGCTCTGGTACCATCTGTAACACCCCGCCCGCCCGGGGAGAGCGAACGGAGCGCTAATGCGATAAAATAAATCCAAATCCACAAGTGACAAGGTATAGAGCATCTAAATAAACCCACAATAATATAAATCCAATAATCTCAATCTCTTCAATTACAACGAGTCTCTCGAATTAAAATTACAACTATCTAACTCGAATAAAAATACAAATCTCCAAAGCTCTATACATCAAAATAATACAAATCTCTCCCAAACAATCATCGCTAAAATCAATCTCCATAGCGCCCCAAAATCCGCGCTAATCTGCCACTAAAAGAAAATATGGGGAAGTACACAATACGACAAGAAAGATGCTCAAAAAATATATTAACGGTGAATAAAGCGTAAAAACATGAGTAGGAATATTCAAATTGAAATGCAAATCTCAAAGCATTTATCAATATAATTTCTCAACAACACTTTAACCGGGTCACCTTTCTCACCACATCCGTATATGCTTTATCAAGCCATAGCCCGGGAAACAGGAATTTTGGCGGGTGCCCAACATCCGTGCCATATTAAAATCTCATGACAACGTGCTCAACAACAATATAGTGATACCACATGAATCAAAATAATTTCAACAATTATTTTCCAGATTTCAATGAATTTATCAATTGAAATATGAGTTCAATTAACAAGAATTCAAAGAGGATGACACTCGCGAGATTTAAGGAGCATATTGTGTAAAACCCCATACCTCAAACCATGATGAGAAACAAACGATCACATCCTCAAGATCAACACAAAAGATCTACAGAAACTCCTCCAAGAACCTCAAACAAAATAGCCCCAAGAACACCTCTAATCTAAGGTTGGAACTCACAAATCTCAAGGGCCAATGTGTATATAAAAAGAAGAGGAATATAAAATATATTTGCTGCCAAAATTTGTGCCAGAAGTAGGTTAAAAGGGTTGCCCACGACTTCCTTTTATAATGCAAAGAAATGAAGAGTTGGAATCCAAAAGATTCCTTTAAATAAGGCAATTAAATGAAGTGTTAGAATTCTAAGAGTTAAAAACATTTAAAAATCATTTTAAAATCCGTTTTAACTCCGTTTTCGAACCGTTTGAAATTCTCCCCTTTAAAAATAATAACCAACATATATGAGCAATAAAAATAATTTTATCAAAAAAATTTATTTTCCTCCATTTTCCAAAAATTAATTAAAATAGCCCAAAATAACGCGGGTTGTTACACTTCCCCACTAACAATGGAATTTCGCCCTCGAAATTCGCCGAATGCCTAACTCTCAAAATCAGGCCACTACACTAACTCCAAAAATAAATCACGTCTCCCAAAAATAAATTCCTCACCTCTAATCTCGAAACCTAACACGAATATCACCTAAAATTTACTATCTCAAAAAAACTGCTAACCACGCAATGAACCCAAAACTCAAGCCCCGAGGGTTGCCGTATACCTAAGCTCTGATACCATCTATAACACCCCGCTCGTCCGGGGAGAGCGAACGGAGAACTAATGCGATAAAATAAATCCAAATCCACAAGTGACAAGGTATAGAGCATCTAAATAAACCCACAATAATATAAATCCAATAATCTCAATCTCTTCAATTACAACAAGTCTCTCGAATTAAAATTACAACTATCTAACTCGAATAAAAATACAAATCTCCAAAGATCTATACATCAAAATAATACAAATCTCTCCCAAACAATCATCCATAAAATCAATCTCCATAGCGCCCCAAAATCCGCGCTAACCTGCCACTAAAAGAAAATATGGGGAAGTACACAATACGACAAGAAAGATGCTCAAAAAATATATTAACGGTGAATAAAGCGTAACAACATGAGTGCGAATATTCAAATTGAAATGCAAATCTCAAAGCATTTATCAATATAATTTCTCAACAACACTTTAACCGGGTCACCAGGCCTCACCACATCCGTATATGCTTTATCAAGCCATAGCCCGGGAAACAGGAATTTTGGCGGGTGCCCAACATCCGTGCCATATTAAAATCTCATGACAACGTGCTCATCAACAATATAATGATACGACATGAATCAAAATAATTTCAACAATTATTTTCCAGATTTCAATGAATTTATCAATTCAAATATGAGTTCAATTAACAAGAATTCATAGAGGATGACACTCGCGAGATTTAAGGAGCATATTGTGTAAAACTCCATACCTCAAACCATGATGAGAAACAAACGATCACATCCTCAAGATCAACACAAAAGATCTACAGAAACTCCTCCAAGAACCTCCAACAAAATAGCCCCAAGAACACCTCTAATCTAAGGTTGGAACTCACAAATCTCAAGGGACAATGTGTATATAAAAAGAAGAGGAATATAAAATATATTTGCTGCCAAAATTTGTGCCACAAGTAGGTTAAAATGGTTGCCCACGACTTCCTTTTATAATGCAAAGAAATGAAGAGTTGGAATCCAAAAGACTCCTTTAAATAAGGCAATTAAATGAAGTGTTAGAATTCCAAGAGTTAAAAACATTTTAAAATCATTTTAAAATCCGTTTTAGCTCCGTTTTCGAACCGTTTGAAATTCTCGCCTTTAAAAATAATAACCGACATATTTGAGCAATAAAAATAATTTTATCAAAAAAATTTATTTTCCTCCAATTTCCAAAAATTAATTAAAATAGCCCAAAATAACGCGGGTTGTTACACTTCCCCACTAACAATGGAATTTCGCCCTCGAAATTCGTCGAATGCCTAACTCTCAAAATCAGGCCACTACACTAACTCCAAAAATAAATCACGTCTCCCAAAAATAAATTCCTCCCCTCTAATCTCGAAACCTAACACGAATATCACCTAAAATTTACTATCTCAAAAAAATTGCTAACCACGCAATGAACCCAAAACTCAAGCCCCGAGGGTTGCCGTATACCTAAGCTCTGATACCATCTGTAACACCCCGCCCGCCCGGGGAGAGCGAACGGAGCGTTAATGCGATAAAATAAATCCAAATCCATAAGTTACCAGGTATAGAGCATCTAAATAAACCCACAATAATATAAATCCAATAATCTCAATCTCTTCAATTACAACAAGTCTCTCGAATTAAAATTACAACTATCTAACTCGAATAAAAATACAAATCTCCAAAGCTCTATACATCAAAATAATACAAATCTCTCCCAGACAATCATCGCTAAAATCAATCTCCATAGCGCCCCAAAATCCGCGCTAACCTGCCACTAAAAGAAAATATGGGGAAGTACACAATACGACAAGAAAGATGCTCAAAAAATATATTAACGGTGAATAAAGCGTAACAACATGAGTGTGAATATTCAAATTGAATTGCAAATCTCAAAGCATTTATCAATATAATTTCTCAACAACACTTTAACCGGGTCACCAGGCCTCACCACATCCGTATATGCTTTATCAAGCCATAGCCCGGGAAACAGGAATTTTGGTGGGTGCCCAACATCCGTGCCATATTAAAATCTCATGACAACGTGCTCATCAACTATATAATCATACCACATGAATCAAAATAATTTCAACAATTATTTTCCAGATTTCAATGAATTTATCAATTCAAATATGAGTTCAATTAACAAGAATTCAAAGAGGATGACACTCGCGAGATTTAAGGAGCATATTGTGTAAAACCCCATACCTCAAACCATGATGAGAAACAAACGATCACATCCTCAAGATCAACACAAAAGATCTACAGAAACTCCTCTAAGAACCTCCAACAAAATAGCCCCAAGAACACCTCTAATCTAAGGTTGGAACTCACAAATCTCAAGGGCCAATGTGTATATAAAAAGAAGAGGAATATAAAATATATTTGCTGCCAAAATTTGTGCCACAAGTAGGTTAAAATGGTTGCCCACGACTTCCTTTTATAATGCAAAGAAATGAAGAGTTGGAATCCAAAAGACTCCTTTAAATAAGGCAATTAAATGAAGTGTTAGAATTCCAAGAGTTAAAAACATTTTAAAATCATTTTAAAATCCGTTTTAGCTCCGTTTTCGAACCGTTTGAAATTCTCGCCTTTAAAAATAATAACCGACATATTTGAGCAATAAAAATAATTTTATCAAAAAAATTTATTTTCCTCCAATTTCCAAAAATTAATTAAAATAGCCCAAAATAACGCGGGTTGTTACACTTCCCCACTAACAATGGAATTTCGCCCTCGAAATTCGTCGAATGCCTAACTCTCAAAATAAGGCCACTACACTAACTCCAAAAATAAATCACGTCTCCCAAAAATAAATTCCTCCCCTCTAATCTCGAAACCTAACACGAATATCACCTAAAATTTACTATCTCAAAAAAATTGCTAACCACGCAATGAACCCAAAACTCAAGCCCCGAGGGTTGCCGTATACCTAAGCTCTGATACCATCTGTAACACCCCGCCCGCCCGGGGAGAGCGAACGGAGCGTTAATGCGATAAAATAAATCCAAATCCATAAGTTACCAGGTATAGAGCATCTAAATAAACCCACAATAATATAAATCCAATAATCTCAATCTCTTCAATTACAACAAGTCTCTCGAATTAAAATTACAACTATCTAACTCGAATAAAAATACAAATCTCCAAAGCTCTATACATCAAAATAATACAAATCTCTCCCAGACAATCATCGCTAAAATCAATCTCCATAGCGCCCCAAAATCCGCGCTAACCTGCCACTAAAAGAAAATATGGGGAAGTACACAATACGACAAGAAAGATGCTCAAAAAATATATTAACGGTGAATAAAGCGTAACAACATGAGTGTGAATATTCAAATTGAATTGCTAATCTCAAAGCATTTATCAATATAATTTCTCAACAACACTTTAACCGGGTCACCAGGCCTCACCACATCCGTATATGCTTTATCAAGCCATAGCCCGGGAAACAGGAATTTTGGTGGGTGCCCAACATCCGTGCCATATTAAAATCTCATGACAACGTGCTCATCAACTATATAATTATACCACATGAATCAAAATAATTTCAACAATTATTTTCCAGATTTCAATGAATTTATCAATTCAAATATGAGTTCAATTAACAAGAATTCAAAGAGGATGACACTCGCGAGATTTAAGGAGCATATTGTGTAAAACCCCATACCTCAAACCATGATGAGAAACAAACGATCACATCCTCAAGATCAACACAAAAGATCTACAGAAACTCCTCCAAGAACCTCCAACAAAATAGCCCCAAGAACACCTCTAATCTAAGGTTGGAACTCACAAATCTCAAGGGACAATGTGTATATAAAAAGAAGAGGAATATAAAATATATTTGCTGCCAAAATTTGTGCCACAAGTAGGTTAAAATGGTTGCCCACGACTTCCTTTTATAATGCAAAGAAATGAAGAGTTGGAATCCAAAAGACTCCTTTAAATAAGGCAATTAAATGAAGTGTTAGAATTCCAAGAGTTAAAAACATTTTAAAATCATTTTAAAATCCGTTTTAGCTCCGTTTTCGAACCGTTTGAAATTCTCGCCTTTAAAAATAATAACCGACATATTTGAGCAATAAAAATAATTTTATCAAAAAAATTTATTTTCCTCCAATTTCCAAAAATTAATTAAAATAGCCCAAAATAACGCGGGTTGTTACACTTCCCCACTAACAATGGAATTTCGCCCTCGAAATTCGTCGAATGCCTAACTCTCAAAATCAGGCCACTACACTAACTCCAAAAATAAATCACGTCTCCCAAAAATAAATTCCTCCCCTCTAATCTCGAAACCTAACACGAATATCACCTAAAATTTACTATCTCAAAAAAATTGCTAACCACGCAATGAACCCAAAACTCAAGCCCCGAGGGTTGCCGTATACCTAAGCTCTGATACCATCTGTAACACCCCGCCCGCCCGGGGAGAGCGAACGGAGCGTTAATGCGATAAAATAAATCCAAATCCATAAGTTACCAGGTATAGAGCATCTAAATAAACCCACAATAATATAAATCCAATAATCTCAATCTCTTCAATTACAACAAGTCTCTCGAATTAAAATTACAACTATCTAACTCGAATAAAAATACAAATCTCCAAAGCTCTATACATCAAAATAATACAAATCTCTCCCAGATAATCATCGCTAAAATCAATCTCCATAGCGCCCCAAAATCCGCGCTAACCTGCCACTAAAAGAAAATATGGGGAAGTACACAATACGACAAGAAAGATGCTCAAAAAATATATTAACGGTGAATAAAGCGTAACAACATGAGTGTGAATATTCAAATTGAATTGCAAATCTCAAAGCATTTATCAATATAATTTCTCAACAACACTTTAACCGGGTCACCAGGCCTCACCACATCCGTATATGCTTTATCAAGTCATAGCCCGGGAAACAGGAATTTTGGCGGGTGCCCAACATCCGTGCCATATTAAATTCTCATGACAACGTGCTCATCAACAATATAATGATAACACATGAATCAAAATAATTTCAACAATTATTTTCCATATTTCAATGAATTTATCAATTCAAATATGAGTTCAATTAACAAGAATTCAAAGAGGATGACACTCGCGAGATTTAAGGAGCATATTGTGTAAAACCCCATACCTCAAACCATGATGAGAAACAAACGATCACATCCTCAAGATCAACACAAAAGATCTACAGAAACTCCTCCAAGAACCTCCAACAAAATAGCCCCAAGAACACCTCTAATCTAAGGTTGGAACTCACAAATCTCAAGGGCCAATGTGTATATAAAAAGAAGAGGAATATAAAATATATTTGCTGCCAAAATTTGTGCCACAAGTAGGTTAAAATGGTTGCCCACGACTTCCTTTTATAATGCAAAGAAATGAAGAGTTGGAATCCAGAAGACTCCTTTAAATAAGGCAATTAAATGAAGTGTTAGAATTCCAAGAGTTAAAAACATTTAAAAATCATTTTAAAATCCGTTTTAGCTCCGTTTTCGAACCGTTTGAAATTCTCGCCTTTAAAAATAATAACCGACATATTTGAGCAATAAAAATAATTTTATCAAAAAAATTTATTTTCCTCCAATTTCCAAAAATTAATTAAAATAGCCCAAAATAACGCGGGTTGTTACACTTCCCCACTAACAATGGAATTTCGCCCTCGAAATTCGTCGAATGCCTAACTCTCAAAATCAGGCCACTACACTAACTCCAAAAATAAATCACGTCTCCCAAAAATAAATTCCTCCCCTCTAATCTCGAAACCTAACACGAATATCACCTAAAATTTACTATCTCAAAAAAATTGCTAACCACGCAATGAACTCAAAACTCAAGCCCCGAGGGTTGCCGTATACCTAAGCTCTGATACCATCTGTAACACCCCGCCCGCCCGGGGAGAGCGAACGGAGTGTTAATGCGATAAAATAAATCCAAATCCATAAGTTACCAGGTATAGAGCATCTAAATAAACCCACAATAATATAAATCCAATAATCTCAATCTCTTCAATTACAACAAGTCTCTCGAATTAAAATTACAACTATCTAACTCGAATAAAAATACAAATCTCCAAAGCTCTATACATCAAAATAATACAAATCTCTCCCAAACAATCATCGCTAAAATCAGTCTCCATAGCTCCCCAAAATCCGCGCTAACCTGCCACTAAAAGAAAATATGGGGAAGTACACAATACGACAAGAAAGATGATCAAAAAATATATTAACGGTGAATAAAGCGTAACAACATGAGTGCGAATATTCAAATTGAATTGCAAATCTCAAAGCATTTATCAATATAATTTCTCAACAACACTTTAACCGGGTCACCAGGCCTCACCACATCCGTATATGCTTTATCAAGTCATAGCCCGGGAAACAGGAATTTTGGCGGGTGACCAACATCCGTGCCATATTAAATTCTCATGACAACGTGCTCATCAACAATATAATGATACCACATGAATCAAAATAATTTCAACAATTATTTTCCAGATTTCAATGAATTTATCAATTCAAATATGAGTTCAATTAACAAGAATTCAAAGAGGATGACACTCGCGAGATTTAAGGAGCGTATTGTGTAAAACCCCATACCTCAAACCATGATGAGAAACAAACGATCTTATCCTCAAGATCAACACAAAAGATCTACAGAAACTCCTCCAAGAACCTCCAACAAAATAGCCCCAAGAACACCTCTAATCTAAGGTTGGAACTCACAAATCTCAAGGGCCAATGTGTATATAAAAAGAAGAGGAATATAAAATATATTTGCTGCCAAAATTTGTGCCACAAGTAGGTTAAAATGGTTGCCCACGACTACCTTTTATAATGCAAAGAAATGAAGAGTTGGAATCCAAAAGACTCCTTTAAATAAGGCAATTAAATGAAGTGTTAGAATTTCAAGAGTTAAAAATATTTTAAAATCATTTTAAAATCCGTTTTAGCACCGTTTTCGAACCGTTTGAAATTCTCGCCTTTAAAAATAATAACCAACATATTTGAGCAATAAAAATAATTTTATCAAAAAAATTTATTTTCCTCCAATTTCCAAAAATTAATTAAAATAGCCCAAAATAACGCGGGTTGTTACACTTCCCCACTAACAATGGAATTTCGCCCTCGAAATTCGTCGAATGCCTAACTCTCAAAATCAGGCCACTACACTAACTCCAAAAATAAATCACGTCTCCCAAAAATAAATTCCTCCCCTCTAATCTTGAAACCTAACACGAATATCACCTAAAATTTACTATCTCAAAAAAATTGCTAACCACGGAATGAACCCAAAACTCAAGCCCCGAGGGTTGCCGTATACCTAAGCTCTGATACCATCTGTAACACCCCGCCCGCCCGGGGAGAGCGAACGGAGCGTTAATGCGATAAAATAAATCCAAATCCATAAGTTACCAGGTATAGAGCATCTAAATAAACCCACAATAATATAAATCCAATAATCTCAATCTCTTCAATTACAACAAGTCTCTCGAATTAAAATTACAACTATCTAACTCGAATAAAAATACAAATCTCCAAAGCTCTATACATCAAAATAATACAAATCTCTCCCAGACAATCATCGCTAAAATCAATCTCCATAGCTCCCCAAAATCCGCGCTAATCTGCCACTAAAAGAAAATATGGGGAAGTACACAATACGACAAGAAAGATGCTCAAAAAATATATTAACGGTGAATAAAGCGTAACAACATGAGTGCGAATATTCAAATTGAATTGCAAATCTCAAAGCATTTATCAATATAATTTCTCAACAACACTTTAACCGGGTCACCAGGCCTCACCACATCCGTATATGCTTTATCAAGACATAGCCCGGGGAACAGGAATTTTGGCGGGTGCCCAACATCCGTGCCATATTAAAATCTCATGACAACGTGCTCATCAATAATATAATTATACCACATGAATCAAAATAATTTCAACAATTATTTTCCAGATTTCAATGAATTTATCAATTCAAATATGTGTTCAATTAACAAGAATTCAAAGAGGATGACACTCGCGAGATTTAAGGAGCATATTGTGTAAAACCCCATACCTCAAACCATGATGAGAAACAAACGATCACATCCTCAAGATCAAAACAAAAGATCTACAGAAACTCCTCCAAGAACCTCCAACAAAATAGCCCCAAGAACACCTCTAATCTAAGGTTGGAACTCACAAATCTCAAGGGACAATGTGTATATAAAAAGAAGAGGAATATAAAATATATTTGCTGCCAAAATTTGTGCCAGAAGTAGGTTAAAAGGTTTGCCCACGACTTCCTTTTATAATGCAAAGAAATGAAGAGTTGGAATCCAAAAGACTCCTTTAAATAAGGCAATTAAATGAAGTGTTAGAATTCCAAGAGTTAAAAACATTTAAAAATCATTTTAAAATCAGTTTTAACTCCGTTTTCGAACCGTTTGAAATTCTCGCCTTTAAAAATAATAACCAACATATTTGAGCAATAAAAATAATTTTATCAAAAAAATTTATTTTCCTCCAATTTCCAAAAATTAATTAAAATAGCCCAAAATAACGCGGGTTGTTACACTTCCCCACTAACAATGGAATTTCGCCCTCGAAATTCGTCGAATGCCTAACTCTCAAAATCAGGCCACTACACTAACTCCAAAAATAAATCACGTCTCCCAAAAATAAATTCCTCCCCTCTAATCTCGAAACCTAACACGAATATCACCTAAAATTTACTATCTCAAAAAAATTGCTAACCACGGAATGAACCCAAAACTCAAGCCCCGAGGGTTGCCGTATACCTAAGCTCTGATTCCATCTGTAACACCCCGCCCGCCCGGGGAGAGCGAACGGAGCGCTAATGCGATAAAATAAATCCAAATCCACAAGTGACAAGGTATAGAGCATCTAAATAAACCCACAATAATATAAATTCAATAATCTCAATCTCTTCAATTACAACAAGTCTCTCGAATTAAAATTACAACTATCTAACTCGAATAAAAATACAAATCTCCAAAGCTCTATACATAAAAATAATACAAATCTCTCCCAAACAATCATCTCTAAAATCAATCTCCGTAGCCCCCCAAAATCCGCGCTAACCTGCCACTAAAAGAAAATATGGGGAAGTACACAATACGACAAGAAAGATGCTCAAAAAATATATTAACGGTGAATAAAGCGTAACAACATGAGTGCGAATATTCAAATTGAAATGAAAATCTCAAAGCATTTATCAATATAATTTCTCAACAACACTTTAACCGGGTCACCAGGCCTCACCACATCCTTATATGCTTTATCAAGCCATAGCCCGGGAAACAGGAATTTTGGCGGGTGCCCAACATCCGTGCCATATTAAAATCTCATGACAACGTGCTCATCAACAATATAATGATACCACATGAATCAAAATAATTTCAACAATTATTTTCCAGATTTCAATGAATTTATCAATTCAAATATGAGTTCAATTAACAAGAATTCAAAGAGGATGACACTCGCGAGATTTAAGGAGCATATTGTGTAAAACCCCATACCTCAAACCATGATGAGAAACAAACGATCACACCCTCAAGATCAACACAAAATATCTACAGAAACTCCTCCAAGAACCTCCAACAAAATATCCCCAAGAACACCTTTAATCTAAGGTTGGAACTCACAAATCTCAAGGGACAATGTGTATATAAAAAGAAGAGGAATATAAAATATATTTGCTGCCAAAATTTGTGCCAGAAGTAGGTTAAAAGGTTTGCCCACGACTTCCTTTTATAATGCAAAGAAATGAAGAGTTGGAATCCAAAAGACTCCTTTAAATAAGGCAATTAAATGAAGTGTTAGAATTTCAAGAGTTAAAAACATTTAAAAATCATTTAAAATCCGTTTTAACTCCGTTTTCGAACCGTTTGAAATTCTCGCCTTTAAAAATAATAACCAACATATTTGAGCAATAAAAATAATTTTATCAAAAAAATTTATTTTCCTCCATTTTCCAAAAATTAATTAAAATAGCCCAAAATAACGCGGGTTGTTACACTTCCCCACTAACAATGGAATTTCGCCCTCGAAATTCGCCGAATGCCTAACTCTCAAAATCAGGCCACTACACTAACTCCAAAGATAAATCACGTCTCCCAAAAATAAATTCCTCACCTCTAATCTCGAAACCTAACACGAATATCACCTAAAATTTACTATCTCAAAAAAATTGCTAACCACGCAATGAACCCAAAACTCAAGCCCCGAGGGTTGCCGTATACCTAAGCTCTGATACCATCTGTAACACCCCGCCCGCCCGGGGAGAGCGAACGGAGCGCTAATGCGATAAAATAAATCCAAATCCACAAGTGACAAGGTATAGAACATCTAAATAAACCCACAATAATATAAATTCAATAATCTCAATCTCTTCAATTACAACAAGTCTCTCGAATTAAAATTACAACTATCTAACTCGAATAAAAATACAAATCTCCAAAGCTCTATACATAAAAATAATACAAATCTCTCCCAAACAATCATCTCTAAAATCAATCTCCGTAGCGCCCCAAAATCCGCGCTAACCTGCCACTAAAAGAAAATATGGGGAAGTACACAATACGACAAGAAAGATGCTCAAAAAATATATTAACGGTGAATAAAGCGTAACAACATGAGTGCAAATATTCAAATTGAAATGAAAATCTTAAAGCATTTATCAATATAATTTCTCAACAACACTTTAACCGGGTCACCAGGCCTCACCACATCCGTATATGCTTTATCAAGCCATAGCCCGGGAAACAGGAATTTTGGCGGGTGCCCAACATCCGTGCCATATTAAAATCTCATGACAACGTGCTCATCAACAATATAATGATACCACATGAATCAAAATAATTTCAACAATTATTTTCCAGATTTCAATGAATTTATCAATTCAAATATGAGTTCAATTAACAAGAATTCAAAGAGGATGACACTCGCGAGATTTAAGGAGCATATTGTGTAAAACCCCATACCTCAAACCATGATGAGAAACAAATGATCACATCCTCAAGATCAACACAAAAGATTTACAGAAACTCCTCCAAGAACCTCCAACAAAATAGCCCCAAGAACACCTCTAATCTAAGGTTGGAACTCACAAATCTCAAGGGACAATGTGTATATAAAAAGAAGAGGAATATAAAATATATTTGCTGCCAAAATTTGTGCCAGAAGTAGGTTAAAAGGTTTGCCCACGACTTCCTTTTATAATGCAAAGAAATGAAGAGTTGGAATCCAAAAGACTCCTTTAAATAAGGCAATTAAATGAAGTGTTAGAATTCCAAGAGTTAAAAACATTTAAAAATCATTTTAAAATCAGTTTTAACTCCGTTTTCGAACCGTTTGAAATTCTCGCCTTTAAAAATAATAACCAACATATTTGAGCAATAAAAATAATTTTATCAAAAAAATTTATTTTCCTCCATTTTCCAAAAATTAATTAAAATAGCCCAAAATAACGCGGGTTGTTACAGGCTGGAGGATAGATTAGGGGGAATGGCTAAAGCCAAGAACCCTCTACAACGAACTTTTGTTCGAGGAACACCTTTTGTCCAGGCCATTGTAGATTTTCCAACACCATCAAAGTTCAAAGCACCTGTTGTGACCCCCAAATATGATGGAAAAATTGACCCTGTCCTTCATATAGAACAATACCAAGTTGCAGCCGACATCTATGCTGTTCCAGATGAGATGAGATGCAGAGCATTCTCGGGAACTCTTACCGGATCTGCTCAAATATGGTATAATAATCTTCCTCGGGGTAAGATCTCAACTTTTCTTCAACTGGCCAAGTTATTCATTGGGAATTTCTGTTTTGGGGAAAATCCAGTTAAACGAGTAGCGCATTTGTTAAGTGTTAGACAAAAGGCTGGTGAGAGTACCAGAGATTATATAACTTATTTTAATAACGAGAAACTCGAAGTAATTGATTATGAGGAGAAGACAGCGATTACCGCCTTGATGAGTGGACTACTGCCCAACAAGTTGTACTACACTTTAGCCAAAGATCCACCTAGAACCATGTCAGATCTGATGGGAAAAGCGGCCAAGATTATGAATGCCGAGGAGGCTATGGCTGCGAAGAAGAATATGGATACAAAAGAAAACAAGGTGGAAGGTGATAAAGCTAAGAAGAAAGAGCATAAGAACAATGGTAATGACAAACATTCAAGAACTAGGTCGGTATGGGACACAATGAAGAAATTCGATAATTATACTCCTTTGAAGAAGGATATCAATCATGTTCTAGAAGAAATAAAGAACAACGAGGAATTAAACTGGCCAGAGAAAATGAAGGCAGACCCTGATCGGAGGAATAAAGCAAAGTATTGCGAGTTTCATAAAGATCATGGCCATATGACCAAAAATTGTATAGCTCTTTAGAATGAGATTGAAACACTCATCAGACGAGGAAAACTGGCAAAGTATGTTGATCGTGGAAGCGAAAGAAGGAACAACGACCGAACAAAAGAGAGGTCTAGATCTCCTCATCGAACAGAGGAGAACAAGAAAAGAAACCATGAAGTTGATCCAAAAGACGACCCCGATCTTCCCAAGAGACCAAGACAGCCAGAACGAGAGGTATTTTCAATACGCTTGGGTTATTTGATTGCAATGTTATTACAGGTGGAGATGCAGGAGGAGGAGACCTTACTGCAGAGAGAAAAGCTTACCTCTGTGAGGCTCAAGCTTGTTCGTACATTCAACGAATAAATCTAGCTGAGGAGGATCATCCGAGAAAGGTGAATAAAGAGAAATTGGTCATTGGTTTCTCAAAGAACGACCTCGCAGGTGTCCTATATCCTCATAATGACCCTTTGGTGATCAAGATGAGAATGAAGGAGGTAATGATTTGAAGAGTACTGGTAGACAATGGTAGCTCGGCAGACATCATGTTCTACTCGTGCTTTGACAGTTTAAATCTAAAGCTATCTCAACTAGAGCCTTATCATAGACCCCTCCTTGGTTTTGCTGGCGAGAAAGTATTTCCACTTGGGACGATCAAGTTGGATATATTCATTGGTACGTGGCCTGCTTGTCGGACAGAAAGAATACGCTTCTTCGTGATGGATAAGAATGTTCAATCATCATACAATATCATCATGGAAAGAGTAGGATTGAAGAAATTTGAGGTTGTACCATCTACAGTGCATCAGTGCCTAAAGTTTTCAACAAATTTTGGAGTAGGAGTTGTGAAGGGTGACCAGAAAGTAGCTCGGGAATGCTATTATTCATCCACCGAGCAAGAGGAGCTGGAGGAATCAAGGAAAAAGACTACTACTTATCAAGTGGAAGAAGGGGCAGAAATTGAAACATTGGATCCTAGAGATGAGTCGCAACTCGTGAAGGGTCAAGTGGTGGAAGCTACTGAAAATATCATTCTGGACGACGAGCACCCTGAACGAACTACTCAAGTAGGTTCGTCGTTGGAAGCCTCACTAAAACAGGAATTGATAACTTTCTTTAGAAGCAGAAAGCAAACTTTTGTGTCGAGTCATGAGGATATGCCTGGGATAGACCCAAATTTCTTATGTCATGAACTCAATGTGAATAAGGAGATTAAGCTTGTGAAGCAAAGAAGAAGAGTATTCAGCCCCGAGAAGAATCAAGCTATACAGGAGGAAGTCGAGAAGCTCCAAAAATCTTGCTTCATTGAAGATGTTAAATATCCAAACTGGTTGGCAAATGTGGTGATGGTGAAAAAGAAGAACAACAAATGGAGGATGTGTGTAGACTTCACCGACCTCAATAAAGCATGTCCAAAGGATCATTTTTCGTTGCCCCGAATTGATCAACTAGTGGATACTACCTCGGGACACGAGCTGCTGAGGTTCATGGATGCTTATTCTGGCAATAATCAGATTAAAATAAAACCTGAAGACAGGGAGAGTACTTCTTTCATTACCCCTAGGGGAACTTATTATTATAATGTTATGCCTTTTGGTTTGAAAAATGCAAGTGCGACATATCAGCGGCTGATGAACAAGGTCTTTACTGAAAAAATCAGTTGCAATATGGAAGTATATGTTGACGATATGCTGACAAAGAGCAAGAAAGCTGCCGATCATCTAGTTAACTTAAGTCAGACTTTTGATCAACTAGATAAATATCAAATGAAGCTGAACTCGACGAAGTGCATATTTGCAGTACGAGAAGGCATGTTTCTCGGATACATTGTCAACCAATGAGGTATTGAGGCAAATCCTGAAAAGATCAAAGCTCTATTAGGGCTGCGATCTCCAACGACGAAGAAAGAGGTGCAAAGTCTTACAGGACGAGTAGCAGCACTCAACAGATTTCTATCGCGAGCAACTGATCGATGTCTCCCATTCTTCAAGACACTCCGAAAGACTTTTGAGTGGAATGGTGAATGTGAGAAGGCTTTTCAAGACTTGAAGAAATACTTGGGAGCAACTCCACTGTTATCCAGGCCAGTGATGGGAGAAAAATTATACTTGTATATGGCAGTGTCCGAGAATGCAGTCAGTTCGGCATTGATAAGAGTGGAGAATGGAGTATAAAAACCAATCTACTATACAAGTAAGGCCTTCCGAGGAGCAGAGATCAGATATCAAAAATTGGAAAAGTTAGCACTGGCGCTGATTGAGGCGAGTAGGAGAATGAGGCCATACTTCCAGGCTCATACTATAGTCGTATATACTGATATGCCGTTGAGGCAAGCCCTTCATAAACCAGAAAAATCAGGGAGATTGATGTACTGGGCAATAGAACTTGGTGAATATGATATAGTTTATGAACCCAGATCATCGCTGAAAGGGAAAGCTATAGCAGATTTTATAGCAGAGTTCACCTATCCTGATACCCCCAAGGAGCGAAAGTTGCTCGCTGATCAACCTGTGGATGTTACAGGATCATCAGATACAAGCCCAGACCAACTTAGGTTGGTAAATGGGCAAGAAAAGATTATCGACGAAGAGCAAGAAATATCAGGGGCAGATGAAAGGAAGCAATAAATATTTCACCGAGGAACTCTGTCAGATCAGAAGTTTGAAGACGAGTTACCTATATGGAGGTTATATGTAGATGGCTCATCTTGCACAACAGGCAGTGGGGCAGGGATAGTTTTGAGATCTCCGGACGAGGTCGACATGGAATACGCCATACGTTTCCAATTCAAAGCTTCCAATAATGAGGCTGAGTATGAGGCCATGATTGCAGGTCTTAATTTGGCAAAAATTATGGAGGCGCAGCAGGTTATTGTCTTCAGTGATTCTCAATTCATCATAAATCAAATGTTGGGAATATATGCAGCCAAAGGAGAATTAATGATCAAGTACCATGCAAAGGTGATGAAGTTGGTATCAGAATTTTTTCCTATTCAGCTGGTCAGAATACCAAGAATGGAGAATGCAAGAGCAGATGCCCTAGCTCGATTAGCATCAGCTACTCGTACCGAGCTATGAAGAACAATCCCAATTGAAGTTTTAGCTGGTCAGAGTATAGATGAAGATTTGACGATGAACTTTATCACCCTTGATTTAGGACCATCTTGGATGGATCCCACCAGGGCATATATTGAGGAGAGAAAATTACCAATTGACAAGCTCGTAGCCAAGAAATTGAAGTTTAAAGCTGCTCAGTATGTAGTAACTAATGGTATTCTATATAGACGAGGAATTATGGCAGGTTTGCAAAGATGTGTACATCCCTCCGAGGTGAAAGAATTGATTGAAGAGATCCATGAAGGATCCCGTGGAGCCCATGTAGCAGGTCGGACGCTTTTACAAAGGATGATAACGCAGGGATACTATTGGCCGACGATGAAGGCTAATTGTGTAGCCTATGCCAAGAAATGTGACAAGTGCCTGCGCTTTTCCTCCATCCGAAGAACTCCACAAGCATTGTTGACACCCATCACTTCCCCTTGGCCATTTTCCATGTGGGGAATAGATTTGGTCGGACCACTGCCAACGACCAGAGGAAGGTTCAAATACCTCGTCGTCGTAGTGGATTATTTTACTAAGTGGGTGGAAGCTGAGCCTCTCATTGATATGACGTACGAGAAGGTGTACCAATTTATTTGGAAGAACATCATTTGTCGATATGGCCTTCCTCATACTTTCATCACAGACCATAGAACACAATTTGACAACGAGGAGTTTGCTACCTATTGTCATCAGTCAAATATTTTGAAAATCCACTCAGCGCCAGGCCATCCTCAAAGTAATGGAAAAACTGAAGTGACAAACATAACGCTGTTGAATGGCTTGAAGAAAAGACTAAGTGACGCAAAAGCAAACTGGATCAACGAGTTACAGTCAGTACTGTGGGCTTACCGAACTACTCCTCGAGTAGCAACTGGAGAATCACCATATATGTCGGCGTTTGGAAGTGAAGCTGTTATACCTGCCGAGTTGGCCCTCCCAACACACAGGGTACTGAATTTCAATTCCACTATCAGCGACTTAATGAAAAGATTGGATTTATACATGCTCGAGGAAGTTAGAGAAGAAGCAGCCATCAGGAATGCTGCATACCAACAACGAACAACTTTATTCTACAATAAGAGGGTAAAGAAGTGCGACCTGAAAGAAGGAGACTATGTGCTAAAGAAAGTGATTCAAAAGCACAACAAACTAGAGGCAAACTGGCATGGACCATATCGAATTACAGAAGTTGTTCGACCAGGAACTTACCGAATAGCAACTTTAGAGGGGGAGGAGTTTAAAAATGCATGTAACACAGAGCACCTACGCAAGTATTATCAGTGATGGATATTCTCTCCTTTTATTGAAAGTTTTTAGGGGAATACTAGTGCTACACACTACTCGGCGAAACTCGACAAAACTCGGGCTATTCAAAATTTTTCTCGAAAACGCCAGCTAAGGTTGGTCGAGAAACAAATGTATTCCTCCGGGAAGTAAAACTTATATTCCTCCGGGAAGTAAAACTTATATTCCTCCGGGAAGTAAAGCTACTTGTATTCCTCCGGAAAGTAAAACTTATATTCCTCCGGGAAGTAAAGCTACTTGTATTCCTCCGGGAAGTAAAACTTGTATTCCTCCGGGAAATAAAGCTACTTGTATGCCTTCGGGAAGTAAAACTTGTATTCCTCCGGTAAGTAAAACTTGTATTCCTCCGGGAAGTAAAACTTGTATTCCTCCGAGAAGTAAATCTACCTGTATTCCTCTGGGAAGTAAAGCTACTTGTATTCCTCCGGGAAGTAAAACTTGTATTCCTCCAGGAAGTAAAACTTTTATTCCTCCGGGAAGTAAAGCTACCTGTATTCCTCCGGGAAGTAAAGCTACTTGTATTCCTCCGGGAAGTAAAACTTGTATTCCTCCGGGAAGTAAAACTACGTGTTCCTCGGGAAGTAAAAATATTCCTAAAAATGCCAACTTATGTTGGTTAGGAAGTAAATATATTCTTGAAAATGCCAACTAAAGTTGGTCGGGAGGTAAAATTATCCCAAAAAGTGCCAAAGCTCCTCGTAGAGGAAAAATCCACTAACTATGGCTGGTCAGGGATAAAAACCCACTAACTGTAGTTGGTCGAGAAGGAAATTTACCGACCTTGGCTGGTCGGAAACATTTTATGAATACAAGAAAGTGATCGAGCAAAATTTTTTATACTCGTAACTTTTTAATTATTAGTAAGTTGGTCGAGAAACAACTTAGTAACTTTTTATAATGACTACCACAAATTCAAGCTAGTCGACAATAAGTTGATCGACAAACAACACAAAATTTTTATCTTTTTAACAGATACACATGCACAGATGTAAAGTGTTTTACAAGACAATAGCAATTAAGATTGCGAACAAAAATGAAAGTCTTTCATTAAATCCAAAAATAGATTACATTGATAATGAAATGTATACTAACTATTACATTAAAATTCCTACTCTATTAGTTTCCTCCCCTCTGCTTTTGAAACAGGTTCCTCGCCTGCTGGCGGATCATTTAAAGCAAGAGGAGAATTTATGAAGTTAAGATCTTTTAACATCCTGATATTCATCACGGATGGTCGATCTAGGAGGTGCTCAGGACGAGATATCTCGACATTAGAATGGAGATTGTAGTCACCGAGATACTTGGAAATTAAGCACTGATGGATGGCCCGAGCAGGGATCCAACTCATTTCGAGCATGAATGGTGGGACTGGAGAGCAGCCCAGGATTATGGTAATCCCACAGGTAATGACCCTGTTCCAATTGCAGCACACCTAAGGCATTCAACCAGCCTTGTTTGTAGCCCTCATTATTGACATTCTGGATACGATCGTCCACGTGGTAGAGAGCCTCGTTGTACCCAGCCATCCAGAACTCCCTGGGCTGTTTGTGAAATTGATAGGTCAATCTTTCTAGCTGTTCGTGGAGATTTTTTATGAAGAGTTCTTTATTCTCCAAGACAGACTTTTGCGTAGAATGCTGCCCTTCCAGGTCCCTGATCTTCTTTGACATTTCAGCCAACGCCTGGTTCTTCGCCATTAATTGGAAGGCTTGGTTCTCTAAGGCAGATTGAGTCCTCTGTTCCTTGACAGGAATCCGAGAAACTCTTTCTCATCCCCGAAGAGCTCTTGCTCGTCCATGAGAAGATGTAGAGGGGCCAACTGTTTTCAAGGTTTCCAACTCGTCCCTCAAGTTGGCGTTCTCGACCTCCAAGAACGAGAATCCCTCATCAGTCACTGGGATCAAGGCTTTTAAAGTGGAAGCTGCAGACTTCAACTGCGACAACTCTCTTTGCAGGTTGTTATTCTCTTGATCTAATAATTCAGCTATTTGTCTCCACTCTTCGACCTCAGCCCTCAGAGTTTTCTCTCGCACATCGTAAGCAGCAAAACGCTTCTCGTATCCCTTGTCGGCAACGATTTGCTGGTACTTATTCTCATACCCCTCGTGCAAGAGGGCAGCGAATTCCTTATATTGGTGCTGAAGGTCTTCAAGAATGCCTTGAAGATCCTCGATCATGTCATAATAAGCTACATTGTTGGCCACCGCATGATCAAGCAAACACTTCAAGTATTGGTAGGCTTCAATTGCTTGTTCCGAAGCATCTTAGCCGAGGATGTTGACGATTTGTGCTGCACTCAGATCTGTGTGACCAGCCTTAAAGTATTCATTGCATTGCCTCAACAACTTTGTATCGTGAGCAGATAATAATTCCATCCTGGCCAGAAACTAGTAGAGGAAGAAAAAGTAGTAATCAATAATCAAAACAGAGTATGAAGAGGAGACAACAGTATGCAAAAACAAAAGTTCAAGTTTTATTATATCACAAGGTTCAAAGTTACATGGTTCAGAATTACATTTGTCAAAGAAAAATAAAATAGATAGAAGTCTGAACAACTCTACACCTTTTCCTTGTCTCCCAAAACTTTCTCGAGAGGCTGGGACGAGGAGGTAGGTTGCTCGGATGAAGCAGATAGTATCTAGAGAAGTGCTGGAGGTTGCTCGAAGGAAGTAGCGAGCTGCGGAAGTTCCTCGTCAGTGGGCTGGATAGTCGGGGGATGAGAAATTTGATTTCCATCACCATGGAAGACTCTTCGGAGGCAGCTTCATCCTCTTCTTCGTCTTCAGGAGTTGGAGGGGGACCAGGGATGTGTCGCTGAAAGAGTTTGGAATTTTCATCCACCTTCATCTCCTGTAGAGCAGTGACCCACCCATCTCTAAAGTATTTAAGGCTGTCATATTCAACTTGCGACATCATGGCAGCCAAGCCTTTGTTCCACCCCTTGTCCCAACCGGTGCTGAAAGACTTCTTCACAGCCATTTTCCTTTTTAACTTCTCCGAGGAAAGCTTCTCGGACAGAAGACTTTCAGCAGTTTTCAATTTATTCTCAACTTCTTCCTTCTGGCGACTTACTTCATGAAGTTGGATTAGTTCTTCCCCAGCAACCTTGAGCTTATTCTCAAGCTCTCCAGCATCTTTTAGCTTCCCTTCAATCTCTTTATTTTTTTCCTCCAAGTTCTTTATTTTCTTCTCCAACCCCTTGGAGACTTCAACAACTCGAGCCTTCTCCTGCTCGGTGGAGGCAAGCTTCTTCTCCCAAGTTGCCTTATCATCAGTATATTTCTGGCGAGACTCGTTCAGAGACTGCCCCAAATATATCAAAGCTTCCTCTACACCAGACGAGGAGCGTGAAGCTTTAATAGCTTCATCCTTCTTTAAAATTGTGTTAAAGCAGCTCACCAACTGAGAAAAGAAAATGAAAGCAAGTCAGAGACAGATATAACAAGGGAAAGACGAAAAGTTCAAAATAAAAGGACTTACAGAAGTAATGTGGCGAGCTGCCAAAGAGGTAACCATGTCCCGAGAAAGGTTTTCTTCGATACCTTGGATCTCGGGAATGATCCAAGTCTTCACCGAGCTCATAGCAGAGCTCGGGGGAACGAAAGTGGGAACTCCACTAGTCGGGGGCTGAGAGACGGTGTCAGCCAAATTGACCGAGGAGCTTTTCTTCAGCTTCCTCGGAGGAACAGGAACAGCTTCGACCAAGGAAGAAATCTTGGTCGGTGATATTACAATCACTTCTCCTGGAGCAGCAGACTTGCTCGGGACCACTGGGAGCTTCTCGGCAACCTTCACAGGAGCAGCCGAGGAAGGTGCATCAATTTTCTTCGTCCCCTCTCCTGGGACGTCAAACTTACTTCTTTTTGCCTCTCCATCACCAGATGCAGGTTTCTCGAACAAGGTGGGAGGTCTTCTTTTCTTCATCCTTTCACTTAAAGGAACGTGTGACTCAGGTGAAGAACTGGTAGAAGCTGGTACTGGCTCTGCGTCGCTTATCACCGGACGGGCAGTGAAAGAAGTTGTGTAACTCTTGTACTGAAGCAGATATAAAGCTGACCTAATGTGCTCATCAGCAACAGTTTGATGCAAACTCCAGATAAGTTTCAAGTGCCTTATGTTAACGTCTGCTTCTTTTGGACACTTTCTTTTGTTATCAACTGCAAATAAATCAAAATAAATATCAGTGGCACATTTTGTCAAACACAGAAGAAGCATGTTTTCAAAATAAGTAAAATGAAATAAAAAATAACCTATCCCATTACCATAGGGAGGGCATCTGGGACCCTGATAAACTTCATCTCCAGATAAAGGAGCATGTTGCCAATTTTTTATAACGACCCCGTGCTCAAAATAGTCCCTATTGGCATCTGGGAGATTGACCACTAAAGCCCTATTTAAAAATCTAGTTTTTAAATAAAAAGTGTTATCACCAACAGCCCATCTATAACAAAACATGATTTCTGGAATTCCTATGCGAGTTCCATGCATTTGATTTAGTCTATGAACCCCATTAACTATCCTCCATGTATTGAGGGCTATTCTTGCAGGAACAACGTCAAAGTATTGACAGAATTCCAGACATAAAGGGTTGGGAGGAAAAGAAAATCCACACTCAACAACAAAGAGACTGGGGAACAAATGTCCCTCAGCCAAACGGAAATAGTCTGAAGGCTCAGAAAGCTCTTTCAAAATAACCCAGGAGGGAATAGAGAAATCATAGCGAAATTTATCAAGAGATTCTATAGAATAAACCATGATGAAAGAAGGAAATGAAGAAGAAGGAAGAAGATCTTACAGAAAAAGAGTGAATCTGTTGACAACGAACGATGGAAAGGATGAACGCATAAGAGAGTAAGACAATGGAAAATTCGAAGATAAAAATTTGAAAAAGTAGAAGACGATGGGATTGTCTGTGATGCTTAAATACTTTACCTTGGGAAAAGGAAAGAGTAATGATTGCAAAAAAAACGATTACGCTACCGGCGGCTAGAAGGACAAAAAGTACACAGAGATCGAGGAAGTTATAAAAATTGAAAAAGGCCTGATTCTACGAATTTGGAAGGAAAAATAAATACAAAGGAAACACTCCTAAAAATCAGGAGGATCATTTAAAACTACCATATTCCGAGAAAGAATGTTCCACACTCCTCAAATTTCGAACTATGAAACATTGGGGGCTTCTGTTGATACCAAATTTAGTCTGCTGACATGGCTCAATCGAATGAAGACACATGGAAATCTACGTGGCAAGAACAAGCACTTCCGAGGAACTCAGACGCTCCGAGGAACCATACTACAACGAGGAACACTGCTTCCCCGAGTAACTCAGACGCTCCGACCTATAAGAACTCTCTGAGGAACTTTTGAGTACCGAGGAACTTTGAGCACCGAGGAACTTTAGGCGGTCCGAGCAGCTTAGGCGGTCCGAGCTGCACCTCGAACAAAGAATTAATAGCAGGAAAACCAACAGTCTGATTGTTCATTAAATGCTTATCATTCAGATGTATACGCTTAAGGGCCATTTAATATATTACCCTTTCACATGTACAGCATTGAATGTATTACCCTTTCACATTACAGCCTCAGGGCTATAAATACATTGTACAATCCTCATTGTAAGGGGACCGGAATTTCTTGATATAACTTGTAATCGAGAATTCCCAAACAATCAGCAATAACATAACAGTGGACGTAGACCATTCTTATAAGGCTGAACCACTTTAAAAATTCTTTGTCTCATTTATTTATCTGTGATTGAATAATTAGATATGATCTAATTTTTTTACATCAACAACAGGTGTGGCAGGTTCAGGAGGGATTATGAGAGATCAAGCAGGAAGATTTTTTTAACCCTTTTTTTCATTCGAAGGGATAATGTCAAACACAAGGGTTGAATTTGTTTCTATTCTCAATGTTCTCAAAATTTGCAAAGATGTCAACTTAAGTAGATTGCAGGTGGAATCTGACTCTCAATTTATTATCTTGGATCTTAACAAGGGTATCATTCCAAAGCCTCATTGGTCTCTCTTGGACATTCTTAAATAAATCAAGGAATTAGATATGGACATATCCTTCTCTCATTATTGCAGGTAGGCCAATAAGGTTTCTAACTGCTTGGACAATCATAAAATTGAGAATAAACAATTCCATATCTTCTCTTTAGTTATGGATCTTCCTAAACCTGCCATAGGTTGCTATAGGATGGACTTACAAGGCATTCCCTTAATTAGGCTTCTAAAGTGATTTATTTTTTGTTAAAGTTTGTTCTTTATCTCTTTGTAGTGCCACCTTAGTAGGGCTTTTCTACCTTTATATCAATAAATTGGTGGTTTTCCCTCTTTAAAAAAAATTATGGAACTCGCGGTATTTACTTTTGTCACTTCAAGTTGGAAGATACTTCATCTTCCCAGTCCATTTTAGGTCTCTGCTCCCACATATCTCTTATAGAATATAGTGGATGCCGATGTTCAGGGGAGTGTATTTGTCATATCTTTTTGGATTCTCCAACTTTTTATTTTTCTACTCTTTCTGCTCTCATCTCTTATTGGCATTGGTCTTGGAGTTGTTGGTCTCTTTAGAAGCCATAGCCTGCTCGGCATGCATGATTTTATCAATTTTGTCTAGTAGTTTGGTCATAGTCTTCGGTGGATCTTTATCTGGTGAATAATATAACCTCTCTGGTATCAAGCCTCTCATCAATGTGGTGATCACCGTCTCCTTGTCATAGTAATGACCTCTAGATTTTTACTATTAAATTGGGTGATATATTCATGTGTAGTCTCTCTAACTCTCTAGGGAACACTTAGTTGATGATCTAACCTTTTGGCTGGTTTGGTTCCAAAGGAGAAACTGCCGATGGACAAATCATCCAGTAGTTGAAAGCTGGAGATCTTCCCTCATGGTAAATTATTGTACCAAGTATGTTCTGACCCAATTTTAGTACTAGAAAATGCTCAACAACGTATCTCATCGGGGAACGAATAAATATCGGCAACAGATTGATATTGTTCCACATGTAGTACTAAATCCATTTTTCCGTCATATTTTAGATTTACCACTATATACACCCAATCCTAGTAACATCTGAATACTTCCTTAGGTACCTAACACTTCTCTCCCACCATAACACCTTATGTCCTTCTTTAAACCCTAATGCAGAGGCCATTTGGTGCTCCCAGGCCTGGTTTGACTTTGTTCAACTCTCCAACCCAAGAGAATCTCATTGAAACTTTATAGGTCTCTGAATTCTATTTCCAACAGTCCATACCATACATGAATTGGCCTTACAATTCGTGCATACTCTTCTTTTTACTGCAAACCCTGATCTAGAGGCCACTAGGCACTCTAAATCCTCATTTGACCTTGGTTAAATATTTAAATAGAATGAAGCTCATTTCACTATCATAGGGATCTAAATTCCCTTTCCAACGGTTCTTAACGTGCGCGAATCGGCCTCAGAGTTCGTGCGTACTTTCCTCTTACTCCGAGAACCCTAGTCTAGAGACCATCGAGTGCTTTCGAGCCCTGTTTGACTTTGGTCAACTCTCAAACCTAGGTGTGGCTCAATGTATTTTTATATGAATTTGAATACCCTTTTCAAGCGTCCCGACTATGCGAAATTAGAACTTATGGTTTGCATTTTATGCTTGTTTTTTGGAACAAATCCTTCTCAGGCAGCTTATAGGCACCCCAAACCCCCTACCTATCGATAGGGGTGTACCTTACTTCACCGATAAGATAGGAGTATGACGATAGGTAGGCCAGGGCCTATGATGATTGGCACCCCCTTGAAACCCTACTTTTTTGCTATTTAAGGAGGCTATGACCTCATCCCTAAGGACCTCTTTTGGAAGAATAAAAAACATTCCCTCGAAATTGGTGCGTCATGATTATAAAAAGACCATTTTTCTTACCTTACTTTCATCTTTCTTACCTCATTTATATACCACCTTTGGTCATCTACCTCATCCCAACTTCACCACCATTCCTCCACCATAAAATAAGCCTAATCTCCTCAAAATAATAAGTAGTAAATTCCTCTAGGAAGTTTGCCCTTACTTTTTTGTAATTCATTTATTTTGTTTACTTACTTTGTTTCCATTTTCGATATGTTTTAATCTTATTCCATTATCTCACATCAACTAATATCCTTTTAATTTTTATTATTCACATAATATATTTTCATAAATAAAAAAAACAAATAAAGAGGATTTACTTATAACTCTACAAGTAGGATTTCCTCACTTTTTTTACACTTTTACACTTGAGAACATTTGTATCAAAAACAATTAATGAGGAGTCCTAAATTTGGGTTTATGCGTTAAACTCCATCCTTTTGATATGTCGAACTACGTGGACTTTGATGCCTATTATGGCTACGTAGGAGCCCCGAATCATTATTGGGATTCGAGTCACATTTCATTCATTACTCTACTTTGATCACATCTCATATTTGGTATTATTATGCGCATTCTTGCGCTTACATATTAATGCTCCCACCTGGCATGAACATTCACTTTCTTATAGTGAATCGTTATCCGATGGGAACTAACATCAATTTTCTATTATCTTCTTTTCTTCCAGGTACTCATTAGGATCACTCCTCTCCGTCTTCCTTATGACATGACTAATATGATTCCTTTTTCTTGCTTATTTTCACACCACACACATTGTACACATGAGTCACATCTTGGGGGGAAGGGAGAACATCATTATAGTCAATGAGAGATCGAAAGGGGGAAATGGGTGTGTATCTCTCTCTCTACTATGCTTTTTTCTCATCATATATATATGACATTTTCCTATCACATGTTTCACCCTTTACCCACTTGTATCACAGGTTTCACCCTTTACCCTTTACCCACCATGTTTACTCCACTTATTTGCACTTGCACATGATTCAAATTCCTTGTAGATATTCATTCTTAGCATCACTAGAACACACTATCTTATTCTTCTCACTTGTATATAGCAACATGTATCTCATATGTTCCACACATCACTTATGGATATCCTTGCTTAGTAACACTAGTATAGACTTCCACATTTCTTTCTCTTATGTATATATCCAGATATTTCTTCACTCACACATACTCCCATGCCACTCTCCCTTTGCACATACCTCCCACTCACTTGTGTATATTCACAGGGTTCAAACTTTGTATATATCATCATGCTTTGTATAGGCTCCATGTTTTATGTACATATTCTTTAGTTCTACTCCCCATGATACATGTGTATTCTATGTTGTCCCACATAGTAGTAGTAGTATATAATTCTCTTAGCATACATAAAACTCTCCATAAAATACTATTTAAGACTCATTCATTCTTGCATACTACGTCAATTCAGCATTAAATTATCGACCAAAATTTTATCCCGTATTGGGGGTCACTTCGTGATGGGTACCGATCCTGAGGGGCTCGGTTAACCTAAGCGATATTATTCCCACCATTCATTAGCCTAGTACTTTCGAAGTATATCAAGCGGTTACCTTTGCATTATACTGCTTGATCGAACTCACAAAAGGTCAATAGAAGGGAACTCGTTCACATATATTGAGTATATCGAATATGCTCTCACACATACCGTCTCCACGAGGTATATCGTGAGGCAATTCATGTACATTTAGGTATATTAAATATCTTGTCCAAACGTACCGATGAATGATTACCCTTATCGACAAGAAGTATATCGTGGAAGTCTTGCCAAAGGGAGGAACCTTTCCACTAACCCAGCAATTCATCAACCTCATATAGGTGTACGCCCTAGGACACTCATACCTAGTGAATATAACTAATCAATTGGTTCTAATGAGAAACTCTATCAAAATTCTGCGTCACCTTATTACCTGAATTTTGCGCTATTTTTCCCGTTTTTAAAACGGGACCCTATCGTGAGTCTGGAAAAAAGAATTGTGTTTTGCATAGTGTACCCTATCTTTTCCCAAGGCTCGCATCCTGTTTGGCATTTTTCTTGTACCCTAGGTAGAACATAATACATGTGGAACCTAATAATAATAACCATGATGGGTATTTTTCTTTTTCCCCTTTTTGAAAAAAAATACCAAAAATATTTTCTCCCTTTTTCAAAAAAAAAGGAGAAGAAAAACATATATACCAAAAATATTGCCCTTTTCCCATGAAATAAAACTAAAAGTCATATTTTCTCTTAAGTTCAATCGGATACCCCAATCTTGGCATGGGTCCTATTGGCTCAGGTCTTCCGTTAAACAACTTTGAAGCTCCACTACTTCCTCTTCTACTTAAATAGAATTCGAGCAATCCTTTCGAAGGCTGCTCTTAGAGAACATTGACCAAACTGCAAATGCCCAGCCAAATCTTATGGCACTACTTTCCCAGCTCAGCGCTAAGATCGACAACCTTTAGGAAGAAGTTCAGGAAATGCAATGACATCGAGTTCACACTCTAAATGCTCTCGAGCCTGAAATCCTTTTTGACAATACTATGGGTCCACCAGCTCTAAAATCGGTGCAACTTCCTGAAGAGTACTACCATGCCCTGCATACCCTACCTGCCAATGGGCTGATACAAACTTTGATGCCCATAACAAATCTTGTTGAGCCAATGGGTAATATACCCGTGCCAATTTATCCAAAATAAGAAGAAGTGAACAAGGTAAAAAAAAACCTTAGATTGCTATCTAAACGATTTGACTAAGTTAGGATCTCAGGGAACTATATGGAGTAAGACCACATGTTTCCCTATCCGAAAACCCGACTACTAGAGAAGTTCAAAATGTCTATCATCGAGAAGTTAGAAGGAAGTGGACCTTCAATTGTGCATTTACGTAGCTACCATCGCGCCATGACTCTCGCAATAGCATCAGAGTAGATAATGGCTCAAATATTTCAACAAACTATCAAGGAAGTTTCCCTCAGATGGTTCCTATCCCTTAAAGAATTTAGAATCCGTAGTTAAGAACATGTAGCTGAGAGTTCATGACTCAGTACAAGTATATTGAAGAGTATAAAGTTACTCGTCCAGAGTTGGAACTGCTCAATAAAAATTCGGGTGAATCAGTTAGCAACTTTATTAGAATATGGAGAGAGAAAGCATCTACTATGAAAAATTAACCATTAGAGGAAGAAAATCTAAGCATTATGCAGAAGAACTTCTTACCCCATATTCTAAATTCAATAGAAGGTCATTACTACCCTCATTTAAGAGACCTTAGAAAAGTTGGGGTAGAAATAAAAGATGCAAATCAGAATACTGAATCTAAACCGAAATGGATAACTGGGCAGTTCGCTCCTCGAAAGTATGATAATCCATATAGTACCTCAGTCTCAACCATCAGTAAAATGTTCGGACCCGCTACCTTTTGGACACCCAAAAGTGATCCTAATCTAGCAAAAAGGATTATACTGAACTTGATGCTCTTTCATCAAAAGTGTATCAAGATCTTCTTGCCTGAAACCTTATCAAACCTTTGGAACCCCAACATTTTCTAGGTCCTCTTCCCCAAAATTTCAAGCATGACCCCATTGTGACTTCCAAAAAATTACCAGACACACAACTCATTATTGTTTCCATCTAAAAAATGTTATCCGATGCCTCATAAACAGGGGGATCATTGCCCCACCCCCAATCCAAAACTCGATACCACTCAAAATCCCATCCCAGCTCATTGAACTGGGGTGAACGTCATCCTCTTAGTAGAAAACTCAGAATTCAACTCTTCAACTAGAATCAAGCCTATCGAAATACCCAATCTACCTACCATCTCACATATACCCCTCAAAATTTTTCTTTCCTTTCTCCTACATCTTGAGAATACTATCGACCAAGTCTATCACTCCTTACCATGGCCTTTATTGAAATTCATATCCATACAGAAGGATGAGGCATGGAAACCCTTATGATTTTAGATTAACTTTAGAAATTTGGGCTGAAATTTCCCTCGGAGATGACCATCAACTGCGAAAAGACAGTACCTTATTCATAGAATCCCGTAAGCTCGGCAATCCGATGATGGTTTGTACCTAAGGAAGAGTTCATTTTAGATGACATTATGTAGTCTATGTCCGATGTATTTGTCAATAAGAGATAAGTATGCACTGTCTCCAAACTGCTAACTAGTTTGAAACTCTAAGGGTGTCTAGTCCTTTCCTTTCAACATTTCCTGGCTAAATGGGAAGATATGTATGATGATTCCATAGAGGTTGTAGAATGTATCATTTTTTCTTGAAAATATAATATCGTTGACACCGAATGGTGGGATAATTTTGTTAGCTCGGATGACAAATCAAACAATAAGGAAGCCAACTCGATCGCCTATTTATACGGGATGATTTCCTTCAAGTAAATCCTAGGAGGTGTAAACAGGGTATCCATTGAACCCGAGATAGATGGAAATATGGGGTTCTTATTCTTACCAACCTCTATTAATCACATGAACAAATTTAAGCGACAGTATAAGGATCCAATTCCTCTATCAATTGGAATGGACAAATAAAAATGAGTCGTTGCGGAACTACCGATGCCGGAGATGATGAATGAAGAAAGTAGGGTCCTTGACCAACTCAAAAAGACCCAGTCCAATATCACTCTATGGGTGCTTTTCATGTCCTCCCAACTACATAGGAATGGTCTGATAAAACTCCTCACATGAACCATGGTTCCTTCAACCACTACTCCCAAAGAAGCCTTGCATATAGTCAGATCTCTGACAGTCATAAGACTTCTCTCCTTATCCGAGGAGAAAATATAAAGATCATTCCTGATCACAACTATACTCTCAATATCTCTGATTTAAGTAATGGGGAAGATAGTTCCATTATCACTTGTAGATAACGGGTCTTCTCCCAATGTCTACCCACTCAGAACCCTTAATTACTTGGGGATAAAATTCAGTGACCTCACTCCAACATATGCCATTGTGATCACTTATGACAATACTCGCGGAGAATTTATGGGCCACATAAAGTTAACACTAGGGGATGGCCCTATTTACCCTCAGTTAGAATCCTATGTTATTGACATACTTTCCCGCTTTAATGTGCTCCTTGGCCACTCGGGGCTCCATAATAGTTCGGGTGTATCTTCTTCTCTCCTTAAAAATTGAAGTTCTTTTCCAGTGGTCAAGTCATCACATTCTCCGAGATGATGACGACTAAAATGGTATCATCACAAGAAACTCGGTAATAGAAATTTAGCATGGGGTTGATGACATATTTCTCTCAGGATTTAAGATCGATCCACTTACCTTTCCAGCTGAGGATAATTTCAAAGACCAAGTGTGTCTAAAGCACAACCCTCATGGAAATGTCAATGTAACTCAGATGTTAAAAAACATGCACTTTATGCCCAAAATAGGGCTGGGTCCATGTCAATAGGGACTTCTCGAGCCAATAATCCTGAAGTAAGCCTTTTCCCCCACCACCTAGGCTACCAACCTTCACCGACTGAACTCAGAGCACTCCGCTGGCCATAGCATAAGATAAGCTTAGGAAGGCATAAGACAATCTAAGGAGACTCCCTGAATGAGAGGATTGTTAAAGAGGTTAAACTTCCCCTTTTGTAGATTCCCCAAACCATGGTAAGACCCCATAAAGAAAAGGATAAAATCGGGGATGTATTTCTTTTTTGGAGATAAAGTCATTTGGGATGAAGGATAGAAGCATAAGGTGGAGCCTCCAACCGACAAAGTTGTGTAAAACACTAAGAACTCTAAGGGTAGTGATACAAATGAGCCGTTTGAATTACATATACTGGGGATTGATCTTTGCATGATCCACTTGAAAGTTGAACCGTTTGACCCATCTAAGAGGATCACCACTGTTGATGTACCACTCTTCAACTATCATGCCATTCTTATCAAACCTACAAAAGTCAACACGAACCCTGCTACTCATCCCCTCCAAGAAATACCTGAACCCAGAGCTTTTTCTTTTATTTATGATATAATTGTGAACGTGGATGTGACACCCCGCTTATTAAAATAACGGGTGGCCGACCCTCTACTAAAATAGAACAGGAATCTCAAATGGCTCATTCTCAGCATCACCGTCTCACGGATAACAAATCTAACTAACTACCCATAAATAATAAAGCGAATGCCCAAAGTTCCCAGTATATGACAATAATCCATTAACATCAAATACACATGTGAACATATATACAACTGTACAACAAAAATAATTGAATAAGTTTTTGGTTAACAGACCAATATAATAAAACACTTGTCAGTAATATAAAGTATATACATCAGTACAACACTTAGGCAACACCCCCCCGATTAACACTCCTTGTCCTTAACTAGATTAACAAAAATGATAAGCGTCTATATCAAAAATCCTGCAGCATTCCACATATACTGAAGCTCCAAAGACACGGAAGTGAAAGCTCATCCTTGGCGTCCTTGGGGTGGGACACCTGAAAGATATAACTAAGAAAAATCAAAAGAAAAGATATGTACGGGTCACCGCCCGGTTGTAAAAATTATTTTCTCAGGTGAATTAAAATGTATAATAATCATGAATGCAAGATTCCATAATTAAGTTGGTGTTTACCTCTTTTGAGACTCATTCTCACCCCTCATTACAATGCGCACTTAAACATATGCATTTTAAATCTTAGTTAAGCTACCTGAATCATCTAGGGATAACCCAACCCCATGCTTACGTGTTAACCCACACTCGCGTATCTAATTCATACCAACATAGTCGCTTTTAAATGTCATTCTCAATGATTATATATCAATTCATTATTTATAGCTTCCACTGGTTATAAGCATATGGATTAACACATCGATCATTTAAGCTTGTATAATATTATTCTCATTATTATACATGATTCATTATTTCACAACAAGTACACATACATATCACTCATTATATGTATACTAACCATCCCTCAGAGCATTTGCTAATTGGATGCAGTCTCTAAGTGGTACCATCTTCCAGGGGATACGCACACCATCCTGGGTACCAACCGTCGGACTCTCACATTGACTTGGTAAAACAAGGCACAATCATATGGGAAGCGGTCATAGTGTCTCACCTTAAAGTGAGATGGATTATACCCAAGACGTCTCACCCATGATAAAAGTCACATTGTAAAAATACTGGACACCTATGACCTGGGGACTATACTCTCCCTGCATTCACTAGTCAGGGGATTCACCCACATCGCGCAACTTCCCATGATATCACTAGAGGAGTATGCTCCACATAATATATCATACACACAAGATATATATACATCCTACTTATACATTACATCTCATATTCATATGTACATATCAATAAACCCGACTACCTGTGTATATCACTTGTTATACTAGTCAACACTTCCTCACATATATTCCCAATCCGCTTTATTACTCAATCACTCACTTAAGCCTTAATAATCAATCGCACATTTGATTAATCCACAAATTTGATATAACTCATGACACACGACTTCTCTCAACTATCTAGTATCCAATATTCTGGAGTACAAACCTTACTAATATACCTTCATAATTGTCCTGATGTCTTCCTACATCACATAATATCATTATCCCACTTTTTACATCACAAATATCAATATCACTTCATATAAAAGGGTTTTCACTCACTAAACCCAATTGTAAAGGAGTTAAGGAAGAGTTAGAAATATGTGACATGCGAACCGAACCGATAGGTTCAAAAATGAGCCGGTTGCTGCACTGAGTAAGGAAAATTGAACCGATAATTCTCAAAAACGAACCGATCTGGGGACTACTAATCGAACCGGTCTATCCTGTTTAGATTTTCTTACTTACGAGATTTACCCTAAACCTATAAAACCCATTTCTAACCTAACTACGTCAACATTTCCACCATCCAATATATATATATATATATATATATATATATATATATATATATATATATATATATATATATATATATATATATATATATATATATATATATATATATATACTAGTGGTGACCCATGCGATTTATGGTCAGATGTAGCACATTTTGAAATATAGTATTATGATTTATAACTTTAAATATAATTATTATCAGTATTAAAAATAAAGATCGTAGAGATAACCATAAGCGTATAAATATAATAAGATGTGGTGAATGAAGAATACGACGTAAAATAAATATGAGGAAATGAATGGTAAGAACTATAATGTTCAAGTGCTCTTATTTGAGTAACACGAATAATATTTAATACTGTTATTTAAACTCGGTTAGTAATTTATAAACACTCAACAATGCCATCAGTGCCTTAACACGATTACAAATTTATCCACATTTCATATGCTACGTAGATATCACACGTGCTATTAAAAATTCCAATTGAAATGACATACATGTAAACCTAAGTTTCTTATAAAGCCTAAAATATGATTATAAAATAACTAAAAAAATGGAGAAGGCTTCTTTGTAACAAAATTATTGTTCTAATTGCTTAATTGACAACAACTAAATTCAACTATTTAAAATTATCACCATCTAATATTTGAAATAAAGTCTGTCAAATATTTTAACCAAGTCTTTGTTGTCATTGACCGCATGTGTAGAATACAAAACAAAAATAAAATGCACACAATAGAAAAAGGTAAAAACCCAGCATAAAAAAATACACATAATGAAAAAATAATTAAGCAAAAGGAGCCAAGTAAACATGCAAAAACAACCACAAATTCCATTAAGAATTCTATGCAGACTCATACGAAAAAAGTACAATACATTCGTAGAAAAAATAACTTACTCTTGATAGTCAAAATTCCAAACGAAGTCAAAACTTCAAACCCCAAAGGTAAATATATACAAAACTCTAAATACCCGGTAATACAACAAAATTAGTCAATAACCATAGTAAGGGATGATTACCTAACAAAAACTAAATCTCAAAGGAAAGTGCTAAAAGCTGAAGAAAATAGCTAACTTGATACTTCATATGCCCCCCACAAAAAAAGCATGTACTCTTGAATTCAAATAGAAATTTACCAAATACAAACACTACTCGTGTTGCATTTTTTGTGTTCGTAGTTGGTAAATAAAGCTTTGGATCATGTTACTTTTTTGTATGTTTATATTTGATAAATAAAATTTCGTGTCGTGCCATTTTTTTTTTGTGATCGCTAAATAAAATTTTGTGCCGTGTTACTTTTTTTTACCAAAAATGAACATGATCCATTTAAATGCTATACGACACGAAATTTTTATTTATTTTTATTTAACACCAATACATTCCAAATAAAGTGGCGCAGCATGACATGACTCAGTTATCTTTAATTATCAAAATAATTAACATGAAACTATACAAAATATTTTTTTATTATCAAATACGAACACGACTCAGTAAAATGCTATACACCTCGAGTAAAAATGACACAACGCGAAATATTATTTATTCTTTTTTTTCATCCAAGTTTTTATTTAATAAAAATACGAATATTTTTTTTTCTTTTTTTTCATATCAAAAGAGCATAAAAAGGTAATTATTGATAAAAATATGTTTAACTAAAAGAAAACTTTATTTTTAGTAAATAATTAGTACATATATGACAGACCTCTGCATTACAATTTTACCCTAAGTACTTACACATGTGATTGTGAAATTCCTATATAGACCATATTTTTGTGTGTATGCATATATTTGATCTTGTCATCCTAAACTTTAGCAAACTTTTATTATGTACATGGATGTTCCTCTATGTAGTGCAACACACAAAGTTATCCATGAGAAAATATGCGTTGAGGCATATAAACACCTCCATGAGTTATTGTTTGTCCTTTAGATTTCTTTATAATTATGAAAAAATGAAGTTATATCAAATCTTGTCCTTTAGATTTTTTTATAATTTATTTTCTAATAAATAATTGGTATTCGTAGTTGGAGAATTTTTTTGGCCATATTGGTGCATAATATTAGCTATATGAATGTTATTATATTTCATGTTTATATAAAACATTATTAATGGTTTATATAATGGATTGTAATGTTTTATATAAACATGAAATATAATAACATTCATATAGATAATATTATGCACCAATATAATAACATGAATTTATTTAAATGGTTTTCTTCAACATTAATTTCTGTGTAGGAAAACCATTTAAAGCCATTGAATTCAGTTCAAACAATACAAAATGTACGTTTTTGAACTGGTATATAACCACGGTTATACATAATGTTACGTCACAGGTATATAAATACCAATTATATGATGTTAGGTATTTATATAACGGATATATAATAGGTATGTTTATATAACCTTGAATCACAGATATATAACATGTATGTTTATATAACAAAATAAAAATGAAAATGCAAATTATGGGAGTTGTAGCTTTTATTTTTATTCCATACCCAGCTTTTTATCGACCCATGTTTAAAAAACAAAGTCAGTGCAAGGAGCATAAAAGCACGATCTCTTCTTCTTAGCAAAAGCAAGAGCACAAAAACACTAAAATTAAAAAAACTAAATAGATGGTATGTAATGGTTAAAAAAAATCTAAAAACGTGATATGCGAATATTAACACAAAAGCTGGGAGAAGCAACAAAATATAGCCCCAACCCTGTACTAACAGAGATAGAAACCCATAATGGACAACTTGAAAATGTGACGCTCTAAGGTGGGTTAAACTTTATATGGTTGTAGGTGGACAATATATATATATATATATATATATATATATATATATATATATATATATGCATATAACACTGACATGGCAGAATAACAGAAATTTGGGTTTAGGTAGTTTAAAAGAAATAAGAGATTATAAAAAATCGTAGAGGTTTGCATGAAATATATATAAATGAAGAATTTTCTTTCTCTAACTAAAAAAACATAGCAGAATAACTTACTGGATTGGGAGACAGGAATGACCATACTTAAACTTGGAGTTACACCTTCAAATGGCTAGTGAAGAGGAATGGAAAAAAAAAATAATTGAGATGGAAGGTTAAGAAAGGAAAGAACCGTGAGGGATTATTAAAAAGAGAGAGGTGTGGGAAGTTAAGATTGAACAGAGATGCATGGGGAGTTAGCTGAAATTATCTGAGTGAAAACGTTTTATAAAGTTCAAAACAAAAACCCATATATCACAAACAAAGTTTATCTTTCAACACATCTGACTGACAACGTTTAAGAATTTCAAACCAAAAACCCATATATCAGTAAGTTTTGTAAAGACTATGCTTCTTTATGATTGATTTTTTTTGGGGGGGACCTATTGAATGCAAACAAAATTAATCTTTCAACGCAAAACTTATAAGGTGAAGAAAAATTATCTGAGTGAAAACGTTTCAAAAAATTTCAAACTAAAAACCCATACATTAGTAAGGTTTGTAAAACTCAACCAAAAACCCATATATTAGTAAGGTTTCCAAAACTCATTTCTATTTGTGCTTGAAAAAGTTGACAAAGGGGGAGAGAGGTAACAACATTAGACATCCGCTTGACACTTTATATAAAAAAACATTGTGGAGGTGACGTCTTCGAAAGGAGAGAGAGACCCACTTGACACTATAAAAAACGTTGTCTTCCAAATGTGGGGTGATGTCATCCAGTGGAGAGAGAGATGACTGCTTGACAGTAGAAAAAAACTGTTGATGAAAGGCATCTCACTATGCATACCTGGTATATGTGGACGGTGTTTTCGTATGTGGGAGGAGATGTTATCTTAGTCTGAGGTGATGGGTAGGTGTGTGGAAAGGACAGAGCGAGAGAGTTGAGGGATGAAAATTGGTAGATGTTTGAGAGACGAATAGGATGGGAGTTAATATCAAACGTGGTTTGGGAACTGAACGTGCATGGTGAGTGGGAGAAGTGGGTCAAGATACAACTGTCACAATTTTTCATGTATTCTACTCGACATATATTACACGTAGCCACATGTAATTTTTTTTAAAAAAAATCAGAATTCTGAGAATTTAGCATTCAACTTTTGGAGGCTTCTCAACAGTCGACTATATATATATATATATAACATCAAACTCAAGTAATAATCTCTAACATCAATTTCAAGGGTTTATCAACAAAAATCAAAATTTAATCCTTAAACCCAAAAGACAATAACCCAATAATTTATTATACAATAGTTCACACACAAGAATTATTTAGCAAGTTTAATCACTTGCCTCAAAGTTGTAAAATCTGAATCCTCTTCATAGTTGCGGATTTGGCCGAAAAATTCTAAGATTTCCTTCTCTTTCTCTCACTTTCTCTCAAGTGGATTTCTCACAAATGAAATTGGCTAACTCACTCTTGAGCCTAATAACCCATATATATATTTATCCCAACTTTAAATGATAATACACACATAAAATGACTCGTATATCCCTAACCGAGTCCAATTAGCCAAAAAGTCCCCCGAACCCAAATATAACCCCCGGGGACTCATTTTGACTATTCGGTTGAGAAATAATCAATTCCCGCCACTTCTACTCACATACCCTATAGTTCTATTTAATTTATCACACTAGTAAATATACAATCCACATAAATATTAACTATTCTACACAAATTAATATTTATCTTAAATTCCCATTTTAATTCTCAATTATATTAAATTACAACCCAAAAGGTAATTTAATACTAAAAATAAAGGCCCAAAAGTAAGGGGTGTTACAGAGGCCTCCTTTGATGAGGTTCTCAATATTGTATTTCTTAAAAATTCTTTTAATGGAATGAATGATGATTTCGAGTATCTTATTATGCCTTACTTTAATTGACTTTATTGCAATCGAACGATCCATAAGATGATTTAATAAATGAAAAATTCTTAAATGTTCTCAATAAGGAAAAAACTAAACAACATAGCTGCATTCAAACTAATGATGAAGAGGTTGTTGCTAATAATATGATAACTAGTAGCCATCCGTGCGAGATTAAAATAGGGTCCACCCTCAACAAGGATGAGCGGTCATAATTTGAAGAGATTCTGAAAGATTTTGTTGATGTATTTGCGTGGACCTATGGCGACATTCCTTGCATTGACCAAGAAATAACGAAGCGTAAGATGCCAACCTTCCCATAGAGCAAACTTAACAAACAAAAATTGAGAAAGCTCCGAACAGAGTGGTCCTTAAAATTCAAAGACGAATTAGGTGAAATAATTGAATGTAGCCTTCATTCGCGTGGTTGAACATGTTATATGGATTGAAAATATCACCCATGTGTCGAAATTAGGAGGAAATGTCCAAATGCGTGTCGACTATCGAGATTTGAACAAGGCATCTCTTAAGGATAACTATCTTCTTCCTAACATTGACGTGATCATTGATAACACCGTCAGTCATGCCCTCAAATCATATGTTGACGATTTCGTGGGGTGTAATTAGATCAAGATGCATCCTGACCATCAGGAAAAGACTGCCTTCATCACTCTATGGGGAATCTTTTGATACACAGTCATGTCAGGGCTAAATACCAATGGGTTTCTACAACCATTATGATTGATCTTATCCATAAGGAAGTCAAAGTTTATGTTGAAAATATGACCATAAATTCCAAGGCTTAAAAAGTTCACATTCATACCTTAAGGAAATTCTTCGAGCGACTTTGACAGTACTAGATAATAATCAATTAACAAAAATGCATATTCGATATCACAAGGGGAAAACTCCTTAGATTCATGTTCAATGAAAAAGGAATTGAGGAAGGCCCTACCAAACTAAAAGCACACTACACCAAAACTGCCGATTGGTCACGACCAAAATCCCTGACCAAAGTTGTGGGTCGCGGACTTGGGTCGTGACCATTTCGGGCGTGACCATTTTCGTGGGTCACGGCCGAGAGGGGGTCACGGAAGATGGTCGCGGACTTAGGCCGTGACCCATGTCGTGACGGGTTGCGGCCCTCATCCGTGATCCACAACCATGACAAATTGGTCACAACCAAAGTCTGTGACCCACGACCGAGACAAAAAAAATAAAAAAAATATTGGTCGCGGTCCTCATCTGTGACCCACAACCGTGACAAATTGGTCACGACCAAAGTCCGCGACTCATGACCGTGACAAAAAAATTTAGAAAAAATTGGTCGCGGTCCTCATCCGTGACCCACAACCGTGACAAATTGGTCGCGGCCAAAGTCTGCGACCCACAACCATGACAAAAAATATATAAAAAAAAAAGGTCGCAACCCAAGTCCGTGACCCACAACTGTGATGAAAAAAATGGTCGCGGACTTTGGCCGCAACCATTTTTATGCGTGACGAAAAAAATAAAAATGGTCATGGACAAAGTCCATGACCATATTTAACTATAATTTTTAAAAAAATGTATTTTTTTGGTCCAATCCTAATATTGGGGTCCCTGTGAGTGCACTGTCAGTTGCTACGTGTAACGTTGGACGTGTACCAGGTGTTACAAATATTTATTATTGGCAAACCAAAAAAAAATCACAAATTACGAATCGAGAACGTTGTTAATAAATAAATATATATACAAACTTAAAAATATTACACGTCTTAATAATTCACATACCAAAAAAAAATTGGGCAGAGTTTCCTCTATTTTCTTGACATTCCAAAACCTGTAAATGTAAAACCTGCTTATTATAAAGCCCGCACGGCCATAAAATTCAATAATCAAATTATAAAAGCTCGCACGGCCATAAAACTAAACAATAAAAGCTCGCATGGCTGTAACACATAAAAAACAAAATCCTAAATATCCACAACATATAAACAATCTTCATGTTGTAAACCATTGCCTCCTTCACTTGTTCCGCGTGCAAAAATCCTACAAATGATAGGATACATAAAAAAAATATCAGTAACCAAGTAGTTTTAAAAAAAATTAATTAAGCTGAAAAATTGCATATATGAGTTAAAATTATCAACATATCAATATTTTTATGCCTAAGTCTAGAAATATGAAAATTACCATCGTATTCTCAAACCGAGAGTGTCGCGGCTGCGCGATCAATTCCTACGAGTTACATTGGTCCACTGGGAGGTGTTGGTGCCACCCACGGGGCCGCTAGGGTGCTGTTTTGGATTTTCACCCTCTAACGCCATGTTTTTATACCTAAGTCTATAAATATGCAAATTATCGTCGTATTCTCAAATCGGGAGTACCGCGGCTGCATGGTGAGTTCCTACGAGTTACATTGATCCTGTGGGAGGTGTTGGTACCACCCACGGGGCCGTTCGGGGGTTGTTTCGAGTTTTCACCCTCTAACGCCATATTTTTATGCCTAAATCTAGAAATATGCAAATTACCCTCGTATTCTCAAACCGGGAGTCTCGCGGCTGCGCGATCAGTTCCTACGAGTTACATTGGTCCCGTGGGAGGTGTTGGTGCCACCCACGGGGCCGTTCGGGGGCTGTTTTGAGTTTTCACCCTCTAACGCCATGTTTTTAAGCCTAAGTTTAGAAATATGCAAATGATCGTCGTATTCTTAAGCCGGGAGACCCGCGACATCGGGGTCAGTTCCTACGAGTTACATTGGTCCCGTGGAAGGTGTTGGTGCGGGGCCGTTCGGGGGTTGTTTCGAGTTTTCACCCTCTAACGCCATATTTTGCTTAAGTCTAGAAATATGCAAATTACCATCGTATTCTCAAACCGGGAGTGTCGCGGCTGCGCGGTCAGTTCCTATGAGTTACATTGGTCTCGTGGGAGGTGTTGGTGCCATCCACGGGGCTGTTTGGGGGTTGTTTCGAGTTTTCACCCTCTAACGCCATATTTTTATGCATAAGTCTGAAAATATGCAAATTACCGTCCTATTCTCAAACCGGGAGTACCACGGCTACGCGGTCAGTTCCTACGAGTTACATTGGTCCTGTGGGAGGTGTTGGTGCCACCCACGGGGCCATTCGGGGGCTGTTTTGAGTTTTCACCCTCTAACGCCTTGTTTTTATGCCTAAGTCTAGAAATATGTAAATTACCGTCGTATTCTCAAACCGGGAGACCCACGACTGCGTGGTGAGTTCCTACGAGTTACATTGGTCCTGTGGGAGGTGTTGTTCCACCCACGGGGCCGTTCGGGGGTTGTTTCGAGTTTTCACCCTCTAACGCCATGTTTTTATGCCTAAATCTAGAAATATGCAAATTACCCTCGTATTCTCAAACCGGGAGTCTCGCGGCTGCGCGGTCAGTTCCTACGAGTTACATTGGTCCTGTGGGAGGTGTTGGTGCCACCCACAGGGCCGTTCGGGGGTTGTTTCGAGTTTTCACACTCTAACACCATGTTTTTAAGCCTAAGTTTAGAAATATGCAAATGATTGTCGTATTCTCAAATCGGGAGACCCGCGACTGCGGGGTCAGTTCTTATGAGTTACATTGGTCCCGTGGGAGGTGTTGGTGCGGGGCCGTTCGGGGGTTGTTTCGAGTTTTCACTTTCTAACGCCATGTTTTGCTTAAGTCTAGAAATATGAAAATTACCGTCGTATTCTCAAATCGAGAGTGTCGCGGCTGTGCGGTCAGTTCCTACGAGTTACATTGGTCTCGTGGGAGGTGTTGGTGCCACCCACAGGGCCGTTCGGGGGTTGTTTCGAGTTTTCACACTCTAACGCCATGTTTTTAAGCCTAAGTTTAGAAATATGTAAATGATTATCGTATTCTCAAATCGGGAGACCCGCGACTGCGGGGTCAGTTCTTATGAGTTACATGGGTCCCGTGGGAGTTGTTGGTGCGGGGCCGTTCGGGGGTTGTTTCGAGTTTTCACCCTCTAACGCCATGTTTTGCTTAAGTCTAGAAATATGCAAATTACCGTCGTATTCTCAAACCGGGAGTGTCGCGGCTGTGCGGTCAGTTCCTACGAGTTACATTGGTCTCGTGGGAGGTGTTGGTGCCACCCACGGGGCTGTTCGGGGGTTGTTTCGAGTTTTCACCCTCTAACGCCATGTTTTTATGCCTAAGTCTAGAAATATGCAAATTACCGTCGTATTCTCAAATCGGGAATGCTACGGCTACGCGGTCAGTTCCTACGAGTAACATTGGTCCTGTGGGAGGTGTTGGTGCCACCCACGAGGCCGTTCGGGGGCTGTTTTGGGTTTTCATCCTCTAACGCCATGTTTTTATGCCTAAGTCTAGAAATATGCAAATTACCGTTGTATTCTCAAACCGGGAGTACCGCAGCTGCGCGGTCAGTTCCTACAAGTTATATTGGTGCCGTGGGAGGTGTTGATGCCACCCACGGGGCCGTTCAGGGGTTATTTCGAGTTTTCACCCTTTGACGTCATGTTTTTATGCCGAAGTCTAGAAATATGCAAATTACCATCGTATTCTCAAACCGGGAGTGTCCTGGATGCACGGTCAGTTCCTACGAGTTACATTGGTCCCGTGGGAGGTGTTGGTGCCACGCACGGGGTCGTTCGGTGGTTGTTTTGAGTTTTCACCCTCTAGCACCATGTTTTGCTTAAGTCTAGAAATATGAAAATTACCGTCGTCTTCTAAAATCGAGAGTGTCGCAGCTACACGGTCAGTTCCTAATGGTTACATTGGTCCTGTGGGAGGTGTTGGTGCCACCCACGGGACCATTCGGGGGTAGTTTCGAGTTTTCACCCTCTAACGCCATGTTTTGCTTAAGTCTAGAAATATGCAAATTACCGTCGTATTCTCAAATCGGGAGTCCTGCGGCTGAGAGATCAGTTTCTACGAGTTACATTGGTCCCATGTAAGGTGTTGGTGCCACCCACGGGGCCGTTCGGTCGCTGTTTCGAGTTTTCACCCTCTAACGTCATGTTTTTAAGCCTAAGTTTAGAAATATGCAAATGATCGTCGTATTCTCAAACCGGGAGACCCGCGACTGAGGGGTCAGTTCCTACGAGTTACATTGGTCCCGTGGGAGGTGTTGGTGCGGGGCCGTTCGGGGGTTGTTTTACGTTTTCACCCTTTAATGGCATGTTTTTATGCTTAGGTCTTATTTTTTGCAAATTTACGTTGTACACTCAAACCGAGAGCGTCATGACTACGCGGTCGGTTTCTACGAGTTACATCGATCCCGTGCGAGGTGTTCGTGACTCTTACGAGACCGTTTTGTCACTGTTTTACGTTTTCACCCTTCAATGGCAAGTTTTTATGCTTAAGTCTATTTTTTAGCAAATTTACGTCGTACACTCTAATCGGGAGCCCCATGACTACGCGATCGATTCCTACGAGTTATATTGGTCCCGTGAGAGGTGTTCGTGACTCTTATGGGACCGTTTTGTGGATGTTTTACATTTTTGCACTTCGATGGAAAGTTTTTATGCTTAAGTCTAATTTTTTGTAAATTTACATCGTACACTCAAAACGGGAGCCCCGTAACTATGCGGTCGGTTTCTATAAGTCACATTGGTCCCGTGCGAGGTGTTCGTGATTCTTACCAGACCGTTTTGTCACTGTTTTACATTTTCACCCTTCGATGGCATGTTTTATTCTTTAGTCTAATTTTTTACAAATTTAAGTCGTACACTCAAATCGGTATCCCCGTGACTACGCGATCAGTTCCTACAAGTCACATTGGTCCCGTGCGAGGTGTTCGTGACTCTTAGGGGACCGTTTTGTGGTTATTTTACATTTTTACCCTTCGATGGCATGTTTTTATGGTTAAGTCTAATTTTTTACAAATTTACGTCGTACACTTAAATCGGGAGCCATGTGACTACGCGGTCGGTTCCTACGAGTCACATTGGTCCCGTGCGAGGTGCTCGTGACTCTTACGAGACCGTTTTGTATCTGTTTTACGTTTTCACCCTTCAATGGCATGTTTTCATGCTTAAGTCTAACTTTTAACAAATTTACGTCGTACACTCAAACCAGGAACCCCGTGACTGCGCGATCGGTTCCTACGAGTCACATTGGTCCCGTGCGAGGTGTTCGTGACTCTTACAGGACCGTTTTGTGTTTGTTTTACGTTTTCACCCTTCGATGGCATGCTTTTATGCTTAAGTCTAAATTTTTTGCAAATTTACGTCGTACACTCAAACCAGAAGGCTCGTCGGTTGTCACACTGGTCCCGTGTGAGGTGCTCGTGACTCTTACGGGACCGTTTTATGGTTGTTTTACGTTTTCACCATTCGATGGCATGTTTTTATGCTTAAGTCGATTTTTTTGTAAATTTACGTTGTAAACTCAAACCGGGAGCCTCGTGACTACGCGGTCGGTTCCTACGAGTCACATTGGTCCCCTGCGAGGTGCTCGTGACTCTTACGAGACCGTTTTGTGTTTGTTTTACGTTTTCACCCTTCGATGGCATATTTTTATGCTTAAGTCTAACATTTTACAAATTTATGTCGTACACTCAAACCGGGAGCTTTGTGACTACGCGGTCGGTTCCAACGAGTCACATTGGTCCCGTGAGAGGTGTTCGTGACACTTACGGAACCGTTTTGTGGCCATTTTACATTTTCACTCATCGATTGCAATTTTTTATGCTTAAGTCTTTTTTTTCAAATTTACGTCGTACACTCAAATCGGGATCCCCGTCGTACACTCAAATCGGGATCCCCGTAGTACACTCAAATTTATGTCGTACACTCAAATCGGGATCCCCGTCGTACACCCTTCGATGGCATTTTTTTATACCTAAGTCTAACTTTTTGAAAATAAAATAACAAACCAGCGAACAGTTGAAAGACAAAGAGAGTAAATATATATGTAATGTATAATTGAAGAATTAAGCCAATAAATCAAACCTTGAGCATCCACAAAAAGAATTGAGTTGACAGTGCACCTCACACTTTAACCATGGCATTTTCTTGAGAAGTTTCTAGAAGCAAAGAAAACAAACACCTGAAAGAATAATTGTTTTCTCTCATCATCTACACATTAAACATAACAATGTAATGTTGTGAATGTTTCTTAAAATTATTATCATTTCATATTTTATTAAACAATTGAATTCGTGTTACTTAGGAGACAACATTTACGACTTAATCGTAATAATCAATTTCATTATTAATAATTTGAGGAGAAACATTTCTAAATAACTTGAACTAGTAAACATTTCACATTTAGATGTCAAAATCTTAAAAGAGCATAAAACAACATAAAAGTTAATAAGGACCATAAGAGTTATGGGACACCACTTAAAAAAAATACCCGACAAATTCACCCCCTTAAATATTAATTCGTTGTAATTAAGCCTAGAAACAGGATTCCCTCCATTTTTTACCTAAAAGATAAAAAAAATATCCCAACCCAAAAATAAAATTAAAACAATAAAAAAGTAAAAATAAATAAAAAATCTCCCATCATCACAATCCCTTCAATTCCTCCTCCATTATTTCAACTACCACCTCACCTTTAGCTTCTTCCCCCCGCACTCCCTCCAACCAACCACCACCATACCAAAACCCTACCACCAGCAACCCCCGACCAACCAAACCCTTATCCAGCTTCAATCGGCACAGACCCAATGCAGATATGGTGCCGACCGCCCACCTTGATGTCTGGATCTAACCCCGACATACAGAAATTGATGTAGGTGTGCGTGCGTGTGTTCCGTTGTGCGTTTATGCGTGTGGGAGAGGTAGATATAGGAACCTGCTATGGTGGTCAGTGGAGTGGAGATTCAACCGACGGTGGAGTAGAGATCAGACGTCGGTGGTGTATTTGTTCCATGTCAAGTTGTAGCCTCATAATATCTTGACGTAAATGTCAAAAAATGCACATTAATCGCAAGACATGTGATATACTTTTTTATAGGCAAATCAAGAACACACCCAACAAATTTAATAACATGTACATTTATCGACACTAGTATAAATTCAATAAATACAACATAGTATCTAATAACCAAGCCAACAATATCTCACTATAGTAATGTGCACGCGTATTTGCGACTCCTATGTCAAAAAAATTCATTTAATTATATTTTGTCAAAAAAAAACAAGACAAGCATATTTTGTCAAAAAAAATACACACACATACAATCTAGGGTTTATTGACATAATCTATACATACACATACATACAATCTAGGGTTTACTTAAACCCTAATATTTTTTTGACATAAATCTATGCATACATATAACAAACAAAAAGGAAATTGTAATTTTTTTTTACTTATTATAAATACATTTAATTATATTTTGTCAAAAAAATATAATGCCTAGAGTTTTGAATAATATTTTGTCAAAAAAAAAATACACACACATACAATCTAGGGTTTATTGACATAATCTATACATACACATATGCACACACATACACATACATAATGTCTAGAGCTTTGAATATTATTTTGTAAAAAAAATACACACACGTACAATCTAGGGTTTATTGTCTTAATATATACAAACACACCCATATACACACAAACAGCTGCCACAAATCAAAACAAATCGAAATGTACACACACACATACACACACATATACATACACACACACACACACACACACACACACACACACACACACACACTCACATACACCCATAGCTTCCACAAATCAAAACAAATCGAAATGCACACACATATACACACATACCTTTCACGAATCTTAGATGAAATCAACAAAAACCCCAAATAGCCGAAATCTCAAATTGCCCAAATCGTCCAAGCTAAACCGCGAATGGTAAAAATTTGAGTGTGTTGTCAGTAAATCATCTATTAATATGTTGACCTGGTCACGGCCTAGAGCCGTGACCTAACCTCCGCGACCAATTAGTTATCCCCATCACCATTGGTCACGATTCTAGGTCGTGACCCACCATGTTCTACCAACAGTAATCCACCATGTGCGACCAACATCCCTTCGAATGAGGTATCGTCACGGTCCCAAGCCGTGACCCACTTCAAAATTTGGTTTCGGCCCCCAGCCGTGACCCCATTTGTGAGACCAATTTTTTTCCGTGGAAGTGGTCATGGCTCTAGGCCATGACCCACCATGCACGACCAACAGCAGTCCCACCTGTGCGACCAACAGCCCTTCGAATGAGGTATGGTCACGGCGCCAAGCCGTGAACCCCTTCAAAATTTGGTTTTGGCCCCTAGCCGTGACCCCAATTGTGCGACCAATTTTTTTTCCCGGAAGTGGTCACGGTCCAAGTCCGTGATCGATCTGCGACCAGCTTGAAGGGAATTTTGGCACAAATTTGGCGCCAATATGGTCACGCCCTGGTCACGAATTTTGGCCGTGACCCACAGTGGTCAGGGTTTTAGGCCGTGACCACTTTCGGAGCATCCATGACTCAGTGTGGTAATGAATATGGTCACGCCAAAAATTGATATGGTCTCGGCCCAAGTCCGCGACCAGCTGGTCGCGAACTTGGGCCATGACCCACTGGGCGTGACCATTCGTAGAATTTGGTGTAGTGGCAATACCCGAGATGCCACCACCCCAAATAGATAAAGAAGTGCACAAATTCCCGGGTAAGCTCCAATACATCAGTCAATTCAGCATCCAACTGACCACTATCTATGAGCCCATTTTTAAGCTTCTCTGGAAGGATTCAACTAAAGTCTGGAACGAGGCGTGTTAAGAAGCCTTCGATTAGATTAAATAATACCTCACCCAATCTCCGATGCTCATGCCTTAGTAACAAGGTCTCCCCTTCCGCATCGATACCGCATTAGGGGCTATGTTGGCCCAATACATTGAAGAATCCCGTAAAGAGAGAGCAATCTACTATGTATTAGGGGATGTGTTTTTCACCTTGGTTTGGGTCTCGCAGAAGCTCCGATACTACATGCTTGCATTTCCTATCAAATCGGCCTCTCAAATGGATCCAATGAAATACCTGTTGGAGAAGCTCGCTTTGTCTAGTCGCATGGATCATTAAGTGATGTTGCTAGATGAATTTGACATCACATATGTGATGCAGAAGGTTATAAAGGCAAGAACCATTTTTTATTACCTTACATCCTCTACACATCTCACTAAGATCTCACATGGTAGATATTCTTTGACGGAAATGATAACAAGAAAGGATGTGGTATAAGGATACTTTTGATTGCCCCCGATGATTCTCACACACCTATTGCCATCAAATTAGACTTCCCTTATAGTAACAACATGACGGCATACGAAGCATGTACCATAGGTCTCATGATCACCCTCTAGAGAGAAATCAAACACATTGATGTCTATAGAGACTCAACCCTCTCCATGCGGAAGATCCTTAGGAAATGGAAAGTTAAAATTTAGAAACTCTTACTCTTCCACGCTCACCTAGAAGAGCTCGCCTCCAAATTCAAAGACTTCGCATTCCACTCTCTCCCTCTCTCGAAAAACAACCAAGTTGACGTACTGGCAACCTTGGCCTTTATTGTTTATATGCCTTAGGGGATAACAATAGACCCCTTTCTAGTCCAGAAATAGGTTTCACCTAATCACTCCAACATTGATCTCATTACACAATAAGATTGAGATATGAGAGGATTGTGGTATTATTACATTTTGTGCCTCCTCAAGCATAGTAGACATCCTCTCAAGGCTGACAAGAAATACCGTGCGAGCCTTCGCAGGTTGGCTTCTCAATACATCATCTGCGATAAGGCAGTCTTTAAATGGAATTTTGATAGAACCCACTTGCATTACATAGTAGGGGATATGATCGAAGATATGATGTAGAATATCCATAGTGGGGAATGTGGACTCCAAATGAATGATCACATGCTTGCCAAAAAGATCATCCGCCAAGGATATTACTCGACCACCATGGTCCAAGACTCCATTATTTACATTTGAAGATATTTCAAAGGCAAGCAGTTTTCCAACATTCAGCACTCGCCTCCTCGGGAGATGTATAACTTGATTTTTCCATATACCATCTCCACTTGGGGCATAGACATCATCAGAGAAATCACTCCTAAGGATTCAACCGAACAAGATTTAATCTTGGTCGCTATTGACTACTTCATGAAATGGGTTAATGCCGAATCATATGCGGTGTTGAATGAAAACAAAGTAGCTAAATTCATTAAAAAGAACATTGTGTACCCCTTACTGAGTTCCCCATTAGTTAATGTCAAATAATGGCTCCATTTCGAGGCTTAGGTCATAGAACTAGTTGACGAGTATGAAATTCAAAGGCATGAGTCCTCTCATTACCGACCATAAACCAATGGAGCTCTCGAAGCTGCCAATAAAAGCCTCAAGATCATCATTAGCAATATGATAAAAACCTCAGAGACTAGGCTGATTGGATCCCATATAACCTATGGACTATCGTACCTCCCCATTGGGGCCACTCCCTACTCTCAGTTATATGACATGGAGGCGGTCCTCCCAATCGAACTTGAAATACCTTCACTATGGGTTATCCTCGAAAATCAAATCAGTGATGAAGATTGGCATCAAAACCACTATGACAAGCATGTGCTCCTAGATGAAAGATATTTAAAAGACCTATATTATATACAAGGGTACTATCATCGTATTGTGCAATCATTTAATAAAAAGGTTAAGGACTGCGGTTTCCAAAAAAGAGACCATGCACTTAAGAACATCATAGAACATGTTTGGAATCTGAGAGGAAAGTTTAAGCCTAACTGTAGTGGCCCCTACATCGTAAAGAAAATACTGTCAGGTGGCGTCGATATGCTCGCAGACCTTGTTGGAGTAGAAATGGTGCGTCTAGTCAATTTGGACCACCTTAAGACATTATACCCTTAGTTCAAACTCTCGTTGCGCTACGAATCTTCTCACCTCCCTGTTATTCTAAAAAGATCTCCCCCCCCCTACTCAGAATTACGTAGAACTTGGTCCTCTCTAAAAAAATCACCTTTTTTAAAAAGGAGAAGTTCACAATTTGTTAACCCCACAGAGGTACGTAAGAAGCCCACAAGACACCCATGGGCACCATCCTTTCTCTTTCATAAAATGCTATTCTTTTCTCCCACCCGAAAATGATAGTTTCCCTTATCATTTAAATGAAAAAAGGATTATGTATGCGTTAGCGATCGATCTAGATAGTTTAATAAAAATAATTCATCAAAGGCATGATAAAATGCGTCGAAATTATCGTCATCTTTTACTTAAAAATAGAGTACAGTAATTACATGAAACATCAGTAATAGGAATGAAAGATAACCATCATTCTTAAAAATTTCATGAGCTAAACACCTCAAAACCTACAAAACAAATCTAAATATTACTAGCATCCCGCTCATACTCAATACCTGCTTTTATATCCTAAATGGACCCGCCTCATTATCATTTCATGTCCCCTAAGATGCCCAAGAATCCTAATCCTGGTTACGATTCCATATCCGCTCCATGCGATGGTATGCCTTAATAAGTTTGGACAAAACCAAGGCACCTTCCTCCAAAGTGTCAAACATCAGAAGCTGTGTCACTCTCTGGCTTTCTTATGGTCCCCAAATACTTCTCCCACTCCCATGGGGGTTGGTAAACTCATCACCAGCCTTCGTGTCAAGATTATAACATCTAAATCATTGAGTGATGGTCTGTCTTAGATTACATTATAAGTTGAGGGGAGATCCACCACTATGAACTTGTTCCAATTGGTTATGCAGTAATCTTTGGAACCAGGCGTGAGGGAGAGAGTGACATTTCCTAAGGAATAGGTATATTCTCCATTAAACCTGATGAGATGAGTGGTAACAAGTTTTATTTGCTTCGCACTAAGGTCCGTAGCCTCAAAAGTGTCTAAAATAGGATACTTTAGAGCTCTTATTGTCAACGAGGACTCTCTTCATATTAGAATTTCCTATAATCACCGTGATTACGAAGGGGTCATCATAAGGCAGATAGACCCTCCTGAGGTATGTTTCTGGAAAGATCATCATTAGAAACCTTATTGGATCTTGATAGGGAAGAGAGATATGGTTGACTTGCATTCCTTCGTGTTGGATGCTCCTGGGGTGGGGTTTGCTAGGTCTGGCAGGGATTCTACCTCCAACAAAACCTCTATAGATATTGTGATATCAGTTAAAGGGACATATTCCTTATGTTTGTTATTGTTGTTATTATGATGACTTCTGCCCAGACCTTGGCACTAAATTCCTTGAGGTAGCCCCACTTGATTACCCCTTCGATGGCTTCTTTCAGCCTGAAGCAATCGTTGGTGTCATGGTCTGAAAAATGCGTTACTAAAGCTGTTTATTGAAAATAAACTATTTAAGTAACTCCGAGTTGTTTTTTGAAGAAACCCTTTTCTTAAATCAAAAAGGATTAATCACAAGACGTGTTTAATAAAACAGTATGTACGAGATCTTATTCAAGATTTGGACAACAAGTTTAAAAGATAGTTTAAACAAGTTTTAAACACAGCACAACCAAGAATGAGATGAGAAAATGTAGAAGGCTTCTGTTCACAATTTTTTACGTGGTAAAATCTCACCAATTGAGGAAACATCCACGACTCCCTCTACGGAGTAAAATGAAAAATCCACTAAAACAAATATATGAGTTACAAACTATATAACTAACATGCAAACAACTCAGACCTATATGAGTTTAGGAATGTACCCTCTGGTGTCCTTAAACTTCTCTGCAGTTCTGATTGTAGATGTAGTTCTCCCAGTTTGTCAACTTCTGATTTGTTCCAGCACTTTACGTCGACTTATGTTCTCAAGATCTTATTACCAACACTTTTCGTGTTCTAGGGTGTAAGTGTTTGTGAAGGTGCTTTCTAACACATGCATGTACACACACACACACTTATTAAGTACAAAAAGTCCTAACAAATTACAATTACACTATATGCTGTGATTTTTTCTTCTCTTTTTTCTTACAAAACTTTGAACCTTATTTGACCTTTCAATCTATCCCAGAATCCACGGATACCTTGCTAGGAAGATAGACAAGGTCTTAATCAATCTCAGAATTTAAAATAAAAACTTTTTGAGATTGAAAACCTCCAAGTGAGATTCCAAACTAGGTCAAAGGTTTAGTTTTACAAGAACAAGAAACAGAAAGCATTTATTGTTGATTTCAAAGTAAGAAAATGTTTTAGAGAAAAAAATCAACAATATATTTCTCAAGATGAGAAATAGAATGAAACTAAGTGTAATGTAACATGAATAACTCAGATCTGAGATTTCTATGGAAACAGAAACTAGATCTAAGTAGAAGTCTAAGTTGGAAACAAGATCTCACGAACACAAGGTTACAGCAACAAAAAATAACTCAACTCAAACTCTAAAACACTCCAGAACACTCAGGATGGTGTTTTTGGATATGGTGTTTTGAAGAAGTGTTTGGGTTAGGTTTGAAAAGGATTTGGATGAAGTTAGGGTTTCTAACTTTCTTCTCTCTCTGGTTTCTCTCTTCTCTCTCTTCTCTCTACTCTCTCAATTTCTCAGAGGAAATGAAATGGCCAAAAGTCTTCGAAGTCTGAGAGAAGGGTCCTTTTTATAGAGGGAGGAGAAGGTTCTAGATATCTGATCAAAACCAAGGGCTGAGGTCGAGTCAATTTAAATTGACTTGAATCTAAGGGCTCACACAAGGCGGTGCATAAACGAACGCTGATTGGCTTAAAAAGTTACACGGGGATTCATCAAGGCAACATGCAGACCATTGATAAGAAATGATCCAAGGGCTGATAACACACGCGTCTATTGTCTCAGTAAAGAAACACATATCTAACCAATCAGAGGGTTACAGGTGTTGGCCAGTTAAGGGATATAAAACGCGCGTTCAAACTAATTACAAGGAATACCCTGAAGTCTCTGCCGCTTTTGGATTCTACCCAAGGTAACATTAGGCCATAAAACACAACAAATAATATTAAGAGATTGACCCCAAAACTTTTAAATCAAGTTTTAATTATTAAAACATGGTTTAAAAATTGTTTAAAAAATCCCAAAAAATTATTAAAAAATCAAACTTAGGGATTTAAACACACTCAACACATGTACACACATAATAATGCAATATGACATGCATGAAATGAATTCTAAGTGTGTGAGTGTTGGTAATAGTCTCTTGATCATTACAAGAAAATGAGATGAATAGGCAATCCAACTTCTGGGGCTTTTTGGTTTCTAGGATGGACATAATTTTGTCACAATTTCCAAACTAGATGAGCACTTATACAATATAGACTCAAGTGAGTCAAAGGTATAAGGGCTTCAATCTCCCCCTTTGGAAATATGAGACAAAATCTCCTTTGAGTCAACTAGGACTCGTAGGGCAACAAAAAAGTAAGAAAAACTTATTCCTATCAAAATTCTATCTACCCAATTCCTAGAAATCAAAAAATACATAACTCAACTAAGAACATTTGAATAACTTATTACAACTGTTGAGAGTAACTGTACAACAAGAACCTGCAATAATTCACTAAGATCAAGCTGTTTAGAATGTACAAGAATTGAATAGACTCAAATTTCTCCCCCATTTTGTCTCAAATGGACAAAGGGATAAACTTGGATAAACAGCAAAAAGATTAGTCAGCATAAACCATACCAATAGATTTTCGTAATGAAATGAATCTATTATAATCTAGAGGTTTGGTAAACATATCTGCGAGTTGTAGATCAGTAGGAAGATAATTGATTTTTAATTCCTTAGATTCAACCAATTCACGTATAAAATGATGTCTTATTTTAATATGCTTTGTTCGCGAGTGTTGAACAGGATTTTTAGAAATATTAGTCGCACTTTGATTATCACAATAGATATGCAATTGGTTTTCTTGAATACCATAATCACTTAGAATTTGTTTAAGCCACATTAATTGAGCACAACAGCTGCCAGCGGCTATGTATTCAGATTCAGCTGTTGAGAGTAATGTGCAGTTTTGTTTTTTACTACTCCATCCTACCAAGTTATTACCTATATAATAACATGCTCCTGAAGTGCTTTTACTATCATCAGTACACCCAGCCCAGTCAGCCTCAGTGTACCCAATTATAGTGCTTGGTGTGTCATTAGTGTACCAAAGTCCTAGATTTAGAGTGCCATTTACATATTTAATGATACGTTTAACAGCATTTAATTGGCTCTCTTTAGGGTTACTTTGATATCGAGCACATACACACACAGCATATATAATATCAGGATGCGAGGCAGTAAGGTATATGTAACAACCTGCGTAATTTTGGGTTATTTTAATTAATTTTTGGAAAATGGAGGAAAATAAAGTTTTTGATAAAATTATTTTTATTGCTCAAATATGTTGGTTATTATTTTTAAAGGTGAGAATTTCAAACGGTTTCGAAAACGGAGTTAAAACGGATTTTAAAATGATTTTTAAATGTTTTTAACTCTTGGAGTTGTTTTGACTTCCAACTCTTCATTTCTTTGCCTTATTTAAAGGAGTCTTTTGGATTCCAACTCTTCATTTCTTTGAATTATAAAAGGAAGTCGTGGGCAACCTTTTTAACATACTTTTGGCACAAATTTTGGAAGCAAATATATTTTATATTCCTCTTCTTTTTATATACACATTGGCCCTTGAGATTTGTGAGTTACAACCTTAGATTAGATATGTTCTTGGGGCTATTTTGTTGGGGGTTCTTGCAGGAGCTTTTGTAGATCTTTTGTGTTGATCTTGAGGATGCGATCGTTGGTTTCTCATCATGGTTTGAGGTATGGGGTTTTACACAATATGCTCCTTAAATCTCGCGAGTGTCATTCTCTTTGATTTCTTATTAATTGAACTCATATTTCAATTGTTAAATTCATTGAAATCTGGAAAAGTAATTGTTGAAATTATTTTGATTCATGTGGTATCACTATATTGTTGTTGAGCACGTTGTCATGAGATTTTAATATGGCACGGATGTTGGGCACCCGCCAAAATTCCTGTTTCCCGAGCTATGGCTTGATAAAGCATATACGGATGTGGTGAGGCCTGGTGACCCGGTTAAAGTGTTGTTGAGAAATTATATTGATAAATGCTTCGAGATTTTCATTTTGATTTGAATATTCTTACTCGTGTTGTTACGCTTTATTCATCGTTAATATATTTGTTGAGCATCTTTCCTGTCGTATTGTGTACTTCCCCATATTTTCTTTTAGTGGTAGGGTAGCGCGGATTTTGGGGCGCTATGGAGATTAATTTTAGCGAGGATTGTTTGGGAAAGATTTTATTATTTTGATGTATAGAGCTTTGGAGATTTGTATTTTTATTCGAGTTAGATAGTTGTAATTTAATTCGAGAGACTTATTGTAATTGAAGAGATTGAGATTAGTGGATTTATGTTATTGTGGGTTTATTTTGATGCTCTATACCTTGTTATTTGTGGATTTAGTTTAGTTTTATCGCATTAGCGCTCCGTTCGCTCTCCCCGGGCGGGCGGGGTGTTACAAATGGTATCAGAGCTTAGGTATACGGCAACCCCTCGGGGCTTGGGTTTTGGGTTCATTGCGTGGTTAGCAATTTTTGGAGATAGCAAATTTTTGGTGATATTCGTGTTAGGCATCTAAATTAGATGTGAGGAATTTATTTTTGGAGACGAAATTATTTTTGGAAATTGTTAGCCTTATTTTTTAGAGTTAGGCATTCGGCGAATTTCGAGGGCGAAATTCCATTGTTAGTGGGGAAGTGTAACAACCTGCGTAATTTTGGGTTATTTTAATTAATTTCTGGAAAATTGAGGAAAATAAAGTTTTTGATAAAATTATTTTTATTGCTCAAATATGTTGGTTATTATTTTTAAAGGCGAGAATTTCAAACGGTTTCGAAAACGGAGTTAAAACGGATTTTAAAATGATTTTTAAATGTTTTTAACTCTTGGAGTTGTTTTGACTTCCAACTCTTCATTTCTTTGCCTTATTTAAAGGAGTCTTTTGGATTCCAACTCTTCATTTCTTTGAATTATAAAAAGAAGTCGTGGGCAACCTTTTTAACATACTTTTGGCACAAATTTTGGAAGCAAATATATTTTATATTCCTCTTCTTTTTATATACACATTAGCCCTTGAGATTTGTGAGTTACAACCTTAGATTAGATATGTTCTTGGGGCTATTTTGTTGGAGGTTCTTGGAGGAGCTTTTGTAGATCTTTTGTGTTGATCTTGAGGATGCGATCGTTGGTTTCTCATCATGGTTTGAGGTATGGGGTTTTACACAATATGCTCCTTAAATCTCGCGAGTGTCATTCTCTTTGAATTTCTATTAATTGAACTCATATTTGAATTGTTAAATTCATTGAAATCTGGAAAAATAATTGATGAAATTATTTTGATTCATGTGGTATCACTATATTGTTGTTGAGCACGTTGTCATGAGATTTTAATATGGCACGGATGTTGGGCACCCGCCAAAATTCCTGTTTCCCGGGCTATGGCTTGATAAAGCATATACATATGTGGTGAGGCCTGGTGACCCGGTTATAGTGTTGTTGAGAAATTATATTGATAAATGCTTTGAGATTTTCATTTTGATTTGAATATTCGTACTCGTGTTGTTACGCTTTATTCATCGTTAATATATTTGTTGAGCATCTTTCCTATCGTATTGTGTACTTCCCCATATTTTCTTTTAGTGGCGGGGTAGCGCGGATTTTGGGGCGCTATGGAGATTAATTTTAGCGAGGATTGTTTGGGAAAGATTTTATTATTTTGATGTATAGAGCTTTGGAGATTTGTATTTTTATTCGAGTTAGATAGTTGTAATTTAATTCGAGAGACTTGTTGTAATTGAAGAGATTGAGATTAGTGGATTTATATTATTGTGGGTTTATTTAGATGCTCTATACCTTGTTATTTGTGGTATTGTTTTGTTTTATCGATAGTAGCGCTCCGTTCGCTCTCCCCGGGCGGGCGGGGTGTTACAGTATAGTAAAGTGCCTATCATACTACGATACAGAGTAGGATCTACAGATGTTCCATTTTCATCTCTAAAAAGTTTTAGCGTAGTACTCATGGGCGTCTTAGCATTTTTAGCACTCTCAATGCCGAATTTCTTAACGATCTCTAAAGTGTACTTAGATTGTGAAACAAATGGTCCCTCAGAATTTTGTTTGACTTGGAGACCTAGGAAGAACTGCAACTCCCCCATAAGGGACATCTGAAATTCCTTACTCATAATTTCAGAAAAGGATTTTACTTCTGAGGAAGAAGTTGATCCAAATATAATATCGTCTACATATACTTGAGCAATAGTAATGTGTTTGTCAAGATGTTTGACAAATAGAGTTTAGTCATTTCCACCTCTTTTGAAACCTTTATCCAAAAGAAAACTGGAAAGATGTTCATACCAAGCTCTAGGAGCTTGTTTAAGGCCATATAAAGCCTTTTTCAGACGAAATACATGATTTGGAAATTTAGGGTCAATGAACCCTTTAGGTTGTTCTACATAGGTTTCCTCAGCCAGTATTCCATTAAGGAACGCAGATTTGACGTCCATTTGACATAATGTAAAACGCATATGACAAGCTATAGCGAAAATAAGACGAACTGATTCTAAACGAGTAACAGGGGCAAAGGTATCATTAAAATCAATTCCTTCTATTTGGGAGTATCCTTGAGCAACTAATCTAGCTTTATTTCTAATTATTATCCCATTTTCATCAGTTTTATTTTTGAAAATCCAACGAGTACCAACAACCTTTTTGTGATCAGGACGTGGAACAAGATACCATACATCATGAATGACAAATTGTAAAAGTTCATCTTGCATAGAAGAAATCCAGTGAGAGTCATTCAATGCCTCATTTACATTTTTTGGTTCCACAAGGGAAACAAAACATGCATAATGTGCATAATTTCTAAGTTGGGATCTTGTACGCACTAGCTCACTAGGGTTACCAACTATGTTGTTTATGGGATGATCTTTAGAAACCCAGTTAGGTACTTCAGGTGTCTCAATAGGTAATGAATTATCTATTTCAGAAGGGTCATTTTCTAAAATATTTGAAGACTCTTCTTCAATAGGTAATTCACCAGTCTTGCTTTCTACAGTAGTGTCACTAACAATTACATTTATGGACTCCATCATGGTTTTAGTGCGAAGATTATACACTCAATAAGCTCTACTGTTAGGCGAGTATCCTAGAAATATGGCTTTATCTCCCCGGCTCTCAAATTTAGATAAGTGTTCCCTATCTTTGCATACATAACCAGTACTGCCAAAGGTTCTAAGGTAATTGATATTAGGCTTCTTATTGTACCAAATTTCGTAAGGGGTTTGTTTGGAATTCTTTCTAAGATAGACCCTATTAATTATGTGACACGCAGTACGAATAGATTCTACCCAAAAATATTTAGGTAAATTCTTGGCATGTAACATGACACGTGCCATCTCTTGCAAGGTACGATTCTTTCTCTCGGCGATCCCATTTTGTTGAGGAGTCTTAGGAGCACTGAACTCGTGTTTGTAACCATTATAGTCACAGTATTCTATAATACCAGTGTCTTTGAATTCACTACCTCTATCACTACGGATTCTATTTACTTGAGTGTCCTTTTCATTTTCAATCCTAAGAAGAATTTTTAGGAAGGTTTGAAAAGTGTCAGGCTTTTGTTTTAAAAAGGCTACCCAAGTAAATCTGGTGAAGTCATCAACCATAACAAATATATTACTGTGTCCACAAAGGCTAACAGTTTGGGAAGGACCCATTAGGTCCATATGGATGAGTTCTAAGGGATTAGAGTTGAGAATATCTTTGACTTTCTTATGAGGGGCCTTAACAATTTTACCTTCTTGACAGGAACCACAAACAATATTATGAATGGGATTAATTTTTGGAATTCCTCTTACTATGTCGTGAGTAGACAATTTACTAAGATTATCGTAATTTATGTGACCCATTCTGTTATGCTATATCTCGTTGTCATCCATTCTGGCAACATTACAAGTTTCAGAATTGTTCTTGACAGTGTAGCAGTTGTCAGGAGTTCTAAATCCAGTAATTATGCATTCACCTTTTTGATTTAAAATCTTGCAATTGTTCTTTGAAAAGGTAACAGTATGGTCTGAGTCACAAAATTGCGAAATACTAAGTAAGTTGGCCTTTAGACCTTTAACTAGAAGAACATCTTTAAGAATAGGAAGCCCATCGTCTTGGAGAGTTCCTTTGCCTATGATTTGAGATGAAACTCCATCACCAAAAATGACTTTACCACTAGAAAATATGGTTTTGTTTAAAAGTTTAGATTCATCTCCAGTCATGTGCTTAGAACATCCAGAGTCTAAATACCAACCAGATGATGTGTGTTCGGCTTTTAATGCAGTAACAAAAATATTACACTTCATTTAAGGTAATAGATCATCTTTTCTAATCCAAATTGCTCTAGTTTTCATCTTGCGCTTATTAGCTCTCAACTGATAAAATTTGCAAGCATTAGATTTTTGCTGAATAATATTTTGCGCATGATTTTGAATTTTGTGAAAGACTTGAGCATTTGGTTTAGGAAAGTGCTTAGGATTCCTTCTAGGAAATGTTCTTTTAGGTTTGGTCTTTCTCTTTCTATAGTTAGAGTTTTTATCTGGCTGTCTAGGAAGTATATAATTGTTTCGACTCCTCCTAGAATAGTTAAAGTTCTGGTAAGTACGAGGATTATAGATAGGTTTAACAAGTCTCCTATCATAGCAACTATCAAAAGAGTGACCATATATATCACAGTAGGAGCAATAAATATTGCTCAAGACGGGGGTCTCCTTAGGAAAGTCTCTAAACAAAGGTTTATTAGAGTTTTGAGGCTGAACTCTATTCCTAGGTGTGATAATCTTGAATGCAGACTCACTCTTCCTAATAGAAGGACAGACGTATTTAGCCTTAGGTGAACTTTCATGTTTAGAGTAACTCGATTCCCCAATATTAAAGCTTTGATTTTTTGAATCAAACTCAGTTTTTAGAGAATGAAAGTCTGGACATGTTTCAATAGGTCTTTTGCCTCCTGACACAAACTTGATAGTTTCAAAAGGTTTTGTTTGTGTTTTCAAATTGGGACAAAATCCTATACCAGTTCGATCATCAGAATTGGTTTTAGATTCAGCAACAAATTCATCAAAACAGTTAGAATTATTTTCAAATTTTGTAAATTTTTTGAAAACAGTTGTTGTCTTTTCTTTGGTTTGTTCCAATTCTAACAATGTCCCTTTGTACTTTTTCTCCAGAATTTCATTTGTTTCAGTCAAATTTTTCAGTTTTTCATTAAAAACTTTAATTTCACTTTCATGAGTTAAACATTGGGTAGTGTACTCTTCAACATTCAGTTTAACCATCAGGCTTAGATCTTCCAATTTCTTGGTAAGATCTTTAACAGTCTTTTCTAGTCTAGCGCTTTTCTTGAGAGTCTTAGTGTAAAGTGTGTGAATGTCTGGGAGGTCTTCATTGTCTGAGTCACTAAGTGTGGTGTGTGGAGTGACCCCTAACGATTCATTTGTTAAACTCACACACTCATTGACATCGTCATTATCGCCATCCCTTTGACTCATACACCCCGAGGTAGAACATGCAACATTCTCAGTAATCAAAGCATCTAAACCAGTAATAACCACATTCGAAGTATCAGTCATAAAATTATTTGGTTCATCCTCATTAATAAACATAGGCATGTCATGATTATAAATAATCTTGGCAAAGAAAGACATGCAAGGATCAAAAGCATCTGATGACTCAGGTTCCTCATTTTCAGAGTCACTTGAATCATCCCATGTTTTGCAGATGTTAGCTCTAGTGTGTTTGTTTTGAGTGTTCAAATTAACTCTTCAGTCTTGTGCAATGTGCCCCAGTTTACCACATCTACAGCATTCAGTCTTCTTAAGGTCTCTATTAGGTCTGATATGAGAGTCCTTGTGATTTTTGTCATTGATTTTCTCATGAGGTCTGTGACTAGAAGGAGTTGGATAATTTGACTTTCCTTTTTTATTTAACACTTTGTTTCTAAACTTAATGATTTTCTTGAACTGTTTTGTCATTAAGGCAATCTGATTGTCCAAACTCTCTATATCGCAGTCCTCATCAGATTCAACATTGGAAGTATTAAACTCAGGCTTAATCAATTTAAAAGAGAAGCTTATATTGGAACTAGTCTGTTTCCTATGGGATTGGGTTAATTGTTTATTAAATTCCAGTTCCAATTCCACAGTTCTTAATTTACTACTGAGTAATTCAGGAGTGAGATTTATATCACACATTTCCTCAATAGCATATCTTTTGTTATCAAACTTCTGTGGTAATGATCTCAGAATTTTAGATACAATTTCCTGTCTATCATAGGTTATCCCATTAGCATGCAGTTTGGTCACAATATCAGTCAGGTTCATATAGAAGTCATCAAATGATTCAGTCTCAGACATAATTAAGGAGTTATATTGCTGAATAAGCATTTGGGTTTTAGCAGCCTTAACTCTAGTGTTTCCTTCATGAGCAGTGACTAAGGTGTCCCAAGCTTCCTTAGAAGTGGTACATGATGAGATTCTTTTGAACTCATGTTCATTTATAGACATAAATATAGCATTCTTTCCTTTATTATTATTTCGAGAAACTTATTTCTCTTCTTGAGTGAACTCACTTAGAGCTTTCTTAACTCTCTCATTACTTCCTTCGTTGGCTGGTTTAGTAGGAAAAGTATAACCATTTTTAACAATGTCCCAGACATCATCTCCCAAAGTTCCTTAAATGAAAGCAATCATCCTTACTTTCCAGTAAGCAAAATTGGTTCCATCAAAGATTGGAGGTCTGGTCAAGTTACCAAATCTTTCATTTTTCTCGTCCATCTTTGATTTTCAGAAAACAATTTCAAAAACACAGGATCTTTTTAAAAGCAGTTTACAAAGCTCTGATACCAATTGAAAAATGCGTTACTAAAGCCGTTTATTGAAAATAACTATTTAAGTAACTCCGAGTTATTTTTTGAAGAAACTCTTTTCTTAAATCAAAAAGGATTAATCACAAGACGTGTTTAATAAAACAGTATGTACGAGATCTTATTCAAGATTTGGACAACAAGTTTAAAAGATAGTTTAAACAAGTTTTAAACACAGCACAACCAAGAATGAGATGAGAAAATGTAGAAGGCTTCTGTTCACAATTTTTTACGTGGTAAAACCTCACCAATTGAGGAAACATCCATGACTCCCTCTACGGAGTAAAATAAAAAATCCACTAAAACAAATATATGAGTTACAAACTATATAACTAACATGCAAACAACTCAGACCTATATAAGTTTAGGAATGTACCCTCTGGTGTCCTTACACTTCTCTGCAGTTCTGATTGTAGATGTAGTTCTCCCAGTTTGTCAACTTCTGATTTGTTCCAGCACTTTACGTCGACTTATGTTCTCAAGATCTTATTACCAACACTTTTCGTGTTGTAGGGTGTAAGTGTTTGTGAATGTGCTTTCTAACACATGCATGTACACACACACACTTATTAAGTACAAAAAGTCCTAACAAATTACAGTTACACTATATGCTGTGATCTTTTCTTTTCTTTTTTCTTACAAAACTTTGAACCTTATTTGACCTTTCAATCTATCCCAGAATCCACGGATACCTTGCTAGGAAGACAGACAAGGTCTTAATCAATCTCAAAATTTAAAACAAAAACTTTTTGAGATTGAAAACCTCCAAGTGAGATTCCAAACTAGGTCAAAGGTTTAGTTTTACAAGAACAAGAAACAGAAAACATTTATTGTTGATTTCAAAGTAAGAAAACGTTTTAGAGAAAACAATCAACAATATATTTCTCAAGATGAGAAATAGAATGAAACTAAGTGTAATGTAACATGAATAACTCAGATCTGAGATTTCTATGGAAACAGAAACTAGATCTAAGTAGAAGTCTAAGTTGGAAACAAGATCTCACGAACACAAGGTTACAGCAACAAAAAATAACTCAACTCCAACTCTCAAACACTCAAGAACACTCAGGATGGTATTTTTGGATATGGTGTTTTGAAGAAGTGTTTGGGTTAGGTTTGAAAAGGATTTGGACGAAGTTAGGGTTTCTAACTTTCTTCTCTCTCTGATTTCTCTCTACTCTCTCTTCTCTCTTCTCTCTCTACTCTCTCTTCTCTCTTAATTTCTCAGAGGAAATGAAATGGCCAAAAGTCTTCGAAGTCTGAGAGAAGGGTCCTTTTTATAGAGGGAGGAGAAGGTTCGAGATATCTGATCAAAACCAAGGGCTGAGATCGAGTCAATTTAAATTGACTTGAATTTAAGGGCTCACACAAAGCGGTGCATAAACGAACGCTGATTGGCTTAAAAAGTTACACGGGGATTCATCAAGGCAACATGCAGACCATTGATAAGAAATGATCCAAGGGCTGATAACACATGCGTCTATTGTCTCAGTAAAGAAACACATATCTAACCAATCAGAGGGCAACAGGTGTTGGCCAGTTAAGGGATATAAAACGCGCGTCCAAACTAATTACAAGGAATACCCTGAAGTCTCTGCTGCTTTTGGATTCTACCCAAGGTAACATTAGGCCATAAAACACAACAAATAATATTAAGAGATTGACCCCAAAACTTTTAAATCAAGTTTTAATTATTAAAACATGGTTTAAAAATTGTTTAAAAAATCCCAAAAAATTATTAAAAAATCAAACTTAGGGATTTAAACACACTCAACACATGTACACACATAATAATGCAATATGACATGCATGAAATGAATTCTAAGTGTGTGAGTGTTGGCAATAGTCTCTTGATCATTACAAGAAAGAGAGATGAATAGGCAATCCAACTTCTGAGGCTCTTTGGTTTCTAGGATGGACATAATTTTATCACAATTTCCAAACTAGATGAGCACTTATACAATATAGACTCAAGTGAGTCAAAGGTATGGTCTCTGTGAAAGGGAGAGTACTTTTGACTTATCTCTTTTATCTTCAGTAGTCCTCACGGGCTTCAGTGGATGAAAAATATTATGAGCTTCCCATATTTCAACAAGCTCCTTCATAGTGGCTATGAGCGGGGTAAAATGTTTGGCCTTTGTAGGCGTATTATTTTAACTTCTGCCTTTATTCTTCTTGGACTCCGCATCCCTAGAGCATTATCCAATATGAGATAAGATGTCTTTCCTCTTTTCTTGATGATCAGTGTCTATGGCGTGCCTTGCTGAGATTGCGTCCTTAACATTCATATACTTCTGACACCATTCTAGCAACTCAGTTATAGATTTGGATGTTTCTTACTCAAAGACCTCAACAAGTCTTTAGAGGTGAGGCCCTTGATGAATGATGCCACGCAAATGGTGTCATTTAGGTCATCGACTTGGAGGGCTTTCTTATTGGATCTATTGGCATATTCCCTAAGAGACTCGTCAGTCATCTATCTGAAGTTAAGGAGGGAAGTGACATACTTCCTTATCATCCATGCTTTAATGAAATAGCTGACAACAAAGCTTTCCAGCTCAGTGAAGCTCATATTGGTACCTTATCTTAGCTTAGGAAACCAATACCTGACAGTTCCCATCAATGTAACAGGAAAGGTTCTGCACATGACCTTATCTAAGGTATCTTGAAGGAGCATGAGAAAACTGTAGGTATCCAAATGATCAATTGGATCCTTATATCAATCAAATGGTTTAGTACTAGGTATCGACAACTTTGGTGGAAGAACATAATGTTGAACGTCATTAGAGAAGAGAGACAATGTCTTTTTGTAGGGTCAATTCAATGGTGTTGGGAGTTTGTCTCTTGTATTGGTTGAGGAAATTCCCCAACTAGTCCTGCATCTTCTTAATCCCATTCTCTCAAGGCTTATCCACCCTATAAACTCGTTGAGATTGATCTCCAAGAAGAGATAACCCATGCTTCATAGTAATGTGGGTCATTGATCGTTGGGGGGCCCTAGGCACACCTTCTAAATCATTCTCCACCTTTAAAAGGGCTCGATATTCTCTGTTGTACCACTATGTTTTGGTACATTTGATTCCTCTTCCACTAGGGGTAAATGCAGACTACAGAGAATGGTAGCTAGATGCTCTTCGTGATCTTTCATCCGAGCTTCCATTTCAGTGAAACAATAGGCCAAAATGTCATTGGTCAACATTTTTAAAAGAGCTGTAAATGTATTTGAAATAAATAGAACTTTTCATTCCCACATATGACATTAAACTTGTTAGTGTTGAATATTATATTACCTCATACCCAATCAGGTGCTCCCCTCTGGACCTCACACGAGTGATTGGGGAGACGTATCAAAGTATGAGACAAGGATATAAAGTGGTTTGGACCTCGGGCGAAGACCCTAAGTCCACTAACAAAGGCGTTTCTCTATTTATTATATCATAAAAGTTGTATTACAATCTATGAGATCTCTTGGACTTTAGAAAAGAGAGTATGAGGTCCTTGTGACCTTTATCCTTAATGCAAAGGACCTTAGTATTCTTCTTCCCACCTAATCCACCAGACGCGCTGCAGGCGTTCATCCAAACCTACGGAGGTCAGGTAATGCATTAGTTGATTTTGTGATGATCTTAAGGTATATTGTGATAATACCTTTTCGGGATGAGGGCAACATGGACTTAAAAGGCCAATTCCCCTCAAACCTAGGTATGCTGTGTGCGTCATATATGGTAGAACATTAGAGTTGTGGTCTCCAAGTTTGGTTGAAGAGACATGTTGGAATGACTAGGACTTTTGGAAGGCTTAAAAAGTTTTTGAGGTCTGCTACTATACCATGGTCTTTTTCCTATAGCAGTTGTAGTCTTTGGAGCTAGGTAGTGGTCTGGCACAGGTCCGAGGGGAAAAATTAGGTCCTCTATCCTTGCAATATTGGAGTCGGTGGACTTGAAGCGCTTTGGAATACCAAGGGTCAAATATGGTATAATTAAAGGATAAATCACATGCAAATTCCTCTCGTACAAAAGTATCGAGTAACCATTGTACACCAACTTTCCACCCGTAAACTTATAACCCTATATATCTAATAATTCAAAGGGTTTCTTAGTTATTTTTAATGTACCCAACTTGGTGTATACCATTCCCAATTTAACTCAGTGAGAATCCTATCACGAAATATATATAAAGAACATCCATAATAAATGAAACACAATTTCACCTATGAGTAATACCCATTATAGAGCAGGAAAATACCATACCTTTCACCACAAGCCCTTACTTATAGAGAGAATCCCATTTAGCTTAAAGACTCTTACTTTATATCCTCCATATTACATGTGACACTTGGGGTTTAAACCCCTAATATAATTTTATATGTGGGAGACATATGTGGAAACCCCCCTGAAATTACCATATTTAACTCACTTGTGTGCCTTTTCCCTCTGTAAAACAATATCGGCAACAATTACAAACTTTTCTTTACTGAAATGAAGGATTTTGTTGCTTATAGATATCAAAATCATGTAGTTACTTCCCTAAAATCGTGCGCATCGAAACGCCCCTTCACGGCAATGAGGGGGCTCGATTTTATGGCCAAGGGTATCACCCCCACCCACCCACCCCCAAAAGAAGATAATTTCACTTTTCCACCTTATCTTTACCCTAATTTCCAGTTTAACACTCACACTTTCTTTTCATGGGCTTAATCCATGAACTTTCACATCTTCGAGTAACCCCAAAACGCTAATGATGTTGAATATTTGGACAAAAAATTAGTCACGTGACATGCACGTGAGTGCATTTTTATCGAATTCAATATATTTTTTTAAAATTACAAAAGAACATTAAAAACATTTATAAAACATAAAAAATCTAGAAATAAAAAAACTCTAAAAATATAAAAATATAAAAAATGCAAAATGATAGAAAAGCATTGAATAAGTTTCAATAAAATATTTGAAAATCTAAAAATTACAGGGAAAAACATTTAAAAAATTATTGAAATTACAAAAAAAATATATTAAAAAACTCATGACACTGAAAAATACAAAACCCAAATGTCTTCTTCCTCCAAACAAATAAAACTTACTTGAAGCCAAATGTCCTCTTCATCCAAACAATTAAAGCTACTAGAACCTAAATGTCCTCTTCCTTCAAGAAAACAAAAACAATTGATCTCAAATGTCCTCTTCATCTAAGCAAACAAATCTGAGACTTATTGATCACAAAACCTCAACACCATTGCCATTATGACCCTGCATTTCAAAAAGTATGTAGGGTTCGTTTTTGTTCGGGGTGAAATACTTTTAAGCACAATGAAAAGTAATAGGGTGAAATATTTTTTCACGTATTTAAAATGAAATTTTTGGATGTTTAAAATTAAGAATACGTGCACCCTTATAATTATGCAACATTAAACAAAAATAGCGAACAAAATTTAACTCTAAATATGTGAAAATATATTTCACCATTTTTACTTTTCAATGCGGTGAAATAATTTTACCCTAAACCCAACGGACCCTTAGATTCAAACAATCATTACAATTTTAAACCCAGAATCACCAAAATAAAAAAAAAAACACGCATTGCGATTTTAGACAAATCCATAAATAAAAAATCCAAGAGAGAGAAACCCAATATCCATTCCAACAAACCCTAGATCCGTGTGTGTGTGAGTGTGAGTGTGTGTGTGTGTATACATATTCTAGTGTGTCTTTGTGTGAGTAAGATGAAGATAGATGAGAGGGGAAGAGAGAGGTATGAATCCGTGTGTGTGCGGGTGAAGATTTGTGTGTGATTGTGTGGGCGAGAGAGGGGGAAATGAAGATAGTCGAGAGAAAGAGAGAGGTGTCTACATCTATGGCTGTTATGACACACCCACACACACACACACACACACACACACACACACACACACACACAGAGAGAGAGAGAGAGAGAGAGAGAGAGAGAGAGAGAGAGAGAGAGAGGTTGTTTACAGCCCAAGATAAGAGTACCCCTTTAAGGCCATCTGTAGTGGGTAGTGTAAATGTGTAGTTTTACACATTTTTGTCTCACAATGGGTAACAAAATGTGTAGTTGGAGGAAAGAGAAAATGTTAAGGAAATGTAAATCTAAACAACCGATACACAATGTGCAAGTGGGACCCATGCATTCTGGGCGTTAAACATATATCCGCCCAGATTAACTTTTTTGATATATTGTCCGCCTAAATTCATTTTTGAAAATCTGGGCGGTAATATTTTAGCCGCCCAGATCTGGGCGGTAAAAAGGTTAACGCCTAATAGGCGCCACGTACCCTCTTTGCATTGTCCCAGTGTAAAACTTCGACCAATAATCTAAACAAAACAATATAAATTTACATCTCCATGTACTCAATTTACACATTACCACTACAGATGGCCTAAAAAAATCACATGGGAAACACATACCATTCTCCATCGAGAAAAAATAAACGGTATTTTGGAGTTACTTGAAGTTGCGAAGTTAAGCGGTTAAGGCCGGAAAATAAAAATATGGTTGGTGAAATGAAAATTGAGATTACGTTCACAGAGAAAAAAGATGTTTCATCCACATATCCTAACACTAGTCTTGCCAATGTATATTAGTTGCTACTCCACCTGCTTATCAAAAGTGCAAATATCAATTGCCCTCGGGTGAAGCCCGGTTTAAAATTTGGTAAAATCATTGAATCTCACGGTTCATACTAACCGAATTAGATTTTGTACTCTAATTCTGATTCCACATTCTTAGAAGAAAAGTTATAAAAAAAGATATGACGACAAGATTTTGGTAGCTGGTGTACTAGTGATAATGGTTCACTAACTACTTAGAAAGGGGAAAAAAAAGGTGGGAGGTTATAGCATATAGCCATATTCACTTCATTTATAAGTAACAGAAAATAACATATTTCAAAAGGAGTTCATCTATATATTTTAAATGAGAACGAAAGAACGATTTAGCTATATATGTCAACAGTGGCGGACCCAGGATTTCCGGTCCGGTGTGCGAATTTTTTTACAAAGGCCGGGGTTTTTAGGGTTATTTTTACCTTTTTTGTTTTGCAATTTTTAACCCTAAAAATATTAATATTTATATTCACCCATTTTTTGTTCCACTTTATTTGCAGACTTTTTTCAAAATACTTTAACAAAATATTACCATAAATTTTACATAACAATAAAAAAAATTCAACATATTTGACCTAAATTTGAAAATATATTCCAAATTCTCTTTCGGAAATTAAAATTAGCAAAAAACGAGAAAACTAATATAATCACGGAATAGGCAACAAACCAATAACATATAGTCAATACTTTTATTTTTAAAATACTAATAATACCCAACAAATCTATATTTTCAAAATTTTAAACAAATAGAGCCTATAGACACAACAATTAAAAGTAAACTAACAAAAAAAATTGAACATTTAAACATTGTGCATTTATTAATTATCATTTAAAATTGAGCATTTAAACTAATTTAATATTTAACCATGAACTTAAAATTACATTTGGTCAACAAATGTAATTTGGGGACAACAATACTAAGCACAGAAATTGAACTGTACAATACAAATGATTCAACTTGGCTAATAACAATAAATTAATAAGGTGTTCATTGCTTCAGTTTGTTAGCGCCTTCTTCTCTAGCCTTTTACAACATTTCATGGTATGAAAAAATTTCACCATATAGAATCTCACCATATAGAATTTTAATAGAATAGAAGACTCAAAAATTAAAAAGAAAAATACATGTAGGCTGTTATGGCTTAGTATAGAAGTTCTAGAGAGGAGCGGAGAGCGGAGCGCCGGAGCTGCTTCAGGCAGAGTCTCTGAAGACTGAACCTGAGAGGAGCGGAGAGCGGAGCTACCTTGCTTCTGCTGTTGGATTTTTACACGCTATTTCTGCTTGCTACTGCTGGATTTAACCAAGGAGAGGAAGGGATCGACAGTCGTGAGGGACGAGAGGAAGGAGAGAGAGATTGTTAGGTTAAAAGTCTTGTAAAATGCGTTTGGTGCATTTGTAATCAGATAAGCGTGTAAAAAATAGAATTAGTTTTATTTCTAGTTTTGTCCCCACAAACTCAATACCTTTTATTATGAAACATGACACAAAGGTCCAAAAAAAGAAAAAAACAGCCTATACGCGGGAAAAAACTCCTAAAAACCTAGGTGGGCGGCCGCCCACTCTCGGGACCACTTAGGTCCGCCTCTGTATGTCAATCTGTTTGTGCATGTCTGTCTATGGCAAGTAATTGTAATACCCAATATGTCCATCGAAACCATTAGAATAGCATCTACATTGAACATGGACTAATAGATTCATTCCAAGAAAGCTATGAAATACACGTGAAGAATCCATAATATTTATATTGAATAACATTCTCCCACAAATTTTCACCACAAGTATTTCGGTTACTCGCACACCCAAAAACAGATCATTGAACTGAAAGTCGTGATGAAAAACACAACTCAAAAAAGGGTGGTAAGCTTCGAAAAGGTGAAACAAAAAACAAAAAATATTAGAAAAAGTTTAAACCACAATCCAGCTGACATGCTTCAACTACGACGGATTATGATCAATGTCACCGCGAGCGAAGAAAGAAAATACTAAGCTCTTGACCCACATTACCATCTGGGTCAACCAGATGGAATGTTTCACAATCTGACGACCCACGAACCCTCTGAAAATTGCTCCGAAGGTACATGATTTCTTCGTCATCACGGTCAATTTCCTTACCCGATATAATGCCTGCGCCTACCTCAACTCCTTCCATAACCCTAAATACCTTCAAATCGGACTTCGAAGGCCGACGCTTAATAGCAAACCCTACTTTTTTTCCATTACAATACATACGCCAAACCGGCATGGAGAGGAGAGCGCAAGAATCTTCGGTGTAGGAGCACTCGAGCGCAATTCTTAAAAGTCCACCGCGCATTTCACGTGCAAGAATGGCTGTGGGGACCGCTAGTTCAAGGAGGAGAAGTGGGTTGGTGGATTTAGGGTTTGTTTGGATACAAAAACTAACTTTTCCACGTCGGTGACCGAATAGGGTGCCCGTGATGGTGGTGGAAGGGGTGAATAAACTAGGTTTTGGATAATTGTGGTATTTGCGAGTGTCATTTTTTTCTTTGAATTCATCTATGAAGGTGCAATTGCAAGATGGAATGAGGAGATCGATGAGAGAGCGGAGGAGCCGCCATGACCAGACTTGTTTTTGGCAGTCGACAGAGGTGACACCAGCCATGGTGGTGGTGGTGGCGGTGGCACCAACTGTCGGATAAGGCATTTGGCTCTTGAAGTAGGAAAGGAATATGGTCTCGTCTTTGTTTATATAGGATATTGTCATGCTGGAATAATCATTGTAACAACTTTATGTTCATAAAATCATTGTGTAAAGGTCCCCAGTTGTTCATTTAACTGTATTTCTATTCCATTACATTATTTTATATGCTTTCAAACTAAAGCACACAACCATGCATGTACCAATTTAACTTAGATGAAAACGATGGTAGAAATATGTAAACCATTACCACATTAGTACTTACTCAGTACCCAATTATTTTAATGGAAATCATACAGAAATTAGCAGCCATATTATCACCAAGACAGTGCATATGACTTGTGCTAAACAATTGTACAAATTATATGTAGTTAACAAAAGTATTCTGAATCTTGGACCATGATGCTTAACCTTAAATCAAGTAACAATGACTACAATATATCATATTCATATATACTAAGTTGCAAGGTCTAGGTTTATCTAAGCTTATTACATCATATATGTAATTTTAATACAATAATATAATAGACTGATAAAATGTCAATTTTGCATGATGGGGCAATGGGTAGTGTCACGGTCCAATGTATTCTTATCAACTCGTGGATTTTATATTCTGGATCCATTTTCCATGTAGTACTCTTATAAATGTATTTAGTATCTCAGCCCAGGTAATAAAGTCACATCATAACTTGTAATGAATCCTTTGCATGTTACACAACTCGTCATACACTCATAATATCTAATATTATGTTTTCTTATAAAGCCTCCACATAATTAGAGATAACTTTATGTCGAATTAACAATACATGGAAAATATAGTGGGTTGGGAATACCGTACAATCATCAACCACCAAAACTTTGGTTGACAATGTGTAAAAGAGTGGGCAAACAAATTTTGTCATAGGCATATTTTACCTAATTTTTTTCACATGGAGCTATCAAATAACCATTAGGCAAAATTAAAGTCAATCCAATTAATTTATTTAAAAATAATTTTTATATTATATTCAAAAAAATTAAAAACAGTTTTTACAATATTTTTATATTACGGTTTTTAAAAAAAATTGTAAAACATTTTCTTGAGAATTTTTTATAATATTAAAAACAGTTTTTAAAATATTACAAAACAATTTTTAAATATTCACAACAGTTTTTTTTAACTATTTCAAATATTTTTTAATTTTGTTTTTAAATTTTACAACTTTTTTATATTATATTCAAAACAATTTTTAAAAATGTTAAAAACTATTTTTACAATATTTTTGTATTATGGTTTTTCAAAAAATTTGTAAAACATTCTCTTAACAATTTTTTATAATATTAAAAACAGTTTTCAAAACATTACAAAACAGTTTTTAAATATTTATAACAGTTTTTTTAACTATTTAAAACAGTTTTTAAAATTATTTTTTAAAAACTTAAAACTGTTTTTATAATATATTCACAATAGTTTTAAAAAACATTAAAAAAAGTTTTTACAATATTTTGTTAGTACGGTTTTTTTAAAAAAATGTAAAATATTTTCTTAACAATTTTTTATAATATTAAAAACAATTTTTAAAACATTGCAAAACATTTTTGTAAATATTCATAACAGTTTTTTAATTATTTAAAACAGTTTTCAAATTATTTTTTAAAATAAAATCGTTTAAGAAGTTGACAAATTTATTGACAAATATTTTCCACTCAAATAGATAAATAAAATTTATTTACAGATTGTACATAAAAGATATTGTAATGCTTAAACAAATTATATAATTAAAGAGTCAAAATATAAACAAATTTTTATACTTATCAATATTTTAATATTTACCTAGATAAAAAAAGGGACATATAACAAATAGTCCCTCGGACATTTTTTAATACCCATTTAGTCCAAACATTTTTATTTTGCCTCAAAAAGTCCTTTGCCACATATTTTGGAGAGGGAGTGCCGCTGGCGCGGACCTCTAAAAATAAGAGGATATTGAGTGCTTGAGGGACTAAATGGGTTAAACTAAAAATATATATTCTTTTTAAAAAATATATATTAATAGTAGGGACTATTTAATAATTGACCCAATAAAAAAACTAACCGAACATCCCTATATTCTAATTATTAGACCCTTCAATATTATGCGCCATACAACTCCAGTTTACAACTGTTCAACTATTATTTTATACATAAATGCTGAATCCATATGAACTTTTTCTAGGCTATTATACCATCATCATTGAATACGATCCACATACTACCACAGAAGGGTACTCTATAAAATTGCTTTCTATTTGGAGATTTATGAAAGTTCCCTATTTTCTTTATGTTTTTGGACGGACTTTGAGACAACGGACTGTTGCACGAGAGAAAACAAATGAACAGCTTTATGCTTTATAGCCTGTTTCTGCACTCATGTCCTTAGCCTTTTTCTTTGATTTAAAATGACTACTTTTTTCCGTAAAATGACAGGATAGGGGAATTGTTATATATATTTTTGAACTTTTATCTAATTCATCGAACTCCACAATATCTGGTAATCATTCATTCCCTTCATTGTTTATATCCTTACAGCAGCATCATGGTTCGAAAATAAAAAAATGAGTTTACCAAATGCCTCCCCATTAAGAACTAGCAGATTACGAGGTTGGACTGATTAATTAGAGTAATTCTACTCTCCCGGAATGAATGACCGACACAATAATGGAATTCAAAAGGACAAAAGAGGAAAAGAATGGCTAAAAGTTGAAACCACAAAAGGAAACAAACAAAAAAAAAGGATGTACATTAAAATTATATTTAATCAAGTATCAAGTATAAAATTGTCATTGTCACAGTTTTTGAGGTTGATATTCGATACTATCAAAATAATGTAAAAATCATTAATCGCGAATGAAGATTAATCAAGATATGCATAAATTGGTTCGGACACCATATGGTATGCTACCAAAAAAAAAAATTAAAATTATACTTAAAAGTCATTATAAAACTTTTGTTGTTAAGTGTAATATATAATATTTTTTAATAAAAATAATTAAAACTGATAAGAAATAATTTTTTATAATAAATAAAAATACCAAAAACATCTTATAATCATTGCAAGTTTAATTTTTTTTCCACTCTTTTGACTTACCTCCCGCGAAAATTGTTTAATTAGATTTATCCCTAAAAAAATAGACCTACCAAATGATAGATGTTTTACAAATGGGTTAATGCATATTTTACAATCGTCTGTTACAAATATATATAGAGAAAGGGAGAGTGAGGAGCATGTGCACACTAAATTTGCACATCATTTTTTTAAAATAGTAAAAAAAAATTGAATTGATTTTTTTTGTGTGATATTTAAACATTTCAACGAACCCGTGTAAAAAAAATCAGCTAAAAAAACTTTTTTTTCTATTTTTAAAAAATCGGTCAAACTTTCGTTGCTTTTAAGCACTTTAAAAGCTGCGAAAGTTTGACCGATTTTTTAAAAATAGCAAAAAAAAGTTTTTTTTAGCTGATTTTTTTTTACACGGGTCCATTGAAATGTTTAAATATTACATAAAAAAAATCAACTCAATTTTTTTTTTACTGCTTTAAAAAAATTAGTGTGATCCAGTACTGTGCAAACTTAGTGTGCTCTCTCTCTCTCTCTCTCTCTCTCTATATATATATATATATATATATATATATATATATATATATATATATATATATATATATATATATATATATATCCTTCTCTCACTCTATAAAAACTTTTGCTTTCAAGTATGATATAAAATAGGGTTATTTTGGGTTTGACATCCATTAATTATTCGTTATTGAGTCAAACCCTCATAGTTTTTACTTAGGGTTTGACCCTCATTTTGATGAATTCCATCAATTGGCCGTTAACTCATTTTCAGTCCTAAAACCTCTAATATACCCCTCCCTCATTTTTTATAAAACGTTAAAAAGGTTATTTTTTTTATTTAGAAAAACGTTTTAAAAAAATGAAGGAGGGAACGATCAACTCACTAAATACGTCAAATTGGGGGGTCAAACCTTACAAAGTGTAACTATGAGGGTTTGACTCAGTAACGAATAGTTAATGGGTGTCGAACTCAAAATAACCCAATTATATATCAGACTTGAAAACAAAAGTTTTTATACTGACTTTTAAGAACTATTTTAATATACATCCTTCCTCGTGTAATCTGAGAGTGAAATAATGTTTTTTTAACAGGTGGTTGTAAAATATACATTAACCCCAACTGTAAAAATATGTCATTTGGTAAGTCTAATTTTTGGGGAGTAAATCTAATTAAACAATTATCGCGGGAGGTAAGTCAAAAAAGTGTAAAAAATTGAACTTGTAGTGATTATAAGACGTTTTTCGTATTTTTATTTCTTATAATTTTTTTTAGTTATTGTGAGTTTTATATAGTTACAAAGACTAATTTTATTAGAAAAATATTATATATTATACTAAAAAATGAAATTTTTATAATGATTTATAAGTATAATTTTAATGAACGCCTTTATTTGTATAAATTGAGAGAGAGAGATAGAGAGAGAGACTTTTTTTTTTTACTTTTATGGTTTCAACTTTTAAGCCTTTTTCTTTTCTTTTTTAGTTTTTTTTCATTACCTCATTGAGCCGATCATTCATTCTGGCAAAGTAAAAATACCCAATTAATTAAGGTTCCTATAAAAAGATTTGGTATGTGAGTCAACTAAAATTATAGCGACATCAACCATATTGACCATCCTTTTACATTTAAGCTGATATTATAAAGGGTATTACCACCTTTAAAATAAATGCCTCTAAATGAAGTTATATTTTTAAAACAATGTTGTCTATCACAAAATTGATGATCAAGAATTAATCTCATTTACATTTCCTGAGTGTTATACCATAAAACTGGAGTATGACCTGGACCAATGAAATTGTGACACCTATCATATTGAAATATTCAATTAAGCATTATCCGTAGGTCATTACCTTCATCGGTTGAATATTCTCTCATGGTAGGCAGTATGGCTGACCTCCAGCGGGAAGGTCAATCATCATCAAGGTAGAATGTCAACATTAGGATACATATGGGAATGTCTATAGCCTATTTTATAAATGCACGTAGGTTAAACACCCAAACTAGCTCATGGTTAGATGTCATCAAAAATGTAAAACAGTGTATGTAACTTACTTATAAAGGCATTCCACCTTTTTTTCATATTATTCCAACTATGAATAACATATCAACCCCTAGCGGGGATATGAAGAAAATGATATACACTTAACCTTGGAGACATTCTTGAGAGCTTGTACCGAATCTTAATACAATGTAACTTTGCACTCATGGACATAGACACCTCATTGGGCTAAACCACGTTACACCCATTTGTCTCTTTCTCTTTTTCTCATATCTCTCAAGTTCACCTCTTTTCTTCTATACCTATTATAGTTTATTATTGGTAATTCCGAGCTAAGAGCTAAAATATATATTTACCAATTTTAAATAATAACATATTTGCATCGTCTAGGGGAATCGACTAGACAAGCCATCTATTATTTCCTATTCAAGATCATTCGTCAGCCCGTTGTTGCTAGAGATGGGTGACAATATCGAAAGTAATCGGGCTACTGAAATCATTCCTTCACCCAACCCTATGGGGATAGGGGACCTATAAGGGATTTTTATAAGCATAGTTAAAGGCTAAGAGGTAATGCAGGAAACTGTGAAGAAGTTAACTCAGACACTCCAGTCCAGTCAGAGTAGGCTCGTAGCAGACCCTATCACGCCATCTGGACGAGAACTCTCTAATAGGATAGGAGAAATGTTGTATCCTTCCTCCTGTAGATATAGACAACCAGCCTATCACGAACGGGCGCTACACCAAGATGAATATTGGATCACAAAACCAAATGAGCAAATCTAGATATTCTAGATAAATGGATGAAAAATCATATCGCCCAGGATCCACCCTCAGGATCACTTATCATTATGACGAGCAGTCATTCTTCGAGAAAAGATTGAACATGTCGTAGAGGCTGAGTAGGAACGCTACGTTTGATCTTCTGGGTCCCCGAAGGTTGAGGAGTTTTCATCACTGAGAGCCTAAAGCATCCATAGACCACCAAAAAGGATCTGTTAGGTCAAGGACTAGAGTACTAGGGTCAGTACGCACCGAGAAAACTTCTCAAGAAGAGAGCTCATGGCAAAATAATGACTAAGCAGCTAAAAGTATCTCATCCAAGGTCATCTCAGATGACAAGCCATGGAAAGACTCAATTTAACGATTGGAGGATCACTTAAGAGAGATAGCAAAGTCAAAAAATCCCTTACACAGGAGTGTTGTGAAATGATAACTTTTCACTACTTCAAATGTGAATTATCCTACGCCTGTTAAGTTCAAGCCACCCATGATTGTGGCCATTTGGGGTGGATTCCTCCAGCGTGGGCTAAGCCCAAAATTAGAGGGAGACAAAATGGATAATTCTCTCTCTCTTTGTGCGTGTGTGGATTAATTCCTCACGCAATCTTTTCTCCACTCACGCGATCTTCACGGACTACCACGGATGTAATTCGACCATCGTTAAAGGGGGGTAATATAAAAAATGGAGTTGCCAGCCTATTTTGCTAAAAAAAAAGGTAAAATAATGTAGCCTTCCCGAGAGTACGGCATCAAAAGGCAAACTTGATACAGAAGAAACCAAATGAATCGAGGGTCCGATTAGTAAGTTAGAGAATGGGGATGTGTTAGGCACCTATTATGACGTTTCGATCTCTCGTGGGCTATAATGATGTTCTCCTTTTTTCTTCAAGATGCGATTCATGTATACAATGTGTGCGATGTGAAAATAAGCGAGAAAAAAGGATCACACCACTCATGTTGTAGGAATGACGGAGAGGAGTCATCCTAAGGAGTACACAAAAGAAAGGAAAATAATATAAATTATGGTGTTAGCTCCCACCAAATCACAATTCACTATAAGAAAATGAATGTGCATGTCCGGTGGGAACACTATTATGTAGGCGCAAGCATGATCCAAATAATACAAAATATCAGATGCGAACAAAGTAGAGTAATGACCGAAATAGGACTCGAATCCCAATAATGACTTAGCAAGCCTACGTAGCCATGATAGGCATCAAATTATACGTAGTTCGACATATCACAAGGGTAAGGTTTAACCCATAAACCCAAATTTGGGAGTACTCTTTAATTTTTTTTTATGAAAATGTACTCAAGTTCAAAAGTGTAGAAAAAGTGAGGAAATCCAACTTATGGAGTTGATAAGTAAACCCACTTTTTTGTCTTTGATTTTATGAAAATATATTATGTGAATACTAATAATAAAAAAGGATATTAGTTGGTGTGAGATAATGGAATTAGACTAAAAGATACAAAAATGGAAACAAAGTAAGTAAACAAAACTAAATATATAAATTAGAAAAGAGTAAGGGTAGACCTCCAAGATGAATTTTCTACTGATATTTTTTAGGACATTACGTTGATTTTATCGTGGTGGAATGGTTGTTAAGTAGTTGTGAGGTAGGTCACCAAAGGTTCTATGAAAATGAGGTAAGAAATATGAAATGAGCGTTGGAAAATTAGTTATTTTGGAATGATGGCGCATTATTTTCAAGGGACTGCTTGTGATTGCTCCAAAAAACGTCCTTGGGAATGAGGTCATGGCCTCCTTAAATAGTAAAAAAAATTAGGTTTCAATGGGTGCTAATTGGTGTAGGCATTGCCCTGCCTATCGACTTACCCCTGGCTTATTGGTGAAGTAAAGTAAACCCTTGTCGATGGGCTAGGGGTCTGGGGTGCCTATAGGCAATTCGACAAGGACTTTTTCAAAAAAATGAGAATAAAATGCAAATCATAAGTCCGAGCCATATAGGGCCAGGACGTTTTGAAAGGTTATTCAGATACCTATAAAAATATATGATCCACTCCTAGGTTCAAGAGTTGATCGAAGTTAAACGGGACTCGGAAGCACTCGATGGCCTCTAGACGGGGGTTGTAGGAGTAAAAAGGAAAGTATGTGAGCTCCGTGAGGCCGATTTGCGCATGATATGGATTGCTGGAAAGAGGATTCAGAGACCTATGAGAGAACAATAAGCTTCTCTCAAGTTAGATATTTGACCAAGGTTAAACGGGGCTCGGGAGCGCCCAGTGGCTTCTAGATCAGGATTTGGGGTAAAAAGATGAGTACGCGCAAATTGTAAGACCGATTCGCACACGGTATGGACCGTTTGCAAGGGGATTTAGAGACCTTTAAAGGTGTAATAAGATTCTCTCAGGTTGGAGAGTTAACTAAAATCAAACGGGGCTTGGGAGTGCCCAATGGCCTCTATATTAAGGTTTAGAGAATGACCTAGTCTTAGGGTGGGAGGAGAAGTGTTAGGGGCTTAAGGAAGTATTTAGATGGTACTAGGATGGGGTGTCTACGTATCCCCTTAATGGGAAATCTTGTAACAAGAGGAGGTCATTGATTTTTCTTCCACTAGGGAGTATGTTAGTGATGAGATCTCTGTGAGTGGCTTCGTGATTTTTAATAAATTTTCTTAGACCCATGATGCATCCGACCTTGTGAAGATTTTTTAGGGAGTTTTTATGAATTTTATAGGCAAATTTAGAATTTTTTTTGTAATTTTTATGACAGAATTTTGAAGGGACTGTCGATAAACATAGCCAAAGGGGTGCCTATCGGCATAAAGCATGGACTTATGATCTTTGGTGAGGTGAAAGGTCACTTATAGTTGACATGTCTAGGATACTATTAATCGGCATACCCACAGTTCCTTATAGAAAGGTGGTGGCTTTCCTCAATTTTCCACACCTTCATTTGATTGAATCTCATCATTTCTCTCTCTAACAATCAGTTTTGACCCTATTTTCTTTAGAAGAACTCATGGAAGGTGCAACGAACAATGCTTGGATGGCCACTTATGATTGGGTAGGTTTGGAGTGGCGTGAGGCGGAGGCGCTATTACTAAAAAACGAGAATGCCTATGATAGCTTTGAGCTTGTTCTAGATGATAGGGTTTTATTGTGGGAGACGACAAATCACTATTCAGCAAGGGTAAATAACTCGAATGTCTATATTAGTGATTTATTTCTATTTTCATTTTGTTTGTCTTCTTTTTCTTCTTATCCTTGGGATGTCAAAAGGTTTTATTAATTTTTGTGCAGGTTGACATGGCTTCGTCAAGTATTCGCTCACATCGTTCAATATGGATCAAGAAAGTGTGGGAAAACCTTCCCTCGGCGGTGAAGTTGATGGTAGAGGCTACCAATTTTATCCCTTTGGCTGGGGCTTTCGATGAGATGCCGCGTTTTATAGCTGTACGGTGTGCTCTGGGTGAAAGAAGGTTGGACACCACCCATAAATTCCATTTGGGTGTCAGGGAGATAAAGGTTACACCCCTTGATGTTCATCAGTTGACAAGGATGGATTGTGAGAGCTAACAGATAGTGGTAGACCATACCTTGGGTGCTTTGAGGTTGTAGTTAGGAATGTCTTAGGAGACATAGGGAGGATTGTATCTAGGGAGTCTGTACGCATATCAGTCTTAAAGAACACCTTACTATTAAGACAGATTGATGGGAGACAGGTGAGGCGGGTATCCTTCTTGTTTATTTTTCTTTAGCTGGGAGGGTTTGTGGTGGCGACAAGAGGATATGTTGTCCACTTATGGTTTCTTCCTTATATGAGGATCATCTCGGAGATTCATATATATTACTAGGTAATCTTTACATTGGCGCCCTTTATGCTTCTCTCGATGCTTTCAGTCGGTGTTGCCGATAGACTTTTACGAGTCCCACGTATCTTTTGGAGGTAAACTTTAGATTCATATTTCTCTTATTTTATTATTTGCCTTCGATTTTTATTATGGTTAACATTCTGTATTTCATTCTGCAAACGTAGTTCTATGAGGTGATTGGTCACAATGTTGGGTTGATATCCTTGAAGGCAAGTGACGGGAGAACTTTTTAAGGATGTATAGGTGAAAGAAGTTGAACAAGAGATCAAACTAGTCCTTGGGTTTGAAGGATGTGTGGGTTACATTGAACGCCTTAATAAGAAACCAAGTTAGACTTTGGTTTCAGTCTTTTTTATGGTTATATTATGTTTGTGCTTGGTAGATGACTAACCTTTTTTTGGGAAACACGTGACATTCTACCATTGGCATTTGTCTTAGATGGTTGCAAGGATTATGGGCATGAATGCCTAGATGCAGAGGTTGTTGACGCGTGAGCTCAGGTATGTCTTGGACCTGAGATAGAGGGTTATGAGTCAGGTAATGGAGGGTGGGGTGGACGTCTTGCCATTAGTGCCCCCAAAGTTCATAACGAAGTAAAATGAGATGTCGGATGAGGCGAAGGTGACGAAGATGGAGGGAAAAGCCTATATTCTCTATACGGACATGATGGTAGGGTATGATTACCTACACTTTGTGACTAGTTAGTTAATTTCGTCCTTTATCTATGAGGTGGAGGGTATGCCTCCACCAACAGCGGGACCAAGGAGAAGTACTAGTGCGCCGATGCCATCAGCCCATAGAAAGGGGGGGCAACGATGTCAAAAAAGGTTCTTTTTCAGCATATTTCCATCCCTTCCTACCATATTTGGGTGGGCAGTGGAGAGGTGGTCTCAGTGTCTCATCGCCTTCGAGTGGAGATAGAAGGTTTTGCGGATCTTCTTGAGGAGGCTCTCTAGAGAGATGTATGACTTTTTTTCAGTTACGTATTTCTTCTTCTGATTTTCCTCCTTTTATTACTGACTTGATCTCTTTTGGTAGATTGATCCTTTTGCAGACTGTTCGAGTATCGACATCATGGCTGCGAGACATTCAGGATTGGATGGTTTCGGTGTCCGACTATGTGAGGAAATTTGTTAGGTCTTGCATGGTGACACCAACCACCTCTGAAGAGGGTTTTGGTTCTACTAGTGGGGATCTATTGCTCATCGACATGGAAAATTCATTCGCTGAGGTGACTGAAGTGGTGGTAGTTTATTAGTCGGTTGAGGTTTTTGGAACGTTCGGGTTGTGTCCCGATTTATCATGATTTTTTCTTTATTTTTTCTTTTCTTATTCTCTCTTTATCTGGGAAAATGTAATCATTCCGATAGGTATATATAAGATGGATTTTTCATCATTTTGATTTATTTTGGATTAAATGACATAGTCTACATGCGCTTTAGTTTTGTCTACAAAGACAAGTAGAAAAAAATCGAAGAAATGCTCGAAAGAAGACTTTTTCCAACCGATTGATTTTTTACAAAGAGGAGTCTTTTTTTTGGAATGATATATGCAAATGAGGAAAGTGAAAAAAATGTAAAAATAGGGGGTGTTGATCGGAATACCCCTTGGCCTACCTATCAGTATATGTCCAAATCATTTTCTGAGCTTTTATTGCACTTCTTCTAGTACTTAAGAGTACTTAGGAACAGTGGTCATGGAAGCAGGTTGGGCTTCTTGATTTTTATAGGTGCTTTTGGGTATAAAAATGGTCATTGAAGAAGGGGGTGTTCATTACCATAATTCAATTTTCTATCTTTTGCAACTTTATTTTTCCTTTAAAATGGCGCTTTCCATGACTGAAACATTATTTACAATGTTTGGAGGTTTGGAGGTTCTGTGCCACTACAATGTCAATTACGAAGACTTTAACTTGCACCATGTCCCTTTATGGCATAACCGTCCTATCGGCGCTGAAATTTTGGTATCCCGAGGAATATGTTTTTCTTTTTGGTTAAGATGAAGTACGCCCCACTTTTGCGGAGTTTTCAGCGATATTAGGTGTCAACCCAAGCATTACAGTAGCCATGCCTGACTTGTCCCTTTCCCCTAGGGTGTCATTAGTCGAGTTTCTCCACATCTCTCCCTTGGCTAACTAACCATTAGTGAACGAAGGAAGTCTTATTCTCCCAGAAGTTGAACTCAATGTGCCAGAGATATTATGCTAATAAGGGCTTTGGTAGGGCTGTAGCCCTGGGATTGACTGTCAAGTTACTTTTAGTGACCGATGACCTGGCAGTTAACCCTCAGGTGGCCACAATAGTGTTCTCAATATCTTATCATTGTAATCCCGCTGAATCATACTCGCAGAGACTTTGAATGGAATGAATACCTAGAAAGAAGGCCGGGCACATTTTTTACGGGGTAGACCTTTGATGTTATTCCTATGATTATTTGAAACACTGTGCCTAGTGGCCCCTCCTGAGTACCCGCTTACGGGAGTTCCTAGTCTATTTTCCCGGTCTTTATTCAATTTTAGACCACTTATGGAGAATTGGGTTAATTGGTTCTTGGAACATGTCGCTAAGAGTATTCGATGGTCCGTACCATGGTGGGTCAATCTATAGTTTATGCTGCAATTAGGTGTACCAGTATATACGATTAGTGGGACTTCTCTAGACTTCTTTCTACTTTCCATGGTTGCTTCTGCGCTAAGCGGACTGGAAGAAGATCATTCTTCCATGTATAACCAACTTCTTTCCCGTGGAGGACCTGATTGAGTCTCTAAGAATGATTTTAGGGCCTTTGTGGTAGCGTCATCGACTGTCTACTCGCCTGTCTCAGTATGTTGGAATGGTTGGGTTCATGATTAAGGATTTATTAAAAGTGACCGTGGAAGTAGGTGATTATATAGATTTCTACAAAAGTGATTGGTCAAAGGTCATCACTTCAATGAGAGAAAAGAAGAGGTCACTTGGGCCTCCCCAGAGCCGATTTTAGGTCCTAGAAAGTTCGCAGAAGATCCCTGATGTATTATTAAAGGTTTCACCTCCTCCATCACTAATGCATGAGATAGCTCAAGAGATCTAGCCATAGAGGTAATGAATGTGGATACTTTAGATCCGCGAGATGGTGAAAAGGATAAAAATGGGTTTTGATCACTGTGGCCATCCCCGATCCTCACGGCGGTCGTGCAGCGTGAGGGAGGATCCTAGGTCCCGCATGTCCCTCTTGGGAGAGGCTCAGCCGGCATCATTTGGGTGAGGTGAAAAATGTAGAAAGATAGAGTCGCCAATCTATTTTACTCAAAACAGACAAAAGAAAGGGAGTCATCCCTAAGGACATCATCCAAAGACATACTAATGCATATGAAACCAAAATGATTCAAAAAGGGTCCGGAGGCTAAGTTACGAAATGGGAAGGTGTTAGGCACCCATTCTACCCTTACGGTCTCTCATGGGTTTTTGCAATTTTCCTTTATTTTCCCCGTGATATGTGTGCATGTGTATATATACTGGAGATAGGAATTATAGACTTGTACCATGGAAGAGGTAAAGCGAGTCATCCGTAGGAAGGTATAAAAATATTAGAAAATAGGATTTACGCGATTATCCTTACGTTGATTGTTACGATAGAACGACAAAGCATGTGGAATAATACACCACTAAGGACAAATATATGTATATATATTTAATCTAGGAGGATTGAATTTAAAGAGAATAGGATATGAGAGAAAAAGTAAAAATAGGACTCGAATCTCGGATTTTACCCCGAGACGCCTACATAGCCTATAGAGGTATCAAAGTTCACGTAGTTCGCATACAAAACGAGGGGTGGGGTTTACCCCATAAATCCAACCGGGGACTTCTCTTATTTGTGTGTGTGTGTGTGTGTGTGTGTGTGTGTAGAAAAAGTGTTTTAGTTATGAGAAAAGTATAAGAAAAGTGTGAGAATTCCCGTTTGGAATTTATGAGCAAACCCTCTTTTTCTTATTTATTGGTTTTTTATTTGTATGAAAATAAGAGATGTGAAATAATACTAAATAAAAAGTATATTAGGATATGTGAGATGAGAGAATAAGAGTGCTAAGTAATAAAACAAGTTAATGCGAATTTATGAGCATTTAAAGAGAGAATTGAGAAAATTGGACCTTCTTGAAGATCTTGAGCTTGATCTTGAATGTTGGAGAGCAGCCCTTGCACTTGGATGATGATGGAGAATGGTTAATTCACCAAGTTTGATGAAAAGGATGATGAAAAGTGAAGGTTGGAAAGGGATTTTGATGTGGAAATCATGTTGACTTCGAGAGAGGTTTTCTGGATTTGCTGAGAGTGATATGCTTCTAATCTGGGCTCTTTTTTGTAATGAGGTCAAGGCCTCCTTTTTATAGGCCCAGGGAATTAACGATCGGCATATCCTTGGTCCTGCCAATCGACAGGTGCGTTTAGGCACACTGCCGATAGGCAGGTCCGGGACCTGCCGTTTGGTAGTGTCTTTCAGGCCTTTTCTGAAAATCGGTCGCAGAGCGCAAACCGTTGATTCGAATCATGCACGGGGTAGACCGTTAGAAAGGTAATTCAGAGACCTTCGAAAGTCCTTTGGACCTCTCCCGGGTTCAGGAGTTTAATTTGGGTGAAATGTGGCTCAGAAGCATTGGTCGGCCTATTAGACGGGGAATCATCGGACGCAAATGGATCGTTCGTCCGTATGGTAAGTCTGAATCGCGAACGGGGAGGACCATTGGAAAGTTTAGGAGATGGACTTAGACATTTCAAAGAGTTTGATCCGGTTCGAGGAGTTGACTTTGGTCAACTAGGCCCTAGAAGCATTCGGTAACCTTTCGGAGTAAAATGAATTGTTCGTCCGTACCGTAAGTCAGAATCGCACACGGGGTGAACCGTTGGAAAGGGGTTTTAGTGCCCTTTGAAGATTCATTAAGTCTCGATCGAGTTGAAGAGTTAACTTAGGTCAAATAGAGTCGGGAAGCGCTCGGTGGCCTCCTGATTGAGTTTCGGGGGAAAATGGGTCATTCGTCCGCATGGTAAGTCAGAATCGCGCACGGGATGGACCGTTGGAAAGGGGTTTTAGGTCCCTTAGAATATTCATTCAGTCTCGATCGAGTTTAAGACTTTGACTTTCGGTCAAACGGAGCCTGGGAGTGCTCGACAGCTTCTAGGTTAGTACTCGGGGTATGACCAAGGTTCGTAGTGATGAAGGGAGGTGCTAAGGACCTAAGGGGAGTTTAAGGGGTAACAGAATGGGGTGTCTGCAGAGCCCCTCGATGGGTGAGTTTGGAATAAATGATAGCCGTCAAATAGACACCGCATGTTGTTTTTGAGGGCGGATGACCAATTCAGAGGGCCAAGGACGATTCTGAGGACCTGAGGGAGCAAGGATGACTAATTCAGGGGGTCGAGGTCGATTTTGAGGAAATAAGGAAACGAGGATGACCAATTCAGGGGTTCGAGGTCAATTTTGAGGACCTAAGGGATGGTTTGGAGGAATGGTTTAGGCCAATTCATGAGGAGGTGCTGGGGATAACCGATTATGCGGGTCGAAGCCAATTCTGTGGGCTTGAATATAAGAGTGATCGATTCTGGGGGTCGAAGCCAATTCTGAGGGCTCGAAGATGAGGGTGACCGATTCTATGGGTCGAAGATAATTCTAAGGGCTTAAGTAGAGATGACCATTTATGCGGGTCGAAGCCAATTCTGCGAGCTTAATTAGAGATGAACAGTTCTGCAGGTTGAAGCCAAGTCTGCGGGATTAAGGTGAGATGACCAATTCTGCGAGTCGAAGCCAATTCTGTGAGCTTAAGTAGAGATTACCAATTCTGCGTGTCGAAGCCAATTCTGCGGGCTTAAGTAGAGATGACCAATTCTGCGGGCTTAAGGTGAGATGACCAATTCTATAGGTCGAAGCCAATTCTGCGGGCTTAAGTAGAGATGACCAATTCTGCGGGTCAAAGCCAATTCTGTGGGCTTAAGTAGAGATGACCAATTCTGTGGGTCGAAGCCAATTCTGTGGGCTTAAGTAGGGATGACCAATTATGCGGGCTTAAGTAGAGATGACCAATTCTACGGGGCAAAGCCAATTCTGCGGGATTAAGATGAGATGACCAATTTTGCGGGTCGAAGCCAATTATGCGGGCTTAAGTAAAGATGACCAATTCTACTGGTCGAAACCAATTATGTGGGTCAAAGCCAATTCTGCGAGCTTAAGTAAAGATGACATATTCTGCGGGTCGAAGCCAATTTTGCGAGCTTAAGTAGAGATGACTAATTATGAGGATCGAAGCCAATTCTTCGGGCTTAAGTAGAGATGACCAATTCTGCGGGTCAAAGCCAATTCTGTGGGCTTAAGTACATATGACCAATTCTACGGGTCGAAGCCAATTCTGCGGGCTTAAGTAGAGATGTTCTTGGGAAACTTTGCCGGGGAGATTTATCTTGTGGTTTTGTTTTGGGATGGGGAGTCGATTGCTGGGGAAATCTTTTGCAAAAATTTCACTAAGGAGGTGATTAGGTGGCCTAGGGTTTGGATGTATTGCTTGGGAAAAGTTGAGAGCTTTGGGGTATAGGGGGAGATCTTTAGAGATCCTCCTAGGACATTATCAGGAGGAGTTTTGCTTGGTTTTTGAGATTCTGTTGGGGAAATAGGGGTTCCTCTTGAGGGAGTGTGAAATTTTCTTGGTAAAAATGTTCTAAATCCTTCCTGGGATTTTTAGGAATTTTTTGAGAATTTTTCAGGGTTGTCTGGTATTTTCTAGGAATTTTTGTACTAAATTTTAAGGGGGTGCCAATCAGCATGATACAGATGGTGCCATTCGGTAGTGGCACGGACTTTTAGACTGCCTCGGGAAGGTAAGGGGTCAGTGTCGATCAATGGTTGGGGGGTCAGTGCCGATCGGCATGATCCTTGGCATCCTATTTAAAGGGGCGAATTCCCTTTATTTTTTACATCTTCTTGCTCTCTTTCTTTCTGCGATTTTTCTCTGTAAATCGTTCTAACATTTCGATCTCGAATAAATGGCCACCTTTGTGAGCACTGTAGCGCATAGGGAATGGTTGACTGTTGATGACTGGGCGAACGTGGAGTGAAGGGCCAGGGAGCCTCTTGCTTTGGGGAGTGAGAACTCCTTTGACGCATTCAAGCTGGTTGCAGATGAGCGGACCTTACTACGGGAGACGTCGCGTCATTGTTCCTCGAGGGTGGTGAACCCTGGCGGTTATGTAAGTAAATACTTTTAGCATTCTTCTCTTTTTGATGATTTTTCCTTCCTTCTTGAATTTTGGACAAGGTTTTTTCTTTTAACTGTCTGATATCCCTTTGAAGAACATGCATGCCCGTTGGACGACGGGGCTTAAGGATGTTTGGGAGCATCTTCCATCTGTGGTGCGTTGGATGGTATCTTCAATGGGTTTGGGGAGGTTGGCGTCTGCGCTGGATGAGACGCCTCGTTCGACAGCATTCATGTGCGCTTTGGGGGAGAGGTGGTGGGATACTACCCACACCTTACATTTTGGCTTTGGGGAGATGACCGTGACTCCCATAGATGTGCAGCAGCTGCTGGGGCTGGATTACGATGGGGAGAAGATAGAGGTGGATTGTTCACTGTGGGCGAGGCCGAAGGCGGTGAGGGAGGCGCTCGGCGATGTAAGGAGGATAATGTCTGGGGATTCCATCCGGCTATCCTTGCTGGAGGATGTTCTACGGAGTAGGGTGGTTGATGTGGAGGACGGGCTGTAGGTGAGACAGATGGCCCGATTGTTCATATTGTTGGTGCTGGGAGGTTTCATGGTGGCGTCGAGTGGCGATGTCGTCCATTTGTGGTTCTTTCTATATTTGAGGATGTTTTCAAATATCCCTCTCTATGATTGGGGAAGCCTGACTTTGACGACCCTCTATTTTTCTTTGGACGCATTCAGCCGGTGCTGTCGATAAACTTTTATTGAAGCCACGTATTTTCTTGAGGTATTCTTTAATTTGCGCATTTTCTTTTCATGCATTCACATTTTTCCTTATGCATCTATTTTTTATTGTGAATTCTTATCTTTGGCAGACGTGGTTCTATGAGGTGATTGGGTGCAATACCCCGCTGATTGCCTTGAAGGACGAGACTGTTGGGGACTTTTGTCAATTGTATCGATGGAAGAAGACCAATCGGCAGTCGAAGGGATCTCTCTCTGGAAGTGGTGCGTCAGGTCTTGAATGGCCTGATCAATGGTAGGGTAAGACTCTTTCCTCTTTAGCCTTGGTTTTTTGCATATTCTGGTTTTGTATTGACTTATGCCTGCTGGGGATTTTCGGGTGACTTTTTACCCTTGGGGGATAGCCATTCAGGATACGGGGGCGACTGGAGTGAATGCTCAAATGAGGCATTTGCTGGCGCATGAGTTCAACCATTCTTGGTATCTCGGGAAGCGGTTGGTTTGGCAAATTACGAAAGAGGAGGTGGTGGTGCCACCTGCGCAGCCTCGCATGTCTATCAGGCGACAGCAGCTGTTACCGGAGGATGCGAGGATCAGTGAGTCCTACCTGTTATACACTGATATGGTTGTACCGTATGACTATATGAATTTTGTGATGAGCTGGTTAATGGTGCCCAGCATATATGATGCCTTGCCTTTCCCTCCTGCGGGTTCGAGTCGGGCGATGGGGTCTTTCCACAACGGCGGTAGTCCATCGGTGTCTGCAGTGGCGGCGACTTCAGAGGTCCTCTTTGTGCGATTGCATACCCCTTCATATAACATTCGACGGGTTGATGGAGGGATGGTGCCTATGTTACACCGTCCTCACACGATGGATCCAGAGGAGTTGGGTTTGATAGAGGAGGTTCTTCGTCCTGCGGTATACCTTTCTGTTCTTTTCTTTCTTTCTTTTCTGTTTTGATCCTTTTCGGTTTGATACTGATTTTTCTTTTTACTTACTGCAAGTCCGGGTGTCGACTACTTGGCTGAGGGATATTACAGATTGGATATCTTCGGTGACTGCCCATATTTTAGATGCGGTCCCGGTTCCTTCTTACTTGGTGTCGTCTGCTTCATCCGGGAAGGACTCTGACTCAGGTAGTTGTGGTGCGTCGTCTCGCCGTAGGAGAAAGAGAGCGCGTCGCAGGGGTGGAAGCTCTTAGAGAGTGGGGTGAAGGGTAGGTGGAAAAGAGAGAGAATGTGGGTTCGGGTTGAGTCCCATTGTTTTTTTGCTTTCCTTTTATTTCCTGCAACATTGATGTAACACAAAAGAATATATATATACAATTCAATGGGTGGGGGGGGGGGGGTTATTATCTTTTGTTAATGATGGAAGAATGCATGCGCATGCGCTTTATACTTTGTTGTTGAGACCGTAAAAAGAGATATTTGTGGGATTTTGGGGGAAAGTTTTTTTTTTAAATGAGAAATTATATAAGGGTGGAAGAGGATTTTTTGAAATTCTGTTTGAGAATATCAATTTATTTTTATTGAGCTTATGATTTTGACACAAGAGGAAAAAGGGAAAATTTCCAAAAATAGGGGGTTGCCGATCGGCAAGACCCTTGTCCTGCCTATCAGCAGTCAAGTCCAGTCCCATCAATTCAAAGTTTTGATTAGTTCCCTCTTCAGCCTCTTGTACTTTGTGGGGTAGGATTCCCTCCTATTTCTGCAAGGGTCATGTCTTTTGTGAGGGTTCGCAAGTATAAAAAGGGGTAAGGGGGAGTGTTTCCATCACACCTTCACATTATTACTTACTCGCCTACTATTTCTTAGTCTTACAAGATGGCGCTCCCTGGTAGCATTGAGTTTGCTAACTACCTCGAAGCCTAGGAAGCAATGTGCTCTTATAATGTCGACTATGATGCTTTTAACATGCGTCGAGTTTCTTTGTGGCGCAATCGGCCCATTGAGTGGAACATGCTGATGGCGGCGGTACAATTTTAGTACCCGAATACCATGTATTCCGCTTTTGGTTGGATGAAGTTTGTCCTACCTACGAAGAATTTTCTGCCATGCTGGGGATAAATCCCAGTGTTGTCGCGACTTTACCCGAATTGTCCCGTTCTCCCAGGGATTTGCTGGCTGGGCTTCTTCGCATTTCGCCTTCTACGGACAAACCATTGGTTATGGAGGAATGATCTCCCTTTTGGCGGTGTTACAGTCCGTGCATTTGCAGGAGACTGGCGATGCTGGATAGGCCAGAGCCGTTGTTCTGGGCTTAGTATAAAAATTATTGTTGGTGAGTGGGGAACTGCTGGTGGACCTACAACTTGTAGCCATTACCTCTTGGATGTCATATCATCGCAATCCTGTGGCGGTGATACTCGCAGAGACTTTGAATGGCCTGGATGCTTGGCGAGAAGGTCGTTTTGCCTTCCTGAGGGGTAGCCCCATGATGCTGTTCATGTGGTTGTCTGAAAGACTCCACCTGGAGACTCCTCCAGAATATCCTTTATCGGATTTACCCAACTTTTTTTCGCGTTGCTTCATCAGCGTTGGCTGGGATATTGAGAGCTGGGAGAATTGGCTTGTGGAGCACGGGGCTATAAATTTGTGCTAGTCAATGCCCTAGTGGGGACAGTTACTGCCTATTCTGGAGCTGGGAGAATACCCGTATGTCCAGCTGGTTGGTCTCAGATAGACCTCTTTCTATTTCCCTTGGCGGCTTCTGTGTCAATTTTGCTGGGAGCAGGTCGTGCCACCTCGAACACTAGACTTCTTTCCGGTAGAAGATTTTACTGAGCGTCTGCGCATGTGATTTGACTCTATATGGGAGAATCGGCGTCCGTCGACCCGTCCTTCTCAGTCTATTAGGAGAGTTTGGCATATCCCTGGGGATTATATGAAGTGGTTGTGGAGGGGAGTAGTCAGCAAGATGTTGGCAGTGGAAACTGGACAAAGGTGGTTTGTTTTGTTTAATACCATGGAGGGAGGTGTGGTAGTTTTTACGAAGCTAGTTCAAGCTTATCGGTCTATGGAGCGTTTGCGACACTCTATTCAGGCCTGGGAATCTTGGGGACCCCAGGATGCAGATGATAATGACGAAGCGGTCTCCTCTGGTAGTTGTGGCTAGGACTCTTGGAGAGTTTATTTTATAATGGAGAATAAATGTGGGGATCTTATTTAGGCTTTTTTAGGAAGGTAGGGGGAAGGGATTTATCCGTTCCTTTATGTAATTGCATTACAATTTCCTATTAATCAAATAAACAAGTTTTTGATCATCCAGCTGTGTCTTTTAGTGAGTTTTGTATTTTTGAATTATCTATACCGATCGCTAAGGCATACATAATCCTTTTGTTCAAGTGTATGTTAGAATGAACTATCGTTCTCGGAGATAAGAAAAGAATAGTATTTTGTGAAAAAGAAAGGGTCGTGCTCATGTAAGGTGTATGAGCTGCCTACGTACCTCTAGGGTTTTTAAAAAGTTTTAATTTGTTTGAAAATGGATTTTTGCAGAGGATCAGGCCCACATAGTTTTGGGTAAAGGGAAATGAAGAGATTTTTTTTAGAATATAAGGGAGATGAGAAGAGTCATAGCATGTTGAGATTTCAGTAGGGGTAGAACTTTTTGAAACGGTCTAGGTTGACTGGACAAGCCATATCTTCCCCATCTAAATCAGTGAGCATGGAAGCACCGCTAGATAAGATCTTCTTAATAATGTAAGGGTCGCTCCAATTGGGCTTGAATTTCCCTCTGGGGTCCCAAATGGGTTATATGATCTCTTTGAGGACTAAATCCCCTTCTCAGACACCGCAGTCCTTGACTCACTTGTTAAATGATCGTGTTATTCGGAGATGGTACCCTTGTATGTGGTAAAATGCTTTTAATCTCCTTTCGTCTAGGAGGGTCAGCTCGTTAAGACGTCTTTGGCACCAGTCTTCTTCACTGACCTTGCTTTCAAGCATGACACATAGTGAGGGTATTTCCTACTCGACTGGTAGGACGGATTACGTATCGTAGACTAGAGAGTAAGGGGTAGCCCCAGTAGAGGTTCGGATTGAGGTTTGGTAGCCCCAGAGGGCATACAGGATTCGATCGGCCCAATCCCGATAGGTTTTGGTCATCTTGCTGATGATGGCTATGTGGTTCTTGTTGGCGGCCTCAACTTCACCGTTGGTCTGAGGTCGGTAGGGAGAAGATTTATGTCTGTGAATCCCATACTCGTTGACCACTTCTGTAACTTCTGCCTCAAAATGTAACTCGTTATCTAACACCAGCTCATGCGGGACCCCTCATCGATAGATGATGTTTTTCTTGATGAATTTGTCCACTTTCTTGGCGTTCAGCACTGCATATGACTCAGCTTCGACCCATTTGGTGAAGTAATCAATGGTAACTAGGATGAACTCATACTCGTTGGAAGCCTTCGGTGTAACCTTCCCTATGATGTCGATGCCCCAGGTGGAGAACGGCTAGGGAGAGGTCATGTTGTATAATTCGCGCAGAGGCAGATGCTGAAGGTTAGAGAACTGTTGGCATTTGAGGCATATCCGGACATAGGCGGTGCAGTCCTGAGTCATGGTGGTCCAGTAGTAACCTTTTAGGATGATCTTCTTGGCAAGCATGTGACCGTTCATGTGGGGTCTGCATTCCCCGCTGTGGATCTTCTGTATTATCTTTTCAATGTTAGCCCCTGCGATGCAGTGTAGATAGGTTCCATCAAAGTTCCTTTTGAGTAGTGCCTTGTGATAGATGATGTACTGGGTAGCCATTCTTCGAAGGGTTGCTCGATCTTTCTTGTTGGAACCCTCGGGATATTTACCATGCTCGAGGAGGTGCTAGATATCATAGTACCAGTAATTATCTAGCTCAGGTTCTTCTGTGGTGACGAGATCGATATGGTAACAGTGGGTTGGTTTGTCTTGCTTTTGAATCTGGAAGGGGGTCATTGTGATTCCTTTGGGCATGTCGACCATGGAGGCCAAGTTAGCAAGGGCATCGACTAGGTTATTTTTTGCTCGAGGTAGGAAGTGGAAGGTGATGTCTTGGAATTGAGAGGCTAGTTATTCTTAGTGGACATGGAAGGGTTGGAGTTTTTCATCCTTGACTTTCCATTTTTTGAGCACCTAAGCAATGATGAGAGCAGAGTCCCCGTAGACATCTATGCATCGAATTCCTTTCTTGAGAGCAACTTTGAGGACTACCGTACATACCTCGTATTCAATTATGTTGTTGGTACAAGGGAAATCCAGCTTGATGGCGATTGGAGTGTGGGATTCATCTAGGGCGATCAGGAGTATCCCAATGCCATATCCCTTTTTGTTGGCAGCACTGTCAAAGAACATTTGTCACCGAAGATTGTCCTGGGTAGCGCAGAGGATGTTTTCATCTGGCAATTTGGAGATATCGACATCGGCCTCATCCATGGGGTAATCAACGAGGTAGTCAGAGATGGCTCTTCCTTTCATGGCTTTCTGTGTGACATACATGATATCGAACTCGGAGAGGAGCATCAACCATCAGGCCATTCGGCTGGACAAGGAGGGTTTTTTAAGCAGGTATTTGATGGGGTCCATTCGAGATACAAGTTTGATAGGGAAGGCGAGCATGCAGTGCCGCAACTTTTGGGTGACCTAGATAAGCGCCACACATGCCTTTTCTAAAGTAATGCAGTTAACCTCGTATCCGGCCAATTTGCGACTAGCATAATAGATGGCTCTTTCTTTGTGGGAATCCTCAAGGTATTGGGTTGGCAAAGCCCCAGCTGCAGTGTCAGTTATGGTTAGGTATATGAGAGAAGGGGGATCAGGCTGTGGTGGCATGAGTACCGGGGGTTGGGTCAGATATTGTTTGATTCAGTCAAAAGCTTCTTGGCAGGCCTCATTCCAAACCTTAGTTGAATCATTTCGAAGGAGTTTGAAGATAGATTCGCATATGGAGGTTAGATGGATGATAAATCGACTGATGTATTAAAATTTCCCAAGAAAACCTCGGACCTCTTTCTCTGTTCAGGGAGGTGGAATTTCAAGTATAGCTTTTAGCTTGGCAGGATCTGCTTCTATCCCTTTCTCACTCACTATGATCCCAAGAGTTTTCCCTTTGTAATGCCTAAGACACATTTCTACAGATTGAGTCTCATCTAATACTGTCGTAGTCATTAGAAGAACTTTCGGAGAGCGGGAACCTGACTTTCTCTAGTCTTGGATTTGATAATCATATCATCAACATAGACCTCAACCTCTTTATGAATCAGATCGTGCAGGACGGTTGTGGCGGCCCTCTGGTAAGTAGCCCTAGCATTCTTGAGACCAAATAGCATAACAGTGTAATAAAAGGTTCCCTATGGGGTGATGAATGCGGTCTTTTCTTGGTGGTCTGGGTGCAATTTGATTTGGTTGTATCCGAAAAACCCGTCAATGAATGACTTAAGAGCATGACTGTCTGTGTTGTCTATAATCATGTCGATATTGGGTAACGGATAATCATCCTTTGGAGAGGCTTTGTTCAAGTCTCGATAGTCTACACACATACGAACTTTTCTTCCTGATTTCGGAATGGGCACTATGTTGGATAGCCATGTGGGATACTCGATCACACGAATGAAACCTACGTTCAATTGTTTAACCACCTCTTCTTTGGCCTTGAGTGACCATTCGGTGCGGAGCTTTCTTAACTTCTATTTAGTCGGCTTGTAATCTGGGAGAGTGGGAATATCGTGCTGAGTTATTTTAGGATCAATGGCAGGCATATCATCATAGGACCATGCGAAGACATTCACGAATTCCTTTAGCAATTCTTCGAGTTGTGCACGCTCATGCTCGTTAAGGGTAACCCCTATCCTAATCTCGTACAGTTGCCTACCAGAACCGAGGTTAATATTAACAATCTCTTCTTCATTAACTTGAACGTAGTTATGTTGTTTATTATTAACCTTATTTAGATCAGTTAAGAATAGTTCATTTGTGAAATCATCATCATCAAAAGTTTGATTAGAATCCAAACAGTTAATGTAAGGCACAACAAGATACTCAAAATATTTGTTTATTTCATTAATAGGAAAAACAGCATTAAGAACCTCATCAAAGGAGGTATCGATTACATTTGAGCAAGGATAGAGAACAGATGAAGAAACTGGGTAAACATTAGGATTAGGTGAGGTTTTAGCAGGTAGAACTAGTGCAGCATGCCAGTTGAGGAGAGGTGCATCAGCAGCTTTAATCAGTTGGGACGGATCCGGTGATGTAGTGCCTGAGTGAACCACGCAGAGTGTTAGCCCCAATGTCTGTACGTTGAAGGAATCTTTAAAGTCACTTTCCTCAGTCTCTTCGGTATCTTTGATGAATGGTTGTACATGGTGTTAGGAACTCTCGGCCTATGGGTAGCTGCCTTGGAAAAAGATCTCCATTTCGGGCTCCATCTTCTTGTCTGTATGGTCATACCATGGTTCTGGAAAGCCACAAAAGGGGGAGTCTTCGCCCTCTTTGATGAATCGTTCATTCAAGGAATCACTTTGGATAGTCTGGATGCAGTGTAGTCCTCTCTTTAGTCGAGACTGGCGGATCATTATGTGCTCTTGTTCTGATGATTATTACCCTAAACCACAAGGAGGGAAAGCCTTCTATAGTTTAATTGGCTTGAGTATCCCTTGATGTCTTTGTCCTAGCCCCAGTCCGGGTATAAAGTGCATATTTCTAAACATTTGAATCACATTGACGTTGCCATGAGGGTCGTATACTGGACAAACCCTTTCTTTGAAGTCGTCCCCTGTCGGGAGTAGGAGTGGTTCAACTTGTAATCCTGATAGGAGCATATCATTTGACCCATATTGTATCTCAAGAATGGGACTGCTGGTACTTGTAACCTCGGCATTATCGTTGTCACCCAAAATGGTGATGACCCATCCTTGGAGAAGAACTTCAATTTCTGATGGAGTGAGGAAAACACACCCTTGATACTGTAGAGCTAAGGTCGTCCTAGCAAGAGATTGAAACAAGCTGGTGTGTCAATAACTTGTAATTCGATGATAGGATTTATAGGGCCAACCCCTATTACACTCTTTATGGATCCCATCACCTCCCGACGGGTATTATCATAGGCACGCACAGCAGCGGAGGTTGGAGCGAGGTCGCTTTCTTTCAGTTCTAAATATTTGAAGATTCTCAGTAGACAGACATTCAAGGCGGATCCATTATCGACAGGAGAGAGTGTCACGACCTTCCCCATAACTTTGACGGAGATGTTGAGTGCATGATTGTGGTTTGGCCTAATCTTGGGGATTTCTTCTTCGGAAAAGGATGGCATTCGGGTAGAGGTCAAGGATCCGACTAAATTTATAGCTTCTTTTGGGGGTAGTAGAAGGAGGAACTGTGGGTCAAGTGAGCAACTTTATCAAAGCATTTTTGTGCATCTGAGAAGACATAAAAAGCCCCCATAGAGTGATGTTAGTTTGAGTTTTCTTTAGTTGATCGAGGATCTTGCTCTCCTCGAGGGTTATCTCACACATGTCGTCTACCGGGCCAGTTTTCTCTGAAGCTTGCTCTTCATTCGAATCTTCGAATGCTTCCCCCCATCCGGTGGCAATAATACTGTCTTTCCACGTGAAGTCGATACATTCCATGATTTTAACGGCTTCTTAATAGAGGTCTTCCCAATCGGTGGGGATGTTTAAGGGTGAAGGGACCAGGAACCCTTATAGCTTCAAAGCATCGAATAACTTTGTGATACTACAAATGTTATTAGTTTATCGAAATAATTCTGCCATAATCTGGACAACATCATCCAGGCTGACTTCATCGGTCGATACTACCAAACTATCTGACTCTCGGGCCCATTTTCGTGCTTCTAAGAACAACGTACTGAACCTTTGGCAATCAATGATCATCTGTAAGGGAAATTTCAGCTCGAACTCTAAGAGTTAGTTTAAGACTTCTGATAATTCCATACTTCTATTTTCGGAATGGATACGGACGGTGATGCATGCGCTGGTAAGGAGTAACAATGCCTGATCAGCGAGGCTAGCAGGGTGTAGGAGGAGATATGGGAAAATTTGGAGAGGTTTAGGAGAGTATATGGGTGTGATTTGAGTTGAGGAATCGAATTCTGGGTTTTCTTCTAGAAAGATGGCATTGGCATGATTTGGTAGTGGGTTATGAGTAGTGTTTGGCTTAGGATTGGCTGGTGGGGCGATGGTACCCCGGTCAATTAGACCTTATATTATGTTTCGGACATGAAAGCATTGGTCATTGGTATGGCCAGCTGTTTGGTGAAAGGCTCAATGGGCATCTGCCTTGAAGTTTCTTGGGAGTGGATTTGGCAATGGACGAGGATCCAAGGGTTTGATAAGGTTTCGACTTAGCAGGGCTTGATAGAATTTGGAGAGAGGAGAATGGAGCTCGATGTATTCCTTTCGGACTGGGCAGGGAGACTTTCTAGTACCCATGAGGTGGTTGGTTGAGAGATGTTGTTGATGGTTGAGACTGCAGCACTGACAGGCTTATCATATTTCCTGGGGGTGAACTGTTCGGACCCCTTCTTCGGTTCGACATCTATTTTAGCAATACCTTCCTTGATTTCTACTCCTGATTCTCTGAGATCTCTAAAATGGGGATAGTATTGTCCTCCCATCGTTGCTCAAACATGAGGTAAGAAGTTCTTCTTCACTATGATGACTTGTTCTTCCTCGGAAGGCCGATTGGTCATGGTTGCTGCTTTTTCCCTCCATCGAGCTATGAAGTTACTAACTGATTCCCCAGAGTTCTATTTGAGCAGATCTAAATCACGGTGGGTGACCTCAAGCTCTTCGTTATATTTATACTGCGACATGAATTCTCGGGCTACATCCTCCCGGCTATGGATTCTAGACTCTTCGAGAGATAAAAACCATCAGAGGATGCTATCCTTCAAAGTTTGCTGAAACATTTGGGCCATCATTTCTTCTGAAGCCCCTAGTAGAGTCATGGAATGGTGATAGCTATGAAGATGAACAATCGAGGGTCCACTTCCTCTAAATTTCTCTATATTTGGCATCTTAAACTTCTCGGGTAACCTCGCTTTAGGATAAGGAGACATGTGGGTTAGTCCATGTAATTCCACGAGATTCTAACTTGGTCAAACTTCTTGATCAGCATCTTGAGTTCCTTTTTTACTTTGTTCAGCTTTTCTTCCTTTGAATCAATGATCATAGGCAATTTGGCCCCAGGATGGGCAAGGTTCGGCATCGGAAGCTGGGCAGGAGGCAGGCCATTAGCAGGAGGGGCACGTGGAGTGTGTTGATACTCTTTGGGAACCCAAATAGGCTCGGGTGGACCCATAGTGCGAGGAAATAGGACCTCGGGCTCTTAAGGAAATGGAACTTGGTTTCTTTGCATTTTTCGGACCTCAGTTTGGAGGTTGTCAATCTTGGACACAAGTTAAGCTAGGACTGTCGTCAGATTCGGCTACACAACGAGGACTTGATTTGTGTTCTCCATGGAAAGAGGATGGATGCCAGGCTTGGAAGAAGTAACAGGGGAATGGATGGAACTTCGGGGTGATTTGACTGAATATCGAAGCCATTAAGGAGCCAGGCCAAGGGCCTACGATCGACCTGAGAAGGCGCACAAATGGGATTTATTTTGAAAAAAAAGTATGAAAATATTTTTGACATTTTTTCTTTTTTCTTTTTGAGATTGAAGACAAAATATTTTTTGGCTTTTTGATAAAGAGGGGAGAAAAAGATTTTTTTTTTGGATTTTTTGATAAAGAAAGGAGAGGGTCTCAGCATGATTATTACAATTATTATGTTTTCACTTATATCAATTCTCCTAAATGAAAAATGAAATGCCGGACGGGACCCGAGCCTGGAAAAATTGGGTTTGTAATATATGCAAAGCTATGGATGGACTTGTGACCAGGCTCACAGACAGGGTCCCGTTTTAAAAATGCGCGAGAATTCGGGTGGCAAGCCGACCCAAAATTTCGACAGAGTTTCGGGTTAAAACCGGTAATCTTATATGTGTGTCCTAGGCTTGACACCTATATGCGGGTATGCAGTTGGTTGGGTGAATCAGAAAGGGTTCCCCCCCTTTGGCGTGACTTCCACGATATATGTCTTGCTCGTGCGGGCAATCAATACGTGTGGACAAGCCATTTGATATACCTAAGTGTACGTAAATTGCCTCACTATATACCTCATAGGGACGGTACGTATTAAAGAGAATTCGACATACTCGGTGTACGTGAACGAGTTCCCTGCAATATACCTCCCGTCATGACTTCGGTCAAGAGATACGATGTGGGGGAATCGTTCGATATACATCGAAGGTACTTAGCCAATGGAAGGTGAGAGTCATATCTCTTAGGCTGACTGCACCATGCCGGACTAGCGCCCATCACGAACTGACCCTCCAGTTGCTGGGTAAAATTTGGTCAATCATAATTCTCTTTGGTGATGTCGTGTGAATCATGCATGATCCTCTTATTAGTATCTTATGAGAATGTATTTCTTGATTATGCCAAACAGGGAGAAAAGTACAAGTATCAATGGTACACTAAGTATGGATGGGTGATGCGTGCAACATGTGGATATATGTGATCCTAGGTGCACGTGGTGCGAATTGTACATGGACTATTTTCTACAAGTGTGTGAATAGAAGCATAAGCATGGGGTACACATGAGTAATAAAGGGAAACATACAAATAGGGGGAAAATATAAATAAATATAACACCCATCTAAATAGAGTCTAGCCCTAATATAATCCCCAGCAGAGTCTCCGCTGTGGAATCCCCGATCCTCGTGGTGGGCGGGCGGCGTGAGGGAGGATCCTAGGGAGCGCTTCGGCCGGCATCATTTGGGTGAGGTGAAAAATGTAGAGAGATAGAGTCGCCAGTCTATTTTACTCAAAACAGACAAAAAGAAGGGAGTCATCCCAAAGGACATCATCCAAAGACATACTGATGCATACGAAACAAAAATGATTCAAAAAGGGTCTGGAGGCTAAGTTACGAAATGGGAAGGTGTTAGGCACCCATTCCGCTCTTATGGTCTCTCATGGGTTTTGGCTATTTTCCCCGTGATATGTGTGCATGTGTATATATAGTGGAGATAGGAATTATTGACTTGTACCATGGAAGAGGTAAATAGAGTCATCCGTAGGAAGGTATAAAAAATATTAGAAAATAGGGTTTACGCGATTATCCTTACGTTGATCGTTACGATGGAACAACAACACATGTGGAATAATACACCACTAAGGACAAATATATGTATATATATGTAATCTAGGAGCATTGAATTTAAAGAGAATAGGAGATGAGAGAAAAAGTAAAAATAGGACTCGAATCTCGGATTTTATCCCGAGATGCCTATATAGCCTATAGAGGTATCAAAGTCCACGTAGTTCGCATGCAAAATGAGGGGTGGGGTTTACCCCATAAATCCAACCGGGGACTTCTCTTATTTTTGTTTGTGTGTGTGTGTAGAAAAAGTGTTTTAGTTATGAGAAAAGTATAAGAAAAGTGTGAGAGTTCCCGTTTGGAATTTATGAGCAAACCCTCTTTTTCTTATTTTTTTATTTTTTATTTGTATGAAAATAAAAGATGTGCAATTATACTAAATAAAAAGTATATTAGGATATGTGAGATGAGAGAATAAAAGTGCTAAGTAATAAAACAAGTTAATGCGAATTTATGAGAATTTAAGGAGAGAATTGAGAAAATTGGACCTTCTTGAAGATCTTGAGCTTGATCTTGAATGTTGGAGAGCAACCCTTGCACTTGGATGATGATGGAGAATGGTCCATTGACCAAGTTTGATGAAAAATATGATGAAAAGTGAAGGTTGGAAGGTGATATTGATGTGGAAATCACGCTGACTTCGAGAGAGGTTTTTCTGGATTTGCTGAGAGTGATATGCTTCTGATCTGGGCTCTTTTTTGTAATGAGGTCAATGCCTCCTTTTTATAGGCCTAGGGAATTAACGATCGGCATAGCCCTGGTCCTTCCAATCGGTAGGTGCGTTTAGGCACACTACTGATAGGCAGGTCTAGGACCTGCCGTTTGGTAGTGTCTTTCAGGACTTTTTGGAAAATCGGTCGTAGAGCGCAAACCGTTGATTCGAATAGCGCACGGGGTAGACCATTGGAAAAGTAATTCAGAGACCTTCGAAAGTCCTTTGGACCTCTCCCGAGTTCGGGAGTTAAATTTGGGTGAAATGTGGCTCGGAAGCATTGGTCGGTCCATTAGACGGGGAATCATCGGACGTAAGCGGATCGTTCGTTCGTATGGTAAGTCTGAATCGCGAACGGGGAGGACCGTTGGAAAGTTTAGGAGATGGACTTAGACATTCCAAAGAGTTTGATCTGGTTCGTGGAGTTGACTATGGTCAATGGGGCCCTGGATGCATTCGGTGACCTTTCGGAGTAAAACGGATCGTTCGTCCGTACTGTAAGTCAGAATTGCGCACGGGGCGGACCGTTGGAAAGGGGTTTAAGTGACCTTTAAAGATTCATTTAGTATCGGTCTAGTTGAAGTGTTTACTTAGGTCAAACGGATCCCGAGAATGCCCGGTGGCCTCCCGATTGAGTTTCGGGGGAAAACGGGTCGTTCGTCCGCATGGTAAGTCAGAATCGCACACGGGATGGACCGTTAGAAAGGGGTTTTAGGGCCCTTCAAAGATTCATTCAGTCTTAGTCGAGTTGAAGATTTGACTTTCGATCAAACGGAGCTTGGGAGATCCCAACGGCTTCTAGGTCAGTACTCGGGGTATGACCTTGGTTTGTAGTGATGATGGGAGGTGCTAAGGACCTAAGGGGAGTTTAAGGGGTAACAGAATGGGGTGTCTGCAATCACTATGTGCATTAACATGGAGGAGCCAACTAAGAAAGTGAAGATTGGGGCTAGTGTGTGCATAACTCTCAGGGATGAACTCATCCAGTTCTTAAGAAAAAATAAAGATATCATTACCTGGATCCTTTCAGACATAATCGAGGTGGATCTTGAGGTCGTGGTCCACCATCTCAGCGTGGACCCAAACCACATGTTTTTTCGTAAAAAGAAAAGGTTATTTCATAGATAAACAAAAAAATCTATAATAAAGGAGGTTAACAAACTCTTAGCATTCAACTTTATCAGAGAGGTCAATTGCCCAGAGAGGCTCTCTAATTTGGTATTTGTGCCTAAATCCAATAAGAAGTAAAGAATGTGAATCGACTTCAATTACCTAAAGAAATCCTGACCTAAGGATTATTACCCTCTACCTAAGATTGACATCCTGGTGAACTCAACAGTAAGCCACGAGCTACTCTTATTCATGGATGACTATTCTAGATACAACCAAATCAGAATGGCCACAACCGATAAAGATAAGAACCCCATTAATTTCAAATAAAGGTACTTATTATTACAATGTTATGACTTTCAGACTAAATAATGTTAGTGCAGCATATCATAGGGTTGTGAACTCTATCTTCAAAGACGTAATTGGCAAGAACATAGAGTTTAATTTGATGACTAAGTCAAAATCCTAGAAGCTCATAACCATATGCAAAATCTTAGAAATACTTTTATCATCCTCATATGGAACTAAATGAGCCTCAACCCAAATGAATGTGCTTTGGGGTTCCTAAAGGAAAGTTCCTGGGCTTTATGGTCACTAGACGAGGAATAGAGGTCAATCCTAAGAAGACCCGAGCTTTAGTTGACATGAAGTCTCGAAGAATAGGAAAATAGATCTAAACCTAGTTAGAAGAGTTGTTACCCTCGATCATTTTGTCACTACGACCACAGACAAGTGCCTAACCTTCTTTAAAATACTAAATAATACCTTCAAATGGACTCCTGAGGCATAAGAAGCCTTTTATAACTTTCAGAGGTTTATAAGGTCCCCTCCACTACTGTCCCAAAAATTCATTGGGGAAGATCCATACTTGTATCTTGTTGCCTCACCAACCATTGTTAGTTCGTATCTAATTAGAGAGGAATTTGGAGTTTAGTACCCCATAACTATGTCATCTGAGATCTATGAGGGATTGAAAGAAAGTATCTAAGGATGTAAAAGTTCTCCTTTTGCCTCATCACTTATGCCAGACATGTGAGGCCCTATTTTCAATCCCATACCATTTTGGTCATGATCTATCAAACCTTTCCAAAGATCCTCCACAAGCCTGATACCTTAGAAAAATCTTGTCAAGTGCTATATAGAGTTAGGATAATTTGATGTCAGATATTAATCATGAAGTTATATCAAGGGACATACCTTATCTTATTTCGTTGTGAAGTTTAACAACCTAGAAAAAATGGAAGAAGAGACCAAAGCCTAGGAGTATAGGTCACAATAATGCCTAAACATCTGCGACAGTCGTGTTTCCAAAAGATTGATCTAATCTCTCCTACATGGGTCTTTCACATAGACAACTCCTCAAACAAATCAGGCAGCGAAGTTGGGCTTCACTTGGTAATCCCATAAGTAGGTACTACTTCTCTTGGTATTTGATTCAAGTTTAAAGCCTCTAACAATGAGGCAGAGTATGAAGTTTTGGTGGCAGGATTAGACATAGATATCCATTTAAAAGTAAAATATATAGAGGTTATTAGCAACTATCAACCAGTGGTCAACCATATCACTAAGGATAGTGAGACCAAAGTTGATAAGATGATAGGATACTTTTACATTATGAAGCACCTCATTAGGAGAATCCCCATATTTTGTATCAAAATTATCCCACATGCAGAAAATTCAGAGGCTGTCCACCTTCCTAGAGGAGCCTCATCAGATGAGGTAAATCAAAAGATCTTAGTTGTCACCTTAGACTTGCCAAGTGTCACTCATATTCAGATCAATACTATAGAGGTCGATTAGAGATCAGACTAGACCACTCCCATCAAGGCCTGTCATGCCCAAAGACAAGCTTAAAACAAGATGAATTAAGTCCTTAATTTCTAAATACTACATGGAAAATGGGGTATTATTTAAGATTGGGTACTGCTCATCACCTCAGTAATGCCTTAGCGAGTCAGAGGCCAGTTATGTCTTCAGAGACCTCCGTGAAGGTGTATGTGGTTCCCATACAAGACCAAAGTCCTTAGTCTATAAGGCCCTGAGGCAAGGGTACTTGTGGATAACATTAGGAAAAGAAGCTAAAGATCTGGTCTAGGGTTATGACAAGTTTCACATATTCTCTTTTATTCCAAAACAGCTAGTGAGAAAATAGCTACGATCCTATGTCAATAGCTCTTTGCTCAATGAGTATTTAATTTGGTAGGGACATTTCCCCTTAACAAAGGTGGAAAAAATTTATGTATTGTGGCCATTGATTACTTCCCTAGGTGGGATGAGGCTGAGCCCTTATCCACTATCATGGAGAAAAAGACTACTAACTTAATTTAAAAGAAATTCATCAATATGTTTGGTTTACCTCAAGCCATCATCTTTGATAATGGAAAGTAGTCCAACAATCCAACATTGAGTTAGTTATGCTAATAATACATCACAAGCAAAAATTACTCCTCTCTATGCCATCTTCAGGCCAATTGCCAAGTTGAAGTAACCAACAGAATTATCTTCCATAACTTGAACAAGGGGTTATAGAAGGTCCAGGGCCTATGAGATGATGAGCTACTGAGCATCTTATGTGCTTACATAACCTTAGTTAAAGGTCCAACGGGAGAAACTCCATTCTCTATGAGCTTTGGCACGAGGCAGTGAACCCCAAAAAGGTTGAGGTGCCTATGCAAAGGGTAGCTCAGATCAAATCAAGGTCTAATGATAAGGGTCTCAAAAGGTCTATTAATGAGATAGAAGAAATAAAGGAAGTTGCATTGATCCGAATGGTTGCATACAAGCAGAGGATAATCTTTTTATTTCAATAAAAATGTCTACCACAAAGAATTCAAGGTGGGAGACATGGTCCTAAGATAGGTCACCCTTGTGACCAAAATTTCGAATGAAGGGAAGAAGTGTCCAAATGGGAAGTCCCATATGTGTAACTAAAAATAGGACACTAGGTTGTTATTATCTCAAATACATCAAGGGATATGAGCTTCATCACCCCTAGAATGTAGAGCACCTAAAAACATACTATGATGATGTACTTTGAAATGAAATGAAAAGAATATTATTTTTTGTTAGCTATGATGATTTAATATAAGTATTCTTTAAGAGTTATAAAGATTTGAACCCTGGCTCTAAACTTGAACTAAGGTCTAAGGACCCAAAATACAAAGTGCAATGACTTATTCCTTGGCTCTAGGTTTAATCTAATGTCTAAGGACACAAAACACAGAGTTTCAAGGACATCAACGCAAGGACTACAACCTTAGATCTAGGTTTAAGCTAAGTTCTGAGGACCCAAAACACAAAGTTGAAAGGACTTTAGCCTTGGCTTTAGGCTTAAGCAAAGGTCTAAGGACCGAAACCTCAAATTATTAGGATTCTAACCTTAGATTAAACCAATAGTCAAAGGTCTAAGAACCCAAAAAAAATAAAGAAATTACCAAGGATTTCATCCTCAATTTCGTTCTAAGTGACTTAACAAGTTTTTTCAAAAAGGACAAATTTATGAAAGAATGCAAAGACCTTTACAGAACCTTTTTTGAAAAAAATCAAAGTATCAAGCATCTCATTTAACTATATATATGGATCACATTTCCATTTTCAAAATATTTTAGCGGACTAGGTGTTCAATTGCAAAAAATTATCCAAAATTCTGGTTTTATAAGAAAATGTGTAAGGCCCATAGTTCAGGAGTCTTATGACCCTTTGTGGGACTTTAGATTTCCAAATTTCCTCAGATTATAGGTGATTAGTCGCAAATATTGTATATCTTGCGCCCGTTAATTATGCATGCACGCACGCTTGCGACCGTTATTTCACGTATTTAAGCTCTTGTACTGTATAACCCTTGGTTTCCATATATATATGCTTTGCGAGGTTTATTTGAGCTTTTGTAGGGATTGGAATGATAAACGGTGCAAGTGCGCGTCATCCGGGAACGTTCAGTGTTTTACGCAACTTCAGGGGTAATTCTGTCATTCCTACATTCGAGCTTTGTGCCCGAGCCTTTCACGGATGTTGTAGTTCTTCTTGCCAACTTCGCGTAGCCCCTGACGGTTTGTCAATTTGGTTCACGATGACCAAGTTATGGGCGTTTTCCCGAGCCCCGTTGTTGTGTATCAAGAGAGGGGAGAGTGCTGATGTTTGCAGGAGCGGTCGACCGGTCCAAGATAAGCGGTCGACCGGTGTTTTGCCTTTTGCCTTCGAATTGAGACAGTGTGCCCTCTCCTTGATGAGCGGTCGACCGGTCACTTACCAGCGGTCGACCGGTACTTCATTTTCTGCAAAACCCCCGCAGTTTTGGTTTGGCCTTACCACCCTTGTTTTGTGGTTTTCTTCCACTTAGTATATATTTGTGGTGGTTTATTCTTGAAAAGGATCGGATTACATTCGTGTGAAAAGAAATAGATAAAAGGGATTTTTGTTGGCTTCTCTCTCTCTCCTAGGGCTAGATAATTTGCTTGTCATTTTCATCATCAACTTCATTTATTGCAAGTAAATTTCCTCCTCTATTGTTTCTTGTTGATCTTTGTTACAGTGTGGTGCAATTAATGTTGTGTTTGTGCCTTGAATGCTTATTCTCATTATAGTTATTACACTTACTATTAGCTTAATGATGTGTTTTGATATGGTTGGTGTCATGAGTAGCTAATCTCCCTAGGTTGGGAGCATAAACCCACCTTGGAGAGTTTAATTCTTGGCTTGGTTCAATGATTAAATCCAATAAATGGGTGTGTGGGTTGAGATTGGAGTTTCATAGGATTTTATCCTCTCTTATCATGTAAGGGTTGTATTTTAAGACTTAACTCCAACATCAACGCATTTGTTCGATAATATATTGTTACCTTCATCTTATATTGTTGGGTTGACATCCTTCATGTAGGATTGTTGATATTGATATATTATTCCCATTTTATTGTGATTTAATCGGAAGAATCCGTTGAGTTATGCGCATCCGAGGTGGGAGAATGCTCCTTAACCTTTTGTTAAAGAATCGTTTCATAATCCTGTTTATAAATCTCGCTTGTCCTGTTTCTATTTTGTGAAGTGTTCCATTTGTCTTGGTTCGCTTTGGTTCGTTACAACACGTATAACCTAAATCATCTTTTCTTTTTATCTTTTATTCTTGTTTATTGATTTTTAACTGAAAGAATATCCTCGGTACTTCATATAACTCCCTGCGGAAATCGACCCCGGTCTTACCGGTCTTTTATTACTCTCGCGATTAGCGTACACTTGCGCTATACAATTTTCTGAGCGAGTCAAAGTTTTTGGCGCCGTTGCTGGGGATTTATTAGTAACGACTATATTGATTTAGTTCTTTGTCGATAAACCTTTTGCATTTAATAGTTTGAGCTAGTGTTGTTTGTGAAGGATAGGTCTTCTGTCCTAATGAGCAACGCTTCGAACCAAGGGATCGCCGGGGACTATAGACCACTAATTTCTTCTGAAGGCTCAAATAATCTCTTCAATAACCCTGGGGAATCGTCTCAACATCGGTACTCGCTTAATACGGCGCCATCCCAGACAGACTTGCCGTCCATATCACAATACCCGAGTGCACCCCCCTCGGTACGATCTTTTGATCCCCATATGGAGTATAATTATGCGCCCCCGCGGGCTGCTGCCCCTGTGCGCCAATCATTTGGCGATTACCTCCGACCGGAGACAGTCTCCGTGCCCGGATGCATCACATTCCCGTTTAACCACGGAGCTTTCCACTTTCGGAATGGTATGATTAATCTTTTGCCTTCCTTTCACGGGATGGAAAATGAAAACCCTTATCGCCACATAAGAGACTTTGAAGAGGTGTGCAACACTTTTTCCGATCAAAATTGCACACCCGATCTTGTGCGGCTTAAGTTATTTTCATTTTCCATTAAAGACAAAGCGAAAGATTGGTTGATTACCCTTCCCCCCAACTCTGTGGGAAATTGGCAGCAGCTGCAGGACCTCTTTTTAAAGGAATTCTTTCCCATACATAAGACAAATGCGCTCATGAAACAAATTCAAAACTTTCAACAATATGATCATGAGACGTTTGACAAATGTTGGGAACGCTTTAAATCTTTAAAGCGGTCTTGCCCGCATCACAATTTTGATCAGATGCGATTAATTTCAATCTTTCACGGAGGGCTTAATCCTTTGACCAAACAATTGGTCGAAACAATGTGTCAAGGTAGTCTTGTAGACTTGAGTAGTGAGGAGGTAGAGGCCCATTTCGAGTTTGTCTCAAAGACATCTCGGGGATGGGACACATCGAACCCTTACGACCGAACTGTTCGCGATAACCCGGTCCCTCGTGGGCAAACCAGTGGTTTGAGTATCCTACAGGAAAATCAAGATACTCAAGCCAAGTATGACCAGTTATGTCGTAGAATTGACGCAATGCAACTCACACAACAACCCCCACCCATGGAAACCGTCAAAAAGGTTTCTGTTGTGGAGGAAGTTGTGTGCGTTATTTGTGACAACATTGGCCACCAAACGAGGGAGTGTCCGTCACTCCCTAGCATTAAAGGCCAGTTGCAAGAGCAAGCCAATGTTATAGGGGCATATCGGAAGCAATACTCCAATGCCCCGTTCGATCCCAATAACCCTCCCTACAATCCTAGTTGGAGGACAACCCATCCTCTGATGAGTTGGATGGACCATAACTCCAATTCTCAAATAGCCCCAACTCCGAACTTTCAAGGCCCGTGTCAGCCCCCCCAATTTCAACAACCGCCCCCATATCAATCACAACAACACCCGCCCGCGGGACCACCCGCTTAGTATTTACCGCCTCAGAGGCGCCATAATGAGGAACAATATGCGACTGTTCAAAAAGTGTCACAACTTGAACAGTCTATCTCGCAAATGGCGCGCACTATGCAAGAGATGCAAATCTCTCTTGCTCAGTTGGTTCAGAATTCCCAAGGAGTCGCGAGACCCCTTCTCCCGGCACAACCTCAACCCAATCCCAAAATCCAAATGGGTAATGAGGGCTCTACCTCGAGTACGTCGCACACTGAGCATGCTAAGGGTATTGCCACCCTTAGGAGCGGCAAAACGGTCGACAACAAAGTTGTGCGACCATCGCCGGAGCCGCCCATTCATGCTAAATCCCAAGGCAAAGTCGTTGCTACTGAGGACGTGCAATTGCACGGTCCCGCTAACATAGATGATGACATCCCCAAAGAGGGAGATGAGCCTATTGTTGTGAAAGGCCCAATTTGTCCCATTCCGGCACCTTTTCCTCAACGACTTAGGGTAAAGCCCACAAAAGCCTCCGAAGAGGGGTTTCTCGAGTTGTTCAAGCAAGTGAACATGAACATCCCCCTCCTAAAGGCAATTGAACATGTGCCCAAGTACGCCAAGTTTATAAAAGACTTGTGTACGGTCAAAAGGAGACAAAGTGTGCGCTCAAAGGCATACATGGCCGCCCAAGCTAGTGCAATCATAACCAATGAACTAGCCCCGAAATTCAAAGACCCGGGTTGCCCCACCATTTCATGTGTGATTGGGGAGACTAGAATTGAACGCGCCCTCCTCGATTTAGGAGCAAGTGTAAACTTGCTTCCTTATTCGGTATATCTCGAGTTAAAGCTCGGTGATATTAAATCAACTCCTGTCACGTTACAACTAGCCGACCGTTCGACTAGGATACCTAGAGGAGTTGTAGAGGACGTGATTGTCCAAGTTGATTGTTTTTACTACCCGGTAGATTTTATCATATTGGACACTCAACCCGTGCCTAATGGGACTGCACAAATCCCTATCATTCTTGGACGCCCATTTCTCGCCACCGTGAATGCGAACATCAATTGCAGAAACGGGGTGATGAAACTCTCATTTGGGAACATGACGGTTGAGGTCAATGTGTTCAACCTCCTCAAGCAACCCCAATTTAGCAATGAGAGTGAGGATGCGGTTGAGTCTGTGGCTTGTATCGACACACTTGTGCAAGATTGTTTTGACCTCTCCCATTTTCAAGATCCATTAGAGGCAATTCTTGCTAACTCCCTGGAAAGCGGTTTGCTCCTCAATGATAAGGGCTGTGAAGATGCCCTTTATGCAAACTGTTTTTCACTGAATGGGGAGTTAGTGGACATGTGTGATTCCCTCGAGCACTTTGAGGAGGTGAATGAAGGGTTGGATGGTAACAACATAGATGGTGACGGTGGAAGTGACCTCACGCATAATGAAAGCGACGGGGTTAGCGAAGACTCGATGTGGATATCCCACTTTGAGAAACTACCCCCACGCGACTCTTTTCCTTTCCCGTCGAGTGTTTCAATGAATAGCCTCGAGCTCAAAACCTTGCCAAAGGAGCTCAAGTATGCTTTCCTAGGTGGTGAGAACACTTTTCCGGTGATTATAGCGGCGAACCTTGACAATTGTCAAGAGGAGGCCTTACTTGGGGTGTTGAGAGAACACAAGAGTGCTATAGGATGGTGCATTTCCGACTTAAAAGGGATCAATCCCTCCATTTGCATTCATAGTATCTATTTAGAGGAAGATGCCAAACCCACCCGTCAAATGCAAAGACGGTTGAACCCGGTCATGAGTAAGGTGGTGATGGCGGAGGTGATCAAATTGTTGGATGTGGGGATAATCTACCCCATTTCCGATAGCGAGTGGGTGAGCCCGACACAAGTTGTGCCAAAGAAGTCGGGCGTCACTGTTGTCGAGAGTGCGGAGGGTGACCTTTTACCCTCACGCATTCCTACCGGCTACCGCGTGTGCATTGATTATAGAAAGCTTAACGCGGTCACAAGGAAAGACCACTTTCCATTACCCTTTCTTGACCAAATCCTAGAACGGGTAGCCGGACATATGTATTACTGTTTTCTTGATGGATACTCGGGGTACAATCAAATCGAAATAGCCCCCGAGCATCAAGAGAAGACCACGTTCACTTGCCCGTACGGCACTTTTGCCTTTCGGAGAATGTCGTTTGGTCTTTGCAATGCACCTGCAACATTTCAACGGTGCATGCTGAGCATATTCAGTGACATGGTGGAAGACATTGTAGAAGTCTTCATGGACGACTTCAGTGTCTTTGGTAATACATATGATGATTGCCTAGCCAATCTGAAAAGAGTGCTAGCGAGGTGTATTGAGAATAACCTTATTCTCAATTGGGAGAAGTGTCACTTCATGGTGACACGAGGGATAGTTTTGGGCCATATCGTCTCCAACGACGGTATTCAAGTTGACAAAGCTAAAACCGAAGTTATAGCCAACCTTCCCGCTCCGAAAAACCTCAAGGATGTAAGGTCCTTTCTTGGTCACGTCGGTTTCTACCGACGTTTTATTCAGGATTTTAGCTCGATCGCACGCCCCATGTGCGCTCTTCTTGCTAAAGATGCTCCGTTTCTGTGGAGTAATTCGTGCCAGGAATCGTTCGATAAATTGAAATCGATGTTGACCACCGCCCCTATAATGCAAGCGCCCGATTGGACCCTTCCATTCGAGCTTATGTGCGACGCAAGTGATTATGCCGTGGGGGCGATACTTGGTCAGAGGAGGGATAAAAAACCACACGTGATTTCTTATGCTAGTCGCACGCTAGACAGTGCACAGATGAACTACTCCACCACGGAGAAAGAGCTACTAGCAATAGTTTTCGCGTTGGACAAATTCCGGGCGTACTTGGTTGGATCTCCCATTGTGTGTTTCACCGACCATGCCGCACTTAAGTACCTTCTTTCTAAGAAGGATGCGAAAAGTAGGCTCATTCGTTGGGTTCTCCTCCTTCAAGAATTTGACCTCTCTATCAAAGACAAAAAAGGGGTGGAGAATGTAGTTGCGGATCACTTATCCCGACTTACATTTGATCATGATCATATCGACCCCATCCCAATCCGAGAGTGCTTCCCGGATGAGCAACTCATGGCCGTTTCTACGTTGCCATGGTTTGCTGATATCGCTAATCTCCTTGTCACCGAGGCCTACCCACCGCACTTTTCAGCTAAGGACAAGGAGAGACTTTCTATGGTGGCCCGGTCATTTTTCATAGATGATCCATACATGTACAAGCTATGTCCGGACCAAATCATACGCAAGTGTATCCCAAATGATGAGATAACAAGTGTCTTGTTGTTTTGTCACGAAGATGCATGTGGGGGACACTTTTCTTCCCAAAAGACCGCTCTCAAAGTTTTACAATGCGGTTTCTATTGGCCAACGATCTTTAAAGATGCGCATGCCTTATGTAAAATTTGCGCCCGTTGCCAATCTATTGGGAAGATAACAAAAAGGAACATGATGCCCCTTGCCCCTATTCTCGTAATCGAAATTTTCGATTGTTGGGGAATAGACTTCATGGGTCCGTTCCCAAAGTCCAATCAATTTGAGTACATTTTAGTCGCAGTCGACTATGTATCAAAATGGGTTGAAGCCGTGCCTACAAGGAACAATACCGCCAAGGTGGTGTTGAATTCCTCAAAGAGAACATCTTGGCTCGCTTCGGCACACCCAAAGCACTCATAAGCGACCAAGGCGTCCACTTTTGTAACGATATATTCCGCCGCTTGATGTCGCAATATGGGGTAACCCATAAGGTTGCCACCGCCTATCACCCGCAAACCAATGGCCAAGCAGAATTGGCAAACAGGGAGATAAAGGGCATTCTTGAGAAGACTGTGGATCCTTTAACTAAGGATTGGTCGTATAGGTTAACCGACGCGCTATGGGCGTATCGGACGGCCTATAAGACACACCTCGGAATGTCCCCGTACCGTTTGGTTTATGGGAAAGCTTGTCACTTGCCGGTTGAGCTTGAGCACCGGGCATATTGGGCTGTAAAAAGGCTCAATTTTGACATTAACGAAGGGGGTGGCCTTCGTAAGTTCCAACTCAACGAACTTGAGGAGTTGCGGAACGATCAATACGAGAATTCTCGTATCTTCAAGGCTAAAACCAAGGCCTTTCATGATAGAAGGATAGTGCGCAAGCACTTGGAGGTGGGCCACAAAGTCCTACTCTATGACTCTCGCCTCCACCTTTTTCCCGGGAAATTGCAATCCCGGTGGAACGGACCGTTCGTGGTGCAAAAGGTACACGATCACGGTGCCGTCGACATTTTAAACCCAAGAACCGGAACCATTTCTAAGGTGAATGGGCAGAGGCTCAAGCCTTTCTTGGAGGGGTTCAATCCCGAGCTTGCTGAAATACCTCTTGAGGATCCACCTCTTGCGGGCCCCTCGGAGGGTGTCACGACGTAGGTTTCGGATTGTCCCTATTTTTTTGGATTGCCTCGTTTCATATTGATTCCGAGGCAATCGTGCTTATGCACATTCGGTTATATATCTATCGCCCCGAGAGCGTCCCGTAGTCGTGTTGAGAGAATTGTTGATTTAGTTGAGCTTTTAGCAGAATGTGAGGTGGATTGAAAAACAGAGTCGCGGTCGACCGGTCAAGTACCAGCGGTCGACCGCTGAAACCAAACCAAGCCCACTGCCTCCACTCCAAAGGTTTTTTGTAAAGTGCGTTCGACCGGTCAAAGACCAGCGGTCGACCGGTTGTTTTTTATCGAGCATACTGTCTCAAGTGCCTGGCTTCAGTTATTTTGCCCTAGCCGCTTCATTTCCCCCTCATTTCTCTTATACTCTCTCAACTTCTCCCATTCTCTCTTCACCCGAAATTCTCAAAATTAAGCCCTAAGTCCATTTTTCTCTCCCATTCCACTTCCATTACCCTCCTCCATCATTCAAGGTATGAATCCCACTACTATTTTCATATTGCATTTACTGATTGTGGGTATTCTTGGGTATATTTCGTGATTTTGGGTTGATTTTTGTTGGGGTTTTTGGGAATAATTTTTGATTTGTTTTTGATGCTCTCATTGTTCCACTCACTTTCTCACTCACACACATATTTTCCATTGATTGTGTTGATTGTGTTGCTGAATTGAATGTTGTAGCTTGTATTTGTTGTTGCCCCAAATTGTGCCCTCACCCTATTTTTGCTACCTTGCAAACTGCTTTCTCGTTAAAATCCCATTCATGGCAAAATGTTAATGTTTATTCTTGAGATTGCCATGAATGGGGGATTTTGGTTAGTACAAAATTGCTCCATACCCCTGTTTTCCGGTTTTGCACGCTAAGTGTTTGTTCAAATGCCTCAATGAACACATTTTCATCTTTTGGACATTTTCTTGCTTGCAAATTCAGTCCTTACCATTGCAAATTTAGTTTCAACTACACTGTTGTACTAATTTCTGTTTTGCAGGTATAATGGGTGACGTTGAAAAATACAAGCTGTCTCGATGCGTGCCTCCTAAAGGCATCGATGGGTTCCGTTGTGCCCAAGAAAAGGAGTGGTTTGAGGCATTCTTTTCAACTTCAAAACGCCCGCTTGCAATCAATTTGGCGTGGAAAATGGATGACCTTCCCCATCCAGTCTTGTCCATTCTTAAGCGGTATAATTGATACTCGTTGGTGGGAAGTCCATTCACGATAAATGAAGAACTGGTGCGCATTTTCTATGCCTCTTTGATCAAATGCAAGGGAGAAAAGGGTGTCTTTGAGGCTTTTGTACGTGGAGTTCGGATCACGTTTAGGCGGAAGGACTTGGCCCGCTGGATGGGCAATGTGGCTGACCCGTTCCCATTTGTGAGCCTCTCTGATGAGGCGACCTTTGATTTGGACACACTTATAGAGTTTCTTGCCCCGGGAGAGGTTTGGACCAAGAAGATGTTCCGGTCGGCCGCGATGGCAGATTTACCAAGGCTGTTGCACTATGTCAACGTGCATTGTTTAATGGTCACCAACAATAGATCCGAGGTACGCCATAAGCATGCTGTTTTCCTCTACACACTTCTGAAGCAATCGGGAGACATTAATCTCCCGCAATACTTTTTGGATCAAATGTATTTGGCATCTAAGGAAAAGGCATGGAACGTCTCCCTTCCATTGCCCGGTATAGTGACACAAATTTGCATTCAAGCCAAGTGCCCCGAGCTCCCTTCGGATAGGAAAGTGGAACCCAAACCCATCCTAACTAGAGAGAACATCAGGAGGTGCTTGCAGCACTACTGGGGTGAGCCGGCAGTTCAGAAGAGGCCGAGAGTGGTCGTTGTGGATGTTGACGAGGAGACAGAGCTGAGGAGGGCAGAGCAGGGCTCAGGCCAGCACACTGAGGTGCCTACCGCACTTACCGACGCCCGCTTTGCGGCGTTCGAGGCACGGCACGAGCGCATATGGGAAGAGACCCAGTTACGGCTGGCGACTTTGGAGTCCCGGTTTGACCAGTATGGGGTTGAACAGATCCAGGACCGGACCGAGCGGCGACACGAGTTTCATATGGTCCAGTCCATGATGCGTGATCTCTATATCCAGCAGCATGGCCCTGAGGCGCCGCTTCCGCCGCATTTTCAGAGTCCGTACGACCCAGCTAATCCGGGTTCATCCAGTGGTGCGGGTTTCTAGTCTAGTGTATGGGGCATATTGGGTGGTTTTTTTTCTGATGGCTGATGACTTGTTTCATTTTTGGGGGCGATTATGCGAACTATGTATTCTCTTTTTTTTTTACATTGATTAAGATGCTTGTACTGAATTCTATAATATTAGTAATGATAATTTAGTTGTTGTTGAATTATTAGATTTTGATGTGTATACATTTTTTCAAATCCTATGTCCACCATCAATTATCTAGTATCTGCATTTCAACCCCTCTAAACTATTGAGACTCATGGCATGTTTCTTTCTAACTTAATCATTGTGGTACATATTTTTGTTTTTCTTATGTTGGTATAGGGCGCACGTTGATAACCTCGGACTTCACTCTAAATTGGGGTGATTTATTCTACTTCCTCTTTTTCTCATAATGTCTTTTAATTACATTGAGGACAATGTGCGATTCAAGTTAGGGGGTGTGTTTAGGCATCTCAATTTCTTTTTCATCCCTTGTGTGCCACACACACATATATATATATATATATATATATAAATTATAAAATGAAAAAAAAAAAAAATAAATAAATAAAATTAATTAAAAAATTAAAAAAATAAAAAAAATTTCTTTATTTCTTTTCCCTCTTTTGGGCATTTTGCCCTATTTTCCTATGATAAACTTAATAATTGCCCTATCCGATTGCTAATTCAATAATGCATTTTCTATTTCTTTCATGTTATTAAACTCTAGTCCTTATATTATTCAACATTGGGGATAAATGCATGAATTAAACCTTGAAACCCATGAGCACTTGAGCATATTTTCTAAATCATTCGGTAGGACAATTATAGCTTGGTATCTTGTTGTTGCTTTGTGTACACTAAAAACCTAGCGAGTTTCGTGCTTTTCTTCGTTTCAGAGTGTTTATACATTACTCTCTTTCTTGAATAACGTATTTTGTTGGCGATCTCATTTTCTTTTCATTGATTGCATATTAATTGATGTATCACATGAGCATGATTTTCAACGGTGTTGTGTCTCGAGAATCACATGAAACTTTAGGAAAGGATCTTAGGCTCTCTTTGTTGTTAACCCATATGACCTTAACCTTACCCTTATACATGTCCCTAGTCAACCCCGTTGAACCTAATTATGACCTTTCTTTTCGTCCCAATTCCCTAACCAACTCCACATTGGAGTTTTACACCATACACATTACCTTTCTTACCTATGTTTTGGAATGATATTTGGGATTGAATGATGTTGTGTAGTGTGGGTGCAAGAAAAAAAAAAGAGTGATAAAAGAAAAGAGAATAAAAAAATAGAAAGTTGAAAACAAAAGAAAAAGAAGAAAAGAAAAGAAAGAGAAATTTGTATATTATGTTCATAGTAACTCAATAATCCTTGTTACTCTCACGATTGATATATTTAAGGCATGTTTGGATATCATGTTCCAATTTTGAAATTGCCCGCCATTTTGCATTATCCCAAGTATCTTCATCTCCGAACAGTTTTTGTATCCGTAAATACATCCTTTCATTTCATTTCCCATAACCCCAAACCCACATTACAACCCAATAAAGTCCTATTTGATCCTAGGGTGACGTGATTCAACGGTCGAACATTAGCGATAATCTGTTTATGTGCATTTCACATTGATTAATATGCGATATCCTTTCATGAGATTGTATTTTTTCAATTTTATATTGCGTTCTCCTTCTTTGACATGTGCGCGGCTTAGTTTCCTTTTACAATTACTCTTTATGCCCGCATGTCCCATGTGTTACACCCTATTCCGAGTGTTTCTAATTGTCGAGTGTGATATCCGGAGAGGATTGAGTGGAAGCATGCTTTAATGGTTATTCGGGTTGTAGGCGTTTTTACCGAATCAAATCTCTTTACATATGCATGCGCACCACTCACATTTGAGGTTTCAATTCCATGTAGTTATTCTTCTAATGTTCATAGTTTTGGATTATTGGGCAGAACCTCTCTTTTGCTTTGTTAATAATATGTTGAAATATCTAATTATTGTTGAGTTTGGCATATTGGGTGGTTTGGCCATGAATGTTTTGAGGAAATTCGATGTTTGTGGGTATCATCCCTGAAAACCCTCACGAGACAACACTCGTCCGCTAGGGTAACCTAGCGGTTTAACGGCTTGTTGCATTCGCTAAATGCAACCGTGCGCCCGCGAAAGTGGCATTTTTTTTCTGTGTATATATTGTTGCTATACCACCGCACTTTTGTGGCGGGTTTTGTTTTGTTTCATAGCCAGGGACTAGCAATGTGTAAGTTAGGGGGTGTGATTAGTCGCAAATATTGTATATCTTGCGCCCGTTAATTATGCATGCACGCACGCTTGCGACCGTTATTTCACGTATTTAAGCTCTTGTACTGTATAACCCTTGGTTTCCATATATATATGCTTTGCGAGGTTTATTTGAGCTTTTGTAGGGATTGGAATGCTAAACGGTGCAAGTGCGCGTCATCCGGGAACGTTCAGTGTTTTACGCAACTTCAGGGGTAATTCTGTCATTCCTACATTCGAGCTTTGTGCCCGAGCCTTTCACGGATGTTGTAGTTCTTCTTGCCAACTTCGCGTAGCCCCTGACGGTTTGTCAATTTGGTTCACGATGACCAAGTTATGGGCGTTTTCCCGAGCCCCGTTGTTGTGTATCAAGAGAGGGGAGAGTGCTGATGTTTGCAGGAGCGGTCGACCGGTCCAAGATAAGCGGTCGACCGGTGTTTTGCCTTTTGCCTTCGAATTGAGACAGTGTGCCCTCTCCTTGATGAGCGGTCGACCGGTCACTTACCAGCGGTCGACCGGTACTTCATTTTCTGCAAAACCCCCGCAGTTTTGGTTTGGCCTTACCACCCTTGTTTTGTGGTTTTCTTCCACTTAGTATATATTTGTGGTGGTTTATTCTTGAAAAGGATCGGATTACATTCGTGTGAAAAGAAATAGATAAAAGGGATTTTTGTTGGCTTCTCTCTCTCTCCTAGGGCTAGATAATATGCTTGTCATTTTCATCATCAACTTCATTTATTGCAAGTAAATTTCCTCCTCTATTGTTTCTTGTTGATCTTTGTTACAGTGTGGTGCAATTAATGTTGTGTTTGTGCCTTGAATGCTTATTCTCATTATAGTTATTACACTTACTATTAGCTTAATGATGTGTTTTGATATGGTTGGTGTCATGAGTAGCTAATCTCCCTAGGTTGGGAGCATAAACCCACCTTGGAGAGTTTAATTCTTGGCTTGGTTCAATGATTAAATCCAATAAATGGGTGTGTGGGTTGAGATTGGAGTTTCATAGGATTTTATCCTCTCTTATCATGTAAGGGTTGTATTTTAAGACTTAACTCCAACATCAACGCATTTGTTCGATAATATATTGTTACCTTCATCTTATATTGTTGGGTTGACATCCTTCATGTAGGATTGTTGATATTGATATATTATTCCCATTTTATTGTGATTTAATCGGAAGAATCCGTTGAGTTATGCGCATCCGAGGTGGGAGAATGCTCCTTAACCTTTTGTTAAAGAATCGTTTCATAATCCTGTTTATAAATCTCGCTTGTCCTGTTTCTATTTTGTGAAGTGTTCCATTTGTCTTGGTTCGCTTTGGTTCGTTACAACACGTATAACCTAAATCATCTTTTCTTTTTATCTTTTATTCTTGTTTATTGATTTTTAACTGAAAGAATATCCTCGGTACTTCATATAACTCCCTGCGGAAATCGACCCCGGTCTTACCGGTCTTTTATTACTCTCGCGATTAGCGTACACTTGCGCTATACAATTTTCTGAGCGAGTCAATAGGTCTTATGACCCTTTGTGGGACTTTAGGTTTCAAATTTTCTAAGTCTAGAGGTCTTATAACCCTTTGTCGAACTTCAGATTTTCAAATTTCCTACGTTCAAATGTATTATAACCCTTTGTGGGACTTTAGTCTTCAAGTTTTCTAAGTTCAAAGATCTTATAACCCACTCTAGGGCTTTGGATTATAAATCTAAGGTCCTAGGACCCTCAATTAGTTTATTCTTTTGCCTTCATCCCTAAGATTTTTAGGGGGGGATAAGTGTTTGTACAAAAAATCTGGCTCTCATTCCTGGAAAGTGCCAGTACCAAGGGTTCTATGGTTTTAAGTTGTTATGGCCCATCTCAAATCATTAATCCTAACTTTAAAAATTGAGCAAGTATATAGCAGAGTTTTTGTACACTCAAGTTCACTTCAATAAGTTGTTTTACTTTAACAAGATATCTTAGGGGACTAAGGGAGAATACCACCTACTGGCATACCTTATATGGATGTAGGCAAAGAAATTCCTTACCAAAGAAAAAGTATGGCAAGTATCAAGTATAAAAAAAGAAGTAAAAATGTTAAAACTTTGAAATACAAAGAGAGCTAAGAGACTACAACAAATGGCCAACGGGCCAAAAATAATTCAAAAGAGAAACAAAAAATTACATAAAATATTTATCCAATCACGGTATTGATATGGGTGTCCTTTATTAGGTGTTCACTTCCTTTTTCGAAGGGATTGACTAGAGTTGAGAAGTGGAGGTTTCCTTCAAAACTTCTTTTCAGGTAAGGTGGTTAGAGACCTCAATGGTATCATCATCACTACTGCTCTTATTATCTAAGATATCATCGCCAAATTATGGGGCTTCAGTAAATAAACTATAGAATTCTATATCATAAAAGAGCTCCTGGACCTTAGCCTTGCAATCTTTAAACCAAGAGTTTTACTTTTAGAAAAGAAACTTCTTGAAGAGCTCAGAATCAAGATAAGTGACCAAGTTTCTTTTCCTTGTACTGGATCTTCCTCTGGATCTCTACGTTCTTAACCATGACGTAAGCATAATACTTCTATAGTTCTTGTTCCTTAGAGATAGGCAGATCTTTCATAAAGTTAAGATCAACCACCTGCTTCTTCAGATGACCCATCTATTTCTCAGCCTAAAGAAGTGTCTTATGCGCATTTTCAATCTTAAGGGTTTGAACATGAAGTGCATACACCATCAAATTATTCTCAATTTTATCCAAAGCATGGGCCTCTTCCCTAAGCTAAAGAATCCTGAACAACATCTAGAAGAGAGGAGTTATACTTAAGAGTTTTCTTATTGAGCAGCTTACCCTATTCCAGCGAGGTGATCTTGGACCATAGACCAACACTCTCCCTCTCAAAATCTACTACCTCCAGCTTTTGGTTTGTAATTATTTGGTTCAATTCCAGATGGATGAGATCCAACTAGTCAACTTGCTCTAAGACTTTTCCTAACCTCTCTGGCCTTCCATAACATCGGCCATTAGGGCCTCCGTTCGACGCTGAGCCTATAAAAAGTAGAAAAATATGAGAATAGATCACGAAGAGCAAACATATCAATAAGGAAATATCAAAAATGGTGAAAAATTACCTTCCCTAATAGATGGATCAGCTCCTGAGCATTAGTGTAAGGACACAAATTTCAAATTGAGTCCATATATAGTTTTGGCTCAATTCCGGACAAAAACATTTATTCATAGGATAGTATTTATTGTAATATTCACAAGCCTATGAAGTGTATGTTGAAGACGTAGCGGCAAAGAATTTAAAGCTTCATCAAAATGCCGATTTGTGTGCCTCGTTTCTACGTCATCATCTAAGGTTCCATGCTCCCAAGGTATGAATGTATTTATATTTATATAGGAGCTTGGAACAATGTTTAGTTGGGTGTTAGGTTTAATAAAAGCCATATGTATTTCAGAAATAATTTAAAAAGAACCTTATATTAATATATATAAATGTTTCTGGGCCAAAATAGAATTTAACAAAAAATTCTGAAACTCGTTCGAAATTTCGTTCGAACGAGATTTTTCGTTCGAACCAAACTTCGTTCGAACGAGACTGCTTTCCAACCAAACTGGTCAGTCGTTCGAACGACTTTCTCGTTCTAACGAGGTATCTAACGAGGTTCTAACGAGCCCAGGCTGGTCGCTCGTTAGAAACCTCGTTCGAACGACAGTCAAAGTCGTTCGAACGAGAATGCCAGGCGGGAACAGTTTTGAGCAGTTTTTTGGCAGTTTTTCCCCACTTCTCCACTTGGTTTTCAACCAACTTTTTTCAGACTTATTTATGAACGGGAATCTCTTTTTCTAACTTATCTTTTTCATACCAAACAAACTCCTAGAGAGTGTTTTGAGAGAAAATTTATTTAAGGAAAAAGATCAAGTTTAGAGTGTCATTTTTGAAGAAAAATTCTGCACACTCTAGTTTACACCTAATAGTTGTTTTATCCAAGTTCTCTATATTCATATCTTTACTTGGAGTTTTTGGCACCGGTGTTTTTCTACCAAAATTAAAAAGGAGACGTTTCGGGTTTGCTTCTATTTCCCATCACAAAGAAGAAGACATTTGTTGCGGTATTACTCACTTGGAGAAAGGCTCCAAGCTTGGGTGACGGTGTGCCTAATTGCCCGATCGGAGGGAGTCCGAGACCGCGGTGGAGCTCCGTTGGTTATCCGCTAATTGGAGGTCGATACAAGAATAAGCATCACGGCTTGAGAGGGTTCGAGTTTAGGAAGTAAGTCTTTTGTCTTGTATTTTGTAATACCATTTTTAGTGGATTTGAGGCTAGGGCCGTCCCGAGGTTTTTTCCCGTTAGTGGGTTTTTCCTCGTACATCGCGGTGTAGTGTGACCTTGTTTATTTTATCTTGCACAAAATTTAGAACGCATGCTTAGGTTTAATTTCAAGATAAAATTGGGTTTAATTCTCACACTCATTTAATTTGGGACTTAAATTAAATATTGGATAAAATTGGTTTATTTTAGTCACTTGCTTTAATATGTTTTCGCCTAACTTTGTTTAAATGAATAATCATGACATAGGCAAATTCTAGGACTTGAATTAACTTGGTTTAATTTTGTTTTGTTAAACTAAAATTTGTTTTGTTTAATTATTGAACCATCATCTATCAACGCTTCCACATTTATTTAAAAGGAAATTATTATTTTAATTTGTGATAAATTAATCACCGGGGATCCAACTTCCACACTATCAAATTGGTATCAGAGCCAAAAACGATAAATTATTTCGTTAAAGATCCTTTAATTTTTGGCTAAAATGGATTTTTCCCCATTTTCAAAATTTCCTATTTTTGATGGTTCCAACTACGCGTATTGGAAAGCGCGAATGAGATCGGCACTAAAATCTATCGACGAAAGAGTTTGGATGTCTGTTGTTAACGGGTACTCCCCACCAACTCATCTTATTGAAAATGAACGTGTTCCCAAACCCGTCGATAGATGGACTGAAAATGAGTTTAAGCTAGCAAATTTTAATTCCCGTGGTTTAAATGCCTTATTTAGCGCTGTCGCACCGGATGAATTCCGAAGTATTATGACGTGTGAAACCGCTAAAGAAGCTTGGGATATTTTACAATTAACTCATGAAGGAACTAGTGTCGTTAAAGCTTCAAAACTCCAAAACCTCACCACTCAATTTGAAACTATCAAAATGGATGAAAAAGAAACTTTTGATAAATTTTATGCTAGACTTTCTGATATTGTTAATTCATCCTTTAACTTGGGAGAGAAAATACCTGACGACCGTGTTGTAAAGAAAATTTTTAGGTCCCTACCCGATAGATTTATTCCTAAGGTGACCGTTTTAAATTCTTTACCCACTTTAGCCTCTACGAAATTAGAAGAACTTGTAGGTGATTTACAAACCTATGAACTGGATATGTTTCCCTCTAAAAATGAAAAGACAATTGAAAAGGGCGTTGCTTTAAAAGCCCGAAAAGAGGTCAAACAAGTAGTAGAGAGCGATAGTGATAGTGACTCGGAAGATATGGCTTTGTTTGCTCGTAAATTTAGAAAATTTCTTAAATTTAACAAAGATAAAGTTAAAAATGATTTTAAGAAATTTGAGTCTTCTAAACATGATAAAAACGAGAAGATTTCTAAAGCCGATAAGATCCCTAAACCTAGTAATGAAAATATTGATAGGGACGAGTCTAATAAATGTTTTGGTTGTGAAGGTTATGGCCATAGGGCTTTTGAGTGCCCCACTAAACTAAGGAAAGAGGGTAAACGACCCATTTCATATAATGCGACCCTTAGTGATAGTGATAAGGAAAAAAAGCCCGATTCCCCCACAAAGAAAAATTTTGTGGCTTTTATGGCTAGACATGTGAGTGATAATGAGAACTCATCGAATGATGAAATTATAGCACATGCCACTTCCAAGGTCATTGTACATGATTCTCTTATTTTTGATGATAGTGAGAGTGAAGAAGAAAGAGAGAGTGAAAATGAAGAAGAGGTTGTTGAGAGTGAACTTCAAAATGCTTTTCATGAATTATATAAAGAATCTATCAATTTGAAAAAGGCTAATTTGAAGTTAGAAGCTTGCTTAAGAAAGAGTGTCAAGGTCGTTGATGATAGTGCCTTAATAGAAGACCTTAGGACACATGTGAGGACTCTTCAAGAGAAGCTTAATTATGTAGAAGGCGAAAGAGATAGCCTTAAGGGTTTAATGGAATCCTTGAAAAAGGAACTTCTTGCTTTTGAAGAGAGAAATGTTTCACTAGAATCTAACATTGTTGAATTGGAAAATAAATTAAAAGATTCTAGTAATGTCAAATTTGATTTGGAGTGTCGTTCGGAAAAACTAGATAAAATGTTAGGAACGGTCCAAATTAAAAATGACACTTTTGGTTTAGGCTTCAATTCTTGTAATGATTTTAACCTTAAAGTCAAAACCAATGTTTTAGGAGAATCTTCTAGGAATGCATTTAATGATCACTCCTTAGATAAATCTTTTCGACATGCTCTTACTTGTACACATTGTGGTCGACAAGGTCATCTTAGGAAATTTTGTTTAGATCTTAAACGAATTCCTAGAAAATCCCATAGTAAAGTAACCACGATAGCTAATGTTTCTACACCCCAAGATAGTAATTCTTCATTAATTTAGGTTAGGAAATCCGACTTGGTTGCCTTACAAAATAGGGATTTTGATTCTCATTTACTTTCACATCCTTTCTCCCTTGCTAAATCTAATGGATGAATGTGTTAGTGTTTGCATACTTTAGCGTTTGTACTTCATGCTATATTCCTATGCTAAATGTATGCTTGTTTAGTCATTTTCTAGTCATTGCTTTATTTCAAATCACATACTAGATATTTTGACTTGTTTATCTTTTTGTATTATATTTTTGATTAAATTGACTGCAAAATATAAAAAGATTTTTTATCATTTGTGTTTTATTTATTTCATTTAAGCTTCATGAAAAATACAAATGATTTTTGTTTGTCCTTTTGAGTAAATATTTATTTTTGATTAAAAATGTTAAAAACTCAAAAAGATTTTGTTTTGTGTGTAATTTTATTTGACACACTTTATGTGGCATATATTTGTGTTTGAATCCTATCATTTACGCTTCCATGTGGCTAGAACTTTTGGTTTAGATTTTCAATCCTTAAAATGTTCTTTACCATGTTTTATATGGAGTAGTTGGATTTTGTATTGTTTAAATGGATTCTATTTCTATATGCCTCTATTCACACATGCACGAGCTCTTTTGAAATCTTAATGTCACATGTTATATTTGAGCTTTTTGAGGTGTTCTCCTATCAATCTAGTCATCTACATATCTATGACCTAGGAGGACTAGTGCATGTCAAAATCCGTTGCATGTGAGATTTGTGAGAAAAATGAAAACATGATAAATTAATATATGCACGGGGAAGGGCTCCGAAAGGATGAATTAAATCCTTTGCGATAGTAAGCCACCGTTGATTGGATCTAAAAGAAATACGTGATCCAAAGGCCTAAAAACAGAATATATGGCATTACAAAGAAAATAAATTGCCAAGGCCTATGTTTGATTGATATACTCATTCAACATTAATGTAAATTGAGGGAGAATTGGATGGTATATCAACGGTTTGCACAATGTCCGTTTATCCTAGTTGTCTTTAATGTCATGACTCTATTTGATTTGTAGAATCATCATTATGCTAGGCTTGTATGCATTGTGTATGTTTGTTCATTGAGTTCAATCTTTATATTGTCACACGAGGTTATATTTAACTGTGATGAAGTTTGCAATCAAATGAGAACTCCGTGAACGTTTCTTAAGTGTTTGGGTCTAAATTTAATTGTTGCTAGTTCACTCCCCTACACTTCCGTTTCCATATGACACATTTTTGCCCTACGAGTGTGCAAACTAATTGTATTTTGTGTCATGTGTGTGTTTATATCTATCTATATATGCTCGTCCTTATTGGTATATTTATAGTATATATATATATATGATATTTTTTTGTCTTTGCCTTGCTTTTATTGCCCATATGCTTTCACGTCGTATCACTTTAAGCTTCCACATGTTGTTTTCTAGTTCTTTAATTCTTTGACTATTCCCGAACAAAAAGGGGGAGAATGATGATAGAGGGAGAAATGGTATCTAATCCTATTATTATCGTATCTTCGTTTGGGGAGATTTATCTTAGGGGGAGACGTCTTTCTAAGTAGGTCATGTGTTTAAAGGGAGAATTAATTTAGGGGGAGTAATTAATTGCATTTAATATTTTGATATTCCCTATGCATTTGATGAGTTTGCTTAAGTGTGCAGGAATTATTCTAAAGTGGCATCTTTCTATGGCAAAGCGTTTGATCCTTGGGTTGAGTCAAGATTGGGCGGGGTATGTTTTGAGTCTAGTAGAGCTTGACGGCCCTTTAGGATTTTTGTTTGGTTTTTGTCCCGGAATAGCCAAAGGGGGAGATTTGTAAGGACACAAATTTCAAATTGAGTCCATATATAGTTTTGGCTCAATTCCGGACAAAAACATTTATTCATAGGATAGTATTTATTGTAATATTCACAAGCCTATGAAGTGTATGTTGAAGACGTAGCGGCAAAGAATTTAAAGCTTCATCAAAATGCCGATTTGCGTGCCTCGTTTCTACGTCATCATCTAAGGTTCCATGCTCCCAAGGTATGAATGTAATTATATTGATATAGGAGCTTGGAACAATGTTTAGTTGGGTGTTAGGTTTAATAAAAGCCATATGTATTTCAGAAATAATTTAAAAAGAACCTTATATTAATATATATAAATGTTTCTGGGCCAAAATAGAATTTAACAAAAATTTCTGAAACTCGTTCGAAATTTCGTTCGAACGAGATTTTTCGTTCGAACCAAACTTCGTTCGAACGAGACTGCTTTCCAACCAAACTGGTCAGTCGTTAGATAAGTCGTTCGAACGACTTTCTCGTTCTAACGAGGTATCTAACGAGGTTCTAACGAGGCCAGGCTGGTCGCTCGTTAGAAACCTCGTTCGAACGACAGTCAAAGTCGTTCGAACGAGAATGCCAGGCGGGAACAGTTTTGAGCAGTTTTTCCCCACTTCTCCACTTGGTTTTCAACCAACTTTTTTCAGACTTATTTATGAACGGGAATCTCTTTTTCTAACTTATCTTTTTCATACCAAACAAACTCCTAGAGAGTGTTTTGAGAGAAAATTTATTTAAGGAAAAAGATCAAGTTTAGAGTGTCATTTTTGAAGAAAAATTCTACACACTCTAGTTTACACCCAATAGTTGTTTTATCCAAGTTCTCTATATTCATATCTTTACTTGGAGTTTTTGGCACCGGTGTTTCTCTACCGAAATTAAAAAGGAGACGTTTCGGGTTTGCTTCTATTTCCCATCACAAAGAAGAAGACATTTGTTGCGGTATTACTCACTTGGAGAAAGGCTCCAAGCTTGGGTGACGGTGTGCCTAATTGCCCGATCGGAGGGAGTCCGAGACCGCGGTGGAGCTCCGTTGGTTATCCGCTAATTGGAGGTCGATACAAGAATAAGCATCACGGCTTGAGAGGGTTCGAGTTTAGGAAGTAAGTCTTTTGTCTTGTATTTTGTAGTACCATTTTTAGTGGATTTGAGGCTAGGGCCGTCCCGAGGTTTTTTCCCGTTAGTGGGTTTTTCCTCGTACGGTGTAGTGTGACCTTGTTTATTTTATCTTGCACAAAATTTAGAACGCATGCTTAGGTTTAATTTCAAGATAAAATTGGGTTTAATTCTCACACTCATTTAATTTGGGACTTAAATTAAATATTGGATAAAATTGGTTTATTCTAGTCACTTGCTTTAATATGTTTTCGCCTAACTTTGTTTAAATGAATAATCATGACTTAGGCAAATTCTAGGACTTGAATTAACTTGGTTTAATTTTGTTTTGTTAAACTAAAATTTGTTTTGTTTAATTATTGAACCATCATCTATCAACGCTTCCGCATTTATTTAAAAGGAAATTATTATTTTAATTTGTGATAAATTAATCACCGGGGATCCAACTTCCACACTATCAATTAGCATAGGTCCCTCTACCCCCGAGCGTGGACACCATCTCAGAGTAGTTTGTTTTATCCAAGGAACGAAGTGTATATATTACCGTGGCATAGGAGTTTATACCCTTTGTTAAAGGTGGCTTGGATTATTCCTCAAATCCCAAAGTCATTAACTCCTCCCCCATAATAGCGGTTGTCCCCTTTAGATTGCCCGAGGCTTTAATAATTCCTTTCAAGCCCCCCTTTTCTAGGGGGACACCACCAACCCATTCACGTAAGGCTTCTTTAGATTTTGAGACTAAGGATTATAATTCCCCTAGAATATAAGAACTAATCTGGGTTTCCCCATAGGTTCTATCTACCCTCGAAGATGCTTGAAACATGAGAAGGGTTTTGATTATAGACTCTAGTAATGATCTATCAACGAATTCAAACTTGATTTTTTCATCCCCCGCCAGCTTGATGCTACGAAATGGAAGATCAATCGATGTACTAAACGTCAAATGCTTGGTGGTCTTAGACCACTTGTTCTTGTTACTCACATTCTCGATAGGGGTTTCCTTGGGAAACTACCTGGTTATCCTATGCTCCTCTTGTTCTTCCATAGGGTCAGTAATAAGATCATATTAGTTATAAAATAACCAAGAAGTAAGGTAATAGTTGAAAATAAAATAAAGCAAGTCACATAGAGGGAGAACAGTCTAAGTCCAACAAGATATCCAACTTAATCGTGGGGAGGGCATCTTCAATCCTTTGAGGGAGCTTAGACTTACTCCTATATTTATCATACTCTCTCTCAAAGTCCTCAGAGACCTCGACAATGACCTTCCACTTCTTAAGCACCATCGAAAAGACCTCAACACCAACCGACTCCCCAATTTCTACCTCAGGGGCCTCAGGAATGCTCCCAAATGTCAAGGCAAGGGGCTCATCCTAGCCCCAACTTAAAGAGGCGCTTAGAAGTAACAAAGTCCTCAAAACGGAAGGAAGCCAATTTTTGGGCCTTAACAATCATATCCCCCTCCTCCTTGGAGGGGGGCTCAGCAATCATCGTAAGAAAAGAGAAATCATCAAAACTGAACTCAGAGGCCAATAATTTAACTCAAGCATCAAGATAGAGGTAAAGACCATCATGCCAATAAAAAATGGAGAGCACCAGAGTTTAGGACAGTCGATGGGCTCATTGGGGTCTGGATTAGCCCAAAATCCCCTAATGAACAATAATTTCTCCTTCTCGTTCTTGGGAGCATTATGCTTATCCTTCACAAAGACAACTAACACTTTAGGGGAAGAATATTTTAGCCCATTATCCTTGGGCTTGCTCTGATCTTGTACTCTATACATCTTAAAAAATTAGGCAGGTGACATCATACTTTCCTCCACTTGACTTCTCAAAAAGCCAAGATGGTGGCCATCAGTGACCTCTACGAGTTAGCCACTAGTTGAGAAGGTGTTATTTTCATGGACATTAAAATCCTCATAATGGGTGAAGGAAGAGGAAACCTAACCCCATACTAATGAAATCATTTGTTGAAGCACAAGTATTTATAAATAAGAGAATAAGCCCTCTCTCTAGGATTGGCATCCCTTGGTGTAACAGGCTCTGGAATTCGAAATGTATTTTGGATTTACACTAAGTATTTCTTAGTGATCCTATAAGTGGAGTGGGTCCCATAAAAATTAGGGTCGTTGGACCCGAGGTAATTAATCACCATTGAACCAGAGGGGATGGCCCGGGTGGGGATATGTTAAGAGGCATCGACCCCTTGCTCAGAAATTTATGGAAGAGAAACGTGAGGCTCCACAGACGAAAGGGGTGTTGGGTCCAAAACTTTTTAAGGAAAGATATTATCAGCATAAATTTTTAGTAAGTAAGAGAGAAGGAAATAGGCTACTTACTTAAGAAGTTACAAAGAAAGAAAAAAAGGGTGGAATGAGATGTGAAGATTTCAAAGTATCCAAGGGGAACCTTTATAGCCCCTAAGTCCTAGTACTTTATTACCTTCGCCCCCCAAGGCAAGTCCCATCAAGTACTCTCGTCCACTTACAAGCTCCTTCCCATTGCACTCTCATTATGATAAATCTTGTTTAGTTACCCTTCTAATGCCAACTTTCATAAAGAGTATGTGTTTCCCCTTGTAATATTTCCAAGAAGCAACAAGGGGCTACTAATGATACCACATTTGACCTTTGGTATTCAAAATCTATTTAATACCACTGACTCCACTAATGCAAGGATATAAGTCCTAGGGTCAACCTCAGTCCTCTCCTAGACCACTACCTAATGCTAGAAACCACAACTGTAATGGGAAAAATACCATAGTACGGTATCGGACCTCAGCAACTTCTTAAGTCTTCCAAAATGCCAAGTTGTTCCAAGATGTCTCTTCGGCCAGCCTTAGAGCACACAACTCAAATGTTCCACCATATCTGATGCACAGAAGAGGCCTCAGTCTGAAGGTAATTGGCCTTCTAAGGTCATATATCCCTCATCCCAGAAAGGTATTATCACAACATAACTCAAGATGATATTAGGATCAACTAATGGAATTTTCAAACCTCTGTAGGTGTCACTGAATGCCTACAGTGTGTCCGGCAGAGTAGGTGTGGTTGAATGACTACATTATTCAAACTAATTCCACCACTCAAGCTCACTTTTATTGACGATTATCATATGCATTAAATGCAACCAACAACTACCATACACCACCTCTAAAACCTTTGGCCAACACTCCACTACCTTCCTAACGTCATTAGACCTCATAAACAACACAATCATGTTTTGACAATGCAATTAATTCTCTCTCTAAGAGTTCGCTAATAAATAGGAGGCTGGGGAAAAGTTTAAAACATGTTAAAATCCATCACACTTCCCGATAACAAAGAGTAATAACTTCTTCCAATGGTATCCCTAGTTCCTCAAGCTCTCAACCCACTATTGCGAGTGTAAAATCATAGTTCAAATTGTTTCTAGTTATTATAAGTATTATATTCAATGTTGGTCCCTAAATGATAACTTAGTAACCCTTATATAAGTATATTATTTACATTCTAAGGTCCTTTGAATTAGTGATAAAGGCCACAAGGACTTCAAACTCTCTTGGACAAAGCCCAATAGGTCTCAAAGAATGTAATAACACTTTTACGATCTAATAACTATAGAAACACCTTTGTTAGTGGACGTAGGATCCTTGGTTGTGATTAGAACCTCTTTATATATTTGTCTCACACTTTGACACTTCTTACCTATCACCCGTCTGAGGTCCATAGGGAAGCACCTGATTGGGTCTAAGGGCATATATGATTTCAACACCCACCATCCTTGGTATTATTATATATTGCACATGAAAATTTATAATGTAATCAAGCAACTCACATGATGTAGCTAAATTGATGACCAATATATATTTTGGTGCTATTCTTTTTATTTTGAGGTCATGGTTGTTGGGTATATTTTTAAACAAATTGGTGTTAGTGTATAAGAAATTAGTAGTTGATCTCAACATGCGCATAAGGTGTTTGATAAAAGTATGGAATGCCATTTTGGTATCACATGACTAGTGTTTGGAGGTTCACTCATGACATGGAATATAATTTTTTAACCTTTGGTTGAAAGATCTAATGGTAATAAATGCATCACTATTGGTAATTTAAAGTGGAGTTAATTCTTCTTCAATGCGGGTCATGTACCGAGTTTGATGAATGAATAAAAGATGGATAAAGATAGTTATGAGATTGCTATCTCGAATGCAATTGGAAATGGAATGCAATGACAATGTCTATTGATACAATTATATTTTCACCCAGAAGAAAATTGATTATTAGGGATCAAGGGCAATGAGTAGTTCTATAGGTGGAAGGAAATTGTTATTTCTTTGTTATCTATTTAAACAAGGATGGTGGTAGAATGGTAAGTACCTCATGATGGTAACAATATTTTCTGGCCTTTGGGGGATATACTCACAGTCTCTAAAAGTGATTAATTACAAGGAAAATAGTTCTCAGTTCTAGGTAATGTTCATGAATCACATGATGTTTTATGGTTTATGTATGATTGGTTGATGTTGTTTGATTTGGTATTGATGATTTATTAGTAATGATGTAGACAAATATGGGAGGCCTTCTGAATGCTCTCATTTGCTGAGTGAGGAAGAAGGAGAGCTCACTGTCTTACTAGAAGGTGGTAAAAGGACGTAGGTGAAGACTGGCCCACCAGCTACTGGTATGGCTGCAGCCATAGGCCCAGCATACACGTAGGGGTTGATGATCCTATTTACTGAGTTTATCAAAACCATAGGTGCCCAGGAAACATTGGGAGTCTTTGGTGGACCTAGTTCCTTCACAATGCCACCAGCAGTGTTGTATGTTACTTTTGTCTCTGTAGGAGTTTCTCAGACCGCTACTAATAACCACTAACCACTACACCAACAACATTACTTTCCCACCGGTGGGATCACTTGTCGTAACTCCCATTGTCAGCCTAAGAAATAGGACACCTACTCTGCCACTAAGTGCAATCTCAGCTAGGGTGGATCTTGTACAAGTTAACCCTCCTCCACCTAGTATGGAATAAATGAAAAAGGAGCACATGAGGATGATAGCAACTTCTATAGTTATAATAAAATCTTTTGCTATATACGATGACTTCCATACACCAAGCCTAGAGGATTAAAACAACGAACCTTATCCAATGGGGTATATCCAACCATTTTTTAAAAATATACGAGTAAGAGGGAAACATCAATGAGTATGTGAAAAGATTTGTTGAAAATCTTAGGGCCTATTACAATGACAAAAAGCTAAGGTTGAGAGATTTTTCTAAATTTTTAACAGAGATATCTTACACATAGTACTCCAATTTGGCACCAGGTAGTGTCGCCTCTTGGGAAGAGCTCCACTTCCAGTTCGTTCAAAACTTCTTCTTAGCAGAAGACGAGTTCACCCTCATTCAGCTTGCTTGAGAAAAGAAGAAGCCTGGTGCTACGAGTATTATGGTGGGCCCCAACCAAATTACCAACATCATGGATAAGTTCATGGAGTTTTTACAAACTCATCCTGGGATGACGATCTTTGGCTCAACGATGGACCCAAGTTGTTTTGTTACTTCGGTAGCACCACCAATAGCTCATTTAACAAGAATTCCCATCCAACCTCCTAGACCAATTGTTCTTTTGGTAGTCAACCATGCCACTATAACAACATCATCCATTGAAGAAATGGTTCATGTCAACACCTCACCTAAGATAACTCCTTGAAAAGTTAAAGTAGAGGATCCAGATACCTCACCATTGTTTACTATTGAAAAGGTTAAGAGAGATATGTTGAAGATGATGGAACTTTCCTCAAAATCTTCTAGTGAGGCATACGGTGATTTTCGTACTCATAACCGACATTTTTTTAGAAATTCTATGGTAAAGGGGGAAACCCGAAGTAGCATATCAAGTGTTTTGTTGAGTACTTAGGAGATCACTACAATAATAAGAATCTTTGTCAGAAATAGTTCTCTAAGTCTCTAACCTACAAATCTTACACTTGGTATTCTCACCTAGCCCTGAGGAGTGTGGCAATGTGGGAAGACATGCATAGAAAACAAGGCCCCAAGCAGTACTATATCGGTAAAGTGGGGGTTTATGTAAATTGGATTTTAGAATCTTATCCATTCGTTGTAATAAAGTGGTGTTTCACTACTTGCTGTGTTGGGGTAATAACTTTAAGATTCCAAGAATTGTATGTACATAACCAATGAAGGTTTTCTTCACAACAAATTAGCAGTCAATTAAGGTATTATTCAATGAAATGAACAATCACACAAGGAGATTGAATGAGGGAAACTTAAGGGGTTTTGCCAAAAATTTCTTTTACATATTAAAGGATCATTTGGGGGTTCAAACCTAACTGTTACATATTATTTGGAGGTTAGAGTATTTAATGTGAATATGAGTTTCTTTATTATATGAGGATTTGGGGTGAGAGATGAGCTATTTTTCCCCTCACCCATTTGTATTGCTCAAAGGTAGAAGGGGTTAGTGTGTTAGAATTTCACATATTATGGGTGTTCTCTATATGTATTGAGTTGGCGTTTTATCACCGAATTACTTAGGATATAACATAAATGGAGCTGGGTAAATGGAAAACACCTCGAAAAGACTTGAAAGCTTGAAATTAAGTCGGGTTTAGTTTTAGAACTTTGATTCAGTCTACTGGAGTGTTTTTGTACAATGTGTATCCTAGATTTATGTAGGAGGGTAATGAGTATATTATTTTTCCATGATATTATTCTCTTAGGTACTTGCAACTTGTTTATGTAGAGTGTAGACACCACATTCTATGACCCTCCTAAGCATCTCCTTAGGTCCCTAGCACACCCTCTTTCATCATAAAACCTAGGTCGTACTTCGAATACTCATTTGGAGGCCACTAGGATCCCCCGAGCCCTATTTGACTTCTAGTTAACCTTATCACCTGAGCGAAGCTCTTTGGATCCTTGGTGGGATCTAAATTCCCTTTACAACGGTCCGCCCCATGCGTAAATCAGCCTAACGTTTTGGACGAACGGACCATTTCCCCCAAAAATTGATTCGGAGGCCACTAGATGCCCTCGGGCACCATTTGACTCTTGTTAACTCTTCAGCTTGAACAATACTAAATGAATCTTTGAAGGTATTTGAATCCCCTTTCCAACGATCTACCCCATGTGCGAATCAACCTTATGGTACGGACGAACAACCCGTATTACTCTGAAGGGTCACTCGGCATTTTTGGGGCCCCTTTAACCCTGGTTAAATCTCATAAATGAGTGAATATCCATGGAACCTCTAAGGTCCTTGCATAATCTTTCTAACAGTCTGTCCCATGTTTGAATCGTCCTTACGGTTTGGATGAACAATTTTTCCCTCTCATCCAAAAGACCGTCGGGCGCTTTCAAGACCTATTTGACCACAGTTAATTACTTAACCCGGGGGCGGCCCAATGGATTACTAAAGGGATATGAATGCCATTTCCAATGATTTACCTAGTGCACGATTTGAACTTATGAATTGTGTTTTACGACCGTTTTTTAAAAAATCTCCCTAAGACTGTCGAATGGCAAACCCATTTCCCTGCCTATCGAGAGTGTGTCTGGAGTTGTCAGGTCAAGGACAATACCGATCGGCACCCCCTTGACCCTATATAAGGAGAGCATGATCTCACTTCGAAAGGAACCTACAAAACATCCCTCTCAGTGATCTCAACAACATTCTCTTGAAGTAAGCCTGGTTTCTATAATGAAACCTCTTCCCCACATTTCATTTCCATCCTTTCCTTACCCAATTTTTCAAATCCTCTTCCCTCTCCTCCTACTACCTTCATCCACTTGCAAGAGCAGCCCTTCAACATTCAAGATCAACTTCAATGCTTCAAAAGAAGGTCCAAATCTTTCACTCTCTCTTTAAATTCTCTTATTTTCATATTAGTCACTTAATTCTTTTTTCAACATTTCATTTTTAGTAGATCACACATACAAATATCCAACTTTTTATTAGTAGTACTAGTATTTCGCATATTATACTTTCTATAAAAATAAATAAAAATAAGAAAAAGAGGGTTACCTTGTAAATTCCAAACGGGGATTTCTCACTACATTTTCTCACACTAAAACATCCTTTTATATGTGAACTATGTGGACTTTGATCCCTTTTTAGGCTACTTAGTCATCTCGGGTAAAATATGATATTTGATTCCTCTCCTATTTTTGTCCATATATTATTTTCATATCATATATTTGTGATTCATGCTTGCATTTTGTCCAACTTACACCATCGTCCTCCTATAAATGATCGATGACCCGAAAAATGCATACATAATATTTTAATTACTATTTTGGGAACACTCTAAAGTATGACCTCACTCTGCCTTTATCCATGACGCGAGTCGAGTAATTCTAGTTTCCATTTATATATACACGCATGCACTTCACAGAGTTATTAAGGAGCCGAATAACACATGCCCATGAGAGACCAAAAGGAAGGGATGGGTGCATAACACCTTTCCATTCCTTAACTAAGTTCCCGAATCCTTAAACAAATTTAACAAATTGGTTTCGAAAGTATTAGTATGTCTTTGATACCATTCTCTTGAGGCGATAATTTTTATTTTTCCTGTTTTATGCAAAACAAGCTAGCGACTCTACCTCTATACATCACCTCAATTGATGATGACCTAAGCGCCCATAGGACGAGTGCGAACACCCCACGCGCACACACCAACCGGGAGAGGGATGGCCACAGTGGCGACTCTGCTGGGGATAGTTATGTCAACAAGAGGACTATACTCTATTTTTACATGGGTGTTAATATCGTCTGCATATGTGCGTATTCACATACCTATATGTTCCCTATTTCCTTCATTACTTATTGTATATATCTACCTCATGTATATATCACTTCTCACTCACTTTTCTCTTCACACGCTTATAAATACCCTACATGTACACTTCACACTATCTACACTAATTGGATCGCTTATACCCATATACTTCACACACCACTTAGAATATCCATGCTTAGGCTTAACTGGCACACACCTATGCTTATGGGACTTGTATATATCCATGCTCACTTGAATATATCGTACACCGCTTGTAGTTGTCCATGCTTAAGATCATCACCACACACTTAGTTGTAGATATTCACATGTATCCATGCTTGGCGTAGTCTTCATGCTCCATGATAGGTCTACTTTTAATGATACTGTACATTCTTTCTCATTAGTATATTGTTTTCTTTTGCTCAACATGCCAAATAAAAGACTCTCTCCATAACATACTAATTAAGAATCATGCATTTTCCTCACTACACCACCGAGAGCATTGTTATATTGAACAAAATTTTATCCCTTGCTAGGGAGTCAATTTGTGATGGGTGCTAGTTTGGTTGGTCGTCGTTAGCCTAAGCAATATGACTCTTACCTTCCATTGGCCTAGTACCTTTGATTTATATCAAACGGTCCCCCGGCATCATACTTCTTGATCGAACTCATGACGAGAGGTATATAGTAGGGAACTCATTCAGATACATCGAGAATGTCGAATTTTCTCTCACATGTACTATCCCCACGAGGTATTTAGTGAGGAAATTCGCATACACTCAGGTATATCAAATGGCTTGTCCACATGTACCGATTGCCCTCAAAAGCAAGAAGTATATCGTGGAAGTCATGCCAAAGGGGGAACCCTACCATTAACCCAACAAACTGCATAAACCTCATATAGGCGTTAAATATAGGGCACTCATATTTAGTTTATCAGTTTCTACACGAAACTCTGCCAAAATTTTGGGTAGGCATACATCCCTAATTTTTATGTTATTTTGCCATTTTTCAAAATAGGACCCTGTCCATGAGCCTGAAAATAAGTCAAACCATGTCTTAGATATTTTTCAAACCCAATTTTTCCAGGCTCGGGTCATGTCCGATGTTTTTTTATTTAAGTAAACCTAATACAAGTGAAAACATAATAATAATAATAATAATAATAATAATAATAATAATAATAATAATAATAATAATAATAATAATAATAATTAGTAGTAGTAGTAGTAGTAGTAGTAGTAGTAGTAGTAGTAGTAGTAGTAGTAGTAGTAGTAGTAGTAGTAGTAGTAGTAGTAGCTGCAACAGTAAGAGTAGCAATAGCAGTGGCAGTAGCAGTAGTAATCATGTTAAGGTTCTTTAACCATTTCCAATTGATGGATTGGAGGCAGTCACTCTCCGGCTCTACAATCTGGCAATATCTTGACTTACCTACCCCTCTCACCACAAAGGGGCCTTCTAGTTACGTTTGAACTTTGACACTGACATGCTGCAGAGGTGATGAGTATATGCTTGGAGGACCAAGTGTCCCACTTGAAACTCTATGGGCTTGACTAGGTTTTCATAAGCTCTGGACAATTGTTGGGTGTAAACTTAGAAGTTCTCCCTTACCTTATCGTTGTGCTCATCCAACGCCTCCAACTACACGTGTCGTGGTTCAGGGATGAGTCCATTTCTTAGAGTGACCCTAGATGAGGGCACTGCCAGTTCCACCAATAGGAAATCTTTAGTCCCATACATAAGTGAGAATGGAGTAAACCCGATCGACTTTCTCTTCGAAGTGCACAATCTTATTCTTATCCCAATTGGTAGGCCCATAACACCATGGGTAACTTCTCATCCCATGCCCCTGGCATGTCTTCTAGCATATTTTTCAGCATATTGATCAAGGTCTTGTTGGTGGCCTCCCCCTGGCCAATTCCTTTTGGGTAGGATATGGTGGAGCTATTGTGCACAATCTTATTCTTGTCCGTGAGAAGCCCCCTCTCCTTGCAGACGTTTCTCATTATCTGTGTAAATCACCTTAGGTATACCAAATCTTTATAATACCCCGCATTTTTATGACATTAAATAATTATGGGATTAATTATTATTATTGGATTAATTAAATTAAAAATTTCGGGAAATTTAATTATTAATTAATCTGAATATAAAATAATTGTTAACTAGCGTGCCAAGGGTTAATACTTATTGATGGAAATCATTGATTATTACTGTGGGTATATGTAATATGGAATCATATCATTTTTATAAATTATTGGAGTGCAAAATACGACAGTTTGGTATTTTAAGTCAATACGCGCGTATGAGTCGGGTTAGGACTAATTGTATGAAATAAGAAGATAAATTATTTTTGTATAACTCGTATGGTAATTTCGAGTGCGTCATTGAGTCCGGAAGGATTGAGATAGTCAGAAAACTCTACCCGGACATTTTATTTTGACTCCGGGGTAATTTTAGGCCTAACCGGCACCCCGTAGGGGTATTTTTATCCGTTGGAATTTTGGAATAATAATATGGATGAAAATTAAAAATTAAATAAGGAGGTACATGGGTTAGTGAGGAGTTATCAGCTTAAAACCTACGTGAGAGAAAAGAGAAAGGCACGGAGGAAGGAAGAAGAAGCTATTGGTGTTCCTGGTGCCTAACTCAAGAACACACACCAAAAACTATACCAAAGTGTAGAACGCGAGATGAGGAACACACTCATAACCATATCAACAGCAAATCAGACCGTTGAAAGTAAGGCAAGTGTTTATTACTTGCGATTCATAGCAATAAATAAGTTCATATTGGTGTAGGTAGATTATATTCACTTTTGATTTATGAGTTTTGATAAAATTGAAGATTTAAGGATATGAATTGAAATCTGAAAGACGAATTAGGATAAATCCCTCATATAGATAGTATAGAAATCCCAAATTGATGCGTATTGATGATGGACGAAATTGAAATTGATGTTCTTGTATGGAAATTTGAAGAACTAGGGTTTTGAATTATTAAATTCGGGATTTTGGATTTTATAACTGTTTTATGATAAATTAATGGTTCAGGGAAATCATTTATGCATATTAGAACATTAATTAGAATTGATGTTTTGGTGTTGGGGTTGAGAAATTTAAAGGTTTTAGGAATGAAATTTTGAGGGAGACGAAGTATGAACAGTAAAACGTAACAAGTCTGGCCAAAGCAAGAAAAGACTCCATCTCATTCGAATGAGATGGAGTCTCGTTCCAAGGAGAAGTTAGAGTCGTTCGAATGACTTGCTAACTCGTTCGAACGAAAGGTCCCAGAAAGCCCAGAAATTCCATTTTTTTCCCAGATCATGATACCCAACTAATTATGTTAGGGTTACTCATATTAACTTAGTGCATAATTATTTGTGAATTAGTAATATAATGAAACCTTAAGTATTGAATAGGTGAATTAACCTTGCAAAATTCGAGGGAGTGAATAACCAAGTAAATTACGTAAGTAGTAAGGAGAAATATAATACGTGAAGAAATATAAAAATGGGTCGGGTGAATACATAAGTTGTTGTAAGGCTTCGGGAATGCCTATTATTATATGTTTATCATTATTGTGTGTATAGCATACCTACCCTACTTGCTATCGAGCGGAGGTTTCGCACATTGGACACTCATATCCTGGGTGACCCGATGGGGGGATATTTGACTTGTACCCTGAGCATATGAACTTGGATACGTGCTATCTGTTACCTAGGATAGTTTTGATGGTTGAATGGGAGTGTAGGTATGTGTGTGACCCATTTAGTTGGTGAGTATGCTCACCTCCAATATTTGTGTTATGAGATATACGGTTCGTGAGAGATGCCGAACCAATTGTCCTTTATGCAGCGAGTGATGCACCGAAACACGATAGTAGAGTATGCATTGCGTCAATTGGTCCTAAACAAAGGGCGCAGGTTATATATATATATATATATATATATATATATATATATATATATATATATATATATATATATATATATATATATATATATATATGTGTGTGTGTGTGTGTGTGTGTGTGTGTGTGTGTGTGTGTGTGTGTGTGTGTGTGTGTGTGTGTGTGTATGTGTGTGTGTGTGTGTGTGTGTGTATAATAAGTTACAATGGTGTTTTTACTATTCATAAGATGGAAAGACACTTTACGGTTCAGATCGAAGACAATAAGGCAACGATCCAACGGTTGAGATTAAAATAACCCTCTTACCATTTTTGTCCCTTACATATTTGGATTCCCCCTTTTTTAACACTCTAATTTATTTCCCCCCTCTTCAAAATTCAAAAATAAGGGTAAAAGGGTATTATACCCCATTTTGATCTCACTTTTCAACCTCTTACCCTCACTACCTCCTCTCCACTCTCTCTCTCCTATAACACGCAACCCACTGACCCTTAAATATTTACCCCTTCCTCTCTTCGTCTTCTCTTCTCTCCATGACCCCCGCCTTCTCTCTCTCTCTCTCTATCTATCTATCTATCTATCTATCTATCTATCTATCTATCTATCTATCTATCTATCTATCTCTCTCAAGTAAGTATTTGAAGAAAGGGATAAAATGGGCTTTGTTTGGATGCAAGACCACCGACCTAGGGTTTTAGAAACTAAAACACATGTATCTTCTTTTTCATTTTCTCCATGAGATTCTTTCCTCAAATCAGAGGGTTTAGGATTGGATTCTTAATTTGATATTTGTCAAGAACGGTTTGTGTTTACCAAACCATGTGAATTTTTACCAAATACCTTTTATTTGGATTTTGATTATTATTTTTTTCAATGGTTTTCCAAGCATTAGTGTTTCAAGGAGGTTTTCCGATGGAGCTAGGAGGTGTAGAAAAAATGTAAGAGTTTTGTTAATTCATTTTTAATAACAATTTAGGGGTCATAATTCTTACCACACACTTCATTGTTCTAACTGATTTTACTTGGTGGAATTTGTGTGCAGAAAGCATTGATAAATGGCAGGTAAAGACGACATATTGAAAGGTGAGAAATGGTGTTTTAGTTGCCCACGGAGGTTGTTTTGATAATTTTGCATGTTCCACTAACAACATATTTTGAAAATTGAACCTACACACTTCTTTTCTACCACTCCCAGTAATATAAAAAGATTGGAAAATAACTTTCATTGAGATCATGAAGTAATTTAATGTTAGTTGCCTACATGTCACATGCTTGAGTGATGGTTCTTTGTAATATCTATGTAAATTTTAAATTAATTTGTCTTGATATTGCAAGTACACACTTTCTATTAAGGAGATCTTGAAATGCCATTATAGGGAATTTTAGGGTAGTTGTTTGAACTTATCTTCCATCAGAGGCATACTTTGGATTTCTGTTGAAATTTTGATGATTTTTTGTTTTGTTTTATATATGTCTTTGTGGTTGGTATTTATTCCAAGATAAGAGGTGCTATTATTTGAAGTAATTTCTTTAAGGTCTTCTTTTGAAGATAAAGTGAGTTGTGTTATGTGGATTTGATCAGTTGCCTATAATGAATGCAGAATCACAAAAAAACATGTTGCATCATTTTCTAATACGATGTGAATGTGGTTGTAGTTATTAGTTTATTTTTAGAAAAATTGGTTTGAATTGAAATGAACTAGGAATGATAGCCTAGATAAACTATATCAATTTTATCTCTTGGTGCGAGCAATATGCTTCTTTCGATCCTTTCTTTAGATAAAAATATTACATTACTTGATAGTCTTTAGGAAATGTGTAGAACTAAATGCTACACATAATATGATCAGTATGCTACACATAGTATGTATATAATAACCATCTATTAGACATTATGATTTTTATTTTTGAAATTTGACATAAGTATGAGCACTACGTCCTTTCTAATGTAGGTTTGGTACCGTTTGAATTATTAGTATGTAATTTCGAGTAGTTCCTTAATTCATGAGATATGTAACGAGCTACTTGCGTTTATGAATTATCATGGCGTGTAATATTAAATTAATTGTTAGTATATACCATAAATCAATTGTTAGCATATAATTTGCATTTATGAACTATCGCTTCCTGTAATATCAAATCAATTGTTAGTATATACTAACAATTCAATTAATTTGAGTTTAGAAATTGTCGTTGCTCTACATTTTCTTTTAAGATTTAGTTTCTCATCAAACTTGCAAATGATTATAACAGATCTCAGCATCTACAGACTAGCACAAGACTAAATGTCCAAGACACAAAGGTACTATCTCTTTCTCTTTTGTCCCTCACTAATTAAAATTTCAATTATGTTTGTTTGTGTGTAGACAAACACATCTGTTGTTAAATTTTAAAATTATTTGAACTTTAATGTCTATGCGTATTCGAGAAGCGAGCTAACCGAACGTTTGGTGGCTGAGCTTGATCATATCCTAAATTTAAATGATTGCATCTAATCTGTCAAATTACAGCCTCGATTTAATTCCAAAGTCATGAAATTGCCATCTAACAAGCGGCCAATGTCATTTGGTTCAGAGAATGAGAATGCTAATGTTAGTAACGATAGTTTAATGAATATGTGCAGGTAGGTTTTGACCAAATTGATGAACCCCAAGCATAGATGTGTATTCAACGTAGTCGTTGCCGTCGCTGCATTGGGGCTTCATAATTATCATCATATTATTAAGAGGCCCATGGAACTTGGGACCATCAAATCTAATTTTGCTAAGAATTTCTCTTGCATTTGCACTAAAGATTATAAATCCTGTTGTTGATCCTCTTGCAAAGAGTAGTGGGGTATCGTATTTACTTCATTACTAAAAAATATACTTTAGGGTAAATTTAAAAGAAACTCCTTTACTATTATCTTTGTTTGTACTTTCCCCCAACGTGTCAGTTAAACATTTTCACTAAAAAATAAGAGGTTATTTGCAATTTTTGTTTTCTTCATTGCAATGCTAGCTGGTATTTGTAGCCTCAGCAATAGTTCAAGGGGTTTATTGCATAATTTTTCCTTATATTTAATGTAGGAAGTATTAATCATACTACATTTATATCATCAAATTTTTTATTTATTTGAAATCGTTTTATTCTTTTGTTGACAAATAGTTGAGAATTTGCATATGCATTATGGTTCTATGTTACAATATTGCTTGCAACAGCAAAACACCAAGTGTGTGCCATGTACTGCATAGAGGGTTACAAATTTATGTGACCTCTATCATTATTTCATTTTTCTTACGAAATAATCCTATTATTTTGGATGGCTCACCCAGTGAACTGATATCAGAGTAACCCCTGTCAGTACCTAATTTTCAAAAACTGGTAAAGGTAGTGTTATTCTTTTATTTGACAATGTTGTTAACACTAAAGAAAGATTTTTATTATATAGGTGGCAAATCGCGGGATGTTAGTGTGGATTACGGTCTCGGTGTAGGCATGGCAATGGATATACAATACCCTTATGTGTTGATACATATTTTTTGAACCTTAAAATGGATAGGAATGATCACGAACTATCTCCTTGGGTACGTATAGTACATATTTTTTATTACTTTTTCTCTTAATGCATTGGTCTGATTGGCAACATTTATTTGCACACAAAACCAACTGGACTTGTTTAATATATGATATGTCTAGCAATAATTAATACATGTACTACAATGAAAACTTCATTGGAGCATAGCCTTTATTATACAGAGTAGAAATGAGAGGCATATGAGAAGTTAAAGTGTAAACTCCAATTATGCATCCCTCAAATTATGCTGCCCTGGAGGGCATTTTGTATTGTAAGCAGGTAGAAAAAAGTTCTCATGTTTTTTTTAATACCATGCTTACTTCAATTATGTCATTTAATGGTTGTATCGCTTTTGACTCACATGTTTGTGTTTCAGTGCAAGTTTATTCATCGACACACTAGGTTAAAGTCACATTAAGTGGAGTATTTAGGTAAAACTTTTTTTTGTTTAGATCTTAGATCCGTGTATATTATAGGAATGTGATATATGAATCTTTTGATCACGTGAAATAATTTATTCAATCCTTATGAGGATCATATTGTACGGACTTTAAAATGAGACTAAATTGAGTGTTGAAACTTGAATTAACATGTTTTCTTTCTACATTTGGCAGATTTGAAGGTAAAATGTTAGTGACATGAATTTATTTAGTAATATTTACAGTGTTCGTTCTGATTGTTTGATGTATTATTTGGGTAAGTAATTATCATCTTTTTTCCAGGAATGTTGGGGGTGGTCTGTATGAGATCTCCAAGAAGTGGTTTATTATAGCTATTATAATCGACATCATAGCACCAAGATTTGGGACTGATCCTATGGGAGAACTATTTTTAAAGAAAAAAGGAATCAGTACATGTCGCATCCATTGGCATCCCTTTATCTATCAATGAATAGTTCCGTCACCTACTCGCTGCCAAACAGATCGTTACTACAGCGGTTGCAAGCATCATTTGTGTTCGTATCACATGTGATTCCGATGATACCGCATACGCCTCCTTCAATCAAATTATCGATGAATTGACTGTAAAAGTCAGATCGAGATCGATATTGAGAACAGAGGACGAGTTGTGTTCTGAGGATGTCAACCAACTAGTTTCTCAACAATTGTTTAGGGCAACTAAAAAAATTCAAGACAACATAGAACAAATTTGTTGTAATAAATTCTGATGGATAATGACTTGAGTTGCTGCTAGGGCACAAGGGAATTTATTACCAGCCAACTATGGGAGGGAAAACTTTTAAATGTTACCTGCCAGCTATGGATAACTTCAGGAAGGTCTTTAACGCCCAAGACTTAGTGTCCTTACTCCAACCAGTGAGTTTTCTCTGTCCGGGAGGTGTCCCTACTCCAATTTTTATATTTTATTTGGTTTTGTAGGAGCCAACTTCAGCAGCTCCAGTTCTCAACTCAAACAGGGATGATACCGAAGCAAATCCATAATATCACGAATTTCACTTCCAGGAGAAAGGATGCCCATTCCGTGAAAGATTAAGAAGACCATAGACGTTAAAATTCAAGGTCCAAAAATGTGATGAACTTTAAGATTGTGGATTCTATTTTATGATAGGTACTGTGTAACGCTCTTATTTTATGGCAGGTACTGTGTATCTCTCTTAGTGTTACATGTGTGTATTGAATTAAATTTGTTACTTTTTGTAGGTTATTTTAGTAAAGTAAATATTTTCTCTCTGTAATTGATGTTAAGTAGTTGGAGACCTGCTTGGAAGCTTGCTAAGTTTCAGATACCTACTTGGAAGATTAGATCTTATAAAATCTGTATTGTAATCCAAATGCTCCACTTCCACAAGTTAACTTCATATATTCCGCCCTAAAAGATCACAAATTCAAGTGAGACCAAGATTTTAAATTGATTACTAGAATAAAAGTCTTGATTGACCCACCCACTTATACAAAAGAATTTCCATTTTATTTTCCAGATTATTTTTTTTACATTAACCTCCATTTATCTGTGCTGACTTAGTCTATCCTCAGCAAATTTCACTTCTTGGCCTATAACCTCACAAATGACTTTTATACAATAAAAATCAAAGTAAGTTTTGCAAAAAGATTCTACTAAGTGGCACTAAAGGCCATTTTGGAGCTCAAGGACCAAGAAGTGAAAACTTTACGTGGGAGTGGTGGGGAAATAGACTGGCACAAATAAATGAAGGCCAAACGTGAAATTAACGCTTTATTATTTAAGTTTGTTGTTATCATTGTAGTGTCGTTTGATGCAAAGAATTAGGGAGAAGTGTAAAAAAAATTGATATATGCAATTTTTGATATACTTGAGAATTTCAGTTAGCATGTTTACCACATTTGATATACTTTTTTGTTTTGTCAATGTTGATCCACCATTACTAGGGCTTAAGGAAGAATCGATTTGAGGATCACCTGCTGCAAATAACTTATTTGAATAGTTCAGTAGATGCATTCAAGAGAAGATGTATTTTAATGTCGGTTGTTAACTTTATGCGCGTGATATACACAATAATTACACTGATTGCGTCTCTATTCCTTAGAAACTAAAGCACTACATTAAATCTGTGAATCAAAAGTGAAGCAACCATTGGAGATCGGTCATGGAAGCTGCTAATATTGATCCTGTAAGCTATAAATGTGGTCCTATAAGCTATAATTGTGGTTTTTGCTATTGGTTTTCGATTTGTTGCTGCTATTTGTCCTGTAAGAATTAATCGTGGCTGGTTTTTGAATGGGGACGAGTCTTCTCAAGGTGGTTCAAGGGGTGAATGGGTACCTATATCATGCATTTGTATCTTTTATGTGCCCTATATAAAGAGTTAATGTAATTTAGTTGGCTTTTAATGAATACTCAGTAACTAAACTAGTGTTAGATCAACATAAATTTCTTTCGCTATTTGTGAGAGTTATGCATGGGCCTTCAAAGTTCAACTTATTATTGAATTAAATTGTTGACAATTTTACCTCAATTTTCTTTCTTGGATATGACTAGGAATGAATACGCAAACATATTGATTCAAACTCCTTTTCTTTTCAGATTCATGGACCTATATAATAGAAGATGTTGCTGTTGAAAACTAATTGAGTCGGCTACTCCGATTTTCATTTTTCCAAAATTGTTCTCTATGTATGATAGTAATTTGTAATGTATATTTTCCATTTTAATGAAATATGATATATTTTTCATGTAATTTTTATACCAATTACCTTATTAATGCTTATTCATACACCTATATGTTGGCATTCCTTTAATATATAAGTATGTTATTCAGAATAACTTGCGTATTGGTATTATTGCCACAGTAGGTCTAAGATGTATTGTTATTGTTATTGTTATTGTTGGCACATTTATGACTTAAATTACTTACATATTCATTACTTCGAAAAATATCTTATATGTTGATTGGTTATATGATTAGGATAAAGATTATATCCATTGTTAACGTGATTGGGTGTATGTTTAATTGAGTGGTTGTATTGGCAGTCGCAAATATTTCCTAATTAGTTTTGGAATTGTTCATGTCGAATTCCTTGGTTCAATTTTATTTTTAGTTGTGTCTCTTGGCGATGGCATTGTGTAGTAAGCTCGAGTGATAATGTTGGGGGAAATTTATCTGCGTGCCTTCGGGCACAGGCATACCCTAGTATATATATACTTGAGAATGGATGATTCTAATGTGTGAAATTAGAAAATGTATAAGTATGGATAAGTAAATAAATCCCAGTGGATAAAAGACTTCCTATCGTAATAGTGAATATAAAATGGGTAATTGGCATATAAGAATATTATTAGCATATTATATGGGTGATATGGGTTACTCCCTTGAGATATATTTTGGAGTTCATGTCAATAACCTAGTTAGGAATATTATAGATGACTAGGTTAGGGTAGACATAGGTTAGGTGTGCACATTAGTAGAGGGGTGAGGATCTCAGGCGAGAGTTCGAAACTAGTATGCACATAATAATTGCATTAATGCAGTTTTAAATACTTGTTAAAATAAATATTTTTACAAATCGGGATCTGACCCGTTTCTTGCTATTTCTCTTCTCTTTTACTATATATACATATATATATTACTAGGTGTCGAGCCACAGGGTCACCACCAGACTTAGATGCGTGGATCATACGACGAGCTGCAGCTGTTGCGGAAGCTTTAGGTTATTGATATTAGACGCTTCTCTCTTTTCATTAAGTTCTTAATTCAGATATAAATATATATATATATATATATATATATATATATATATATATATATATATATATATATATTACGAGGTGTCCATTCATAGGGTCACCACCAGACTTAGATGCGTGGATCATTTGACGAGCTGCAGCTATTGTTGAAGCTATAGGTTATTTATATTAGGCGATTATCTCTTTTCATTCAGTTCTTAGTTCAGACATTACAGTTAGGGCATGTGTCGCCCGTTTTCAGCTTAGTCATTTCAGAGATTGTATTTTCTTTTATATTTTCTTTTCGTGTTGGATTGAGTGTTATGTTTCAATTGGTTTTAGACTTTGAACTGAAATGTTTTATCCAGTCTCATTTATTTCAGTATTTGATTCATGTTTAGTATTTATTCTTAGGGAATGGGAATGGCTTATATCTTAAAGTATGGGTTTTATTAATGGATTAATTGGGTATAATTAATTTGGAAAATGTTTTGACACTTAGCTTAATTAATTATTAGGTGATTAATAATGAAAAATTCTTTTCGACAGTGATTCTAAGAACGAACCAACTGGACACTTTGATTTTAATTTAATAATGGACTGATCACCCAGTATTTAATTAGGCGGGGTGTCATATGTGGTATCAGAGCATCAGGTTCTAGTGTCCTTAGGATCTGTATGGCTTATTATGCTTTCTGCTCAACTTTCTCTAATTTAGAGCCCTAATATTAGGAATGTTGTATTCATCGTTACGTGTTGGAAATTCATACTTCTGCGATTTATTTGTATGAATGTTGAACTCATACTGTTCATTCCAATTTTCATATGACACAACAAGAAGAGCAATCTAACACTGTTGGGGGAGTCAATGAGCAAGGTTAGTCGATACCTCAGGTACCCCCGGAGAGAGTATCAATCGCCAAAAAAGTAGGTATCGTGGCACAGGCAGTTACCATTGCAGTCTTACAATACCATGATCGCAATATGCATTTTAAAGGAGGTAAAAGAACAAGAGAAGATAGTCAACCTGACATGACTAGTGTTAACAGTTGTGGGAAGACCCCAATGCCGGAGCAACAAGTTCCTCGGGGTCGTAAAGACCACAAAGGTAATAAAAATTCCATGAAGAGCCAAAAGCGTTAGGGGCAATATGGCCAAGGACATAATGATGTCATAAGAAGGTGTTTTAAATTGGGAAAAGATGACCATAAACATCAAACTTGTTCGGATCAGGCTGAAGAGAAATCCCGACCCGACCAACAAGGACAACAAGGCCAAAGAAAGCAAGGACTTTCAGGACACTGCTATAAGTGTGTACAACAGGGTCACAAGTGGAAGGATTGTCCTCAACTTAATATTATTTTTCATCAAGATGCTCAGCAGGACCAACAGGGCCAAGGAAGAAGTGGACTGAGCAACAGGGCCGAAATCAACAGAGTCGTAAAGTAGCAAAGTTTGTTGGTGAATGATTCAAATGTGGTAGGATGGGTCATAGTAGGCAAGATTGCCCAGATAAGGGTAAAAATACCCCAGCAGCAGGGGCAGATACCGTATGGGCGTGTGTACAATATCCAGCAGGCAATCGTTCAGTAGCCACCACCGTCCATTGAGGGTATGTTCTCTATTTTTGGGGTTATGGGATATATATTTTGTTTAATATTGGGGCATCACACTGTTTTATATCCACTAGCTTTGCACGGGCCTCAAGGTTATTAGACACGATAGAGAGTACAGTGACTAGTGTAGACTCACCGTTGGATAGTGGGCCTTTGATTTTCTTAATATTCTGGGGAATAGGGATAGATAATGGGAGACTGATTTTACTTACTGACATTCATGTATTATATATGTTAGAGTGCGAGGCGATTATTAGTATTGATTGCCTTGTTACGTATAGGGCCATGATAGATATCGGATCGAGAGGTGTTTCAGGTGGTGATACCTCGTCCTAAGGAAGTACCGTCCACCCATTTATATTACATAGGGGAGGAGACATTTGAGTAGACAGTGATTACCATTAATTTAATTCCCATAGTTAGCAAGTTTTTGATGTGTTCTAGAAGAAGTAAGCTAGGTGGGTTAGAGAATTTGGCCGAAGAGAAAAACTGAACTTAACGTGTTGATGAAACACCACATGAGAGCTTAACCAATAGGGAACTCATTTAGATAATTTTAATTAATTAACTCCCTACAAAAGTGATGATGAGGTCAATCAGGGATGTAGAGACCAACAATAGTTCCGAAAGGCCTGCATAGCCAAAGGGACAATGGGAGAACAGATAGGAGCTAAGACTGCCAGTCCACGAGAAGGACAATTCCAAAATGGTCAGTGGGACTAGTGACGGGAAATGGATTGGAAAGTTCCCTATGTGTAGGGAGCGGTACCACCAGTGTTAAATGTGTCCACATTAAGCAGTGCAACCGATAAGATTTGATAATGGTAAACCATGCCGGTCAGGCATAACAATTAAAGGAGTAAGATTTTCAAAGAAGGAATTAGGTCAAGAAAATTTAGCCCTAGAAGTTATAACTCGAGAGTGGTATGTTTAGGCAGGACCAGTGGAGTCCTCTGTAATAGTAGCATATTAATCCTCATAAGGTCATTAGGTCCCATGAAGAAATAAAGAGGCCAGTAAAGCCATAAGTGGGTCTTATAGATGTAAGGCCAACGTTTCAGTGATGAGAGTGTAGCTACAGAATATAATTACATGCCTACAATGATGAGGGAGCAACTATCGGTTGAAATCCTAAATGTATAACAAGTGCTAGTGATTATGGATTGTTTTGGCCACGAGAAGTGCATGTAAGGACCATACGATTAGGAGAGATTGATGAAGTTTTCATTCATCCTTGCGAGAAAACGATTAGGGTGAGTGACATGGGTGTGTCATAATACATATATGATTGTTAACACTAAAGTTCGCGTACAAGTCAAGTTTAGTGGGTATATTAATTTTGGGACAATCTGGTTATATGTGTATTGATCATGGGTGACAGGACTTTTTAGATGTCACCGTAAGTAAGCCGAGTGGGCATTAAAGGCATATTTTATTGTCAAAATTTTTACCACTGCATTGAGTTAGTATAGTAGAGATCCTTATGTTAAGATATCATAAACTTCAGTGAGTTGTTGTCTCATTATATATGATCCCAATGCATAGGTATTTAATTACTGATGTGACTCAAGATACATTATGTACTTTATCGAGCAGCGAGGTATAGCATGTTATATATAGCACCGAAAACTTAAGATGGTAATAAGAGAATGTTTCATCATATTTTTACGAACAAAAGAAGATTTTTATGTCAACATGTGGAGATTTATGGGAAGGTAATTGTTATGGACTAAGGGCCTTACGGATCTCGACGGCCGATAATGTTAGGTAGTAGTGTATTGGGAGGGTTCCTTGTTTGGATTTCACTTTGTGAGACATCCCACGCATGAAACTAACGAAAGTCGAGAGTTAGAGAGAAGTTTGGATAATAGTACACGGGATTCGTACCTTAATAATTGCACATTTATGAGAGTATAATTGAGAGTGGATAATTCCACTATGATGTGAGAATATATTTCATTTGTACAAAAATGCGCAAGGCATAGGGTGTATGGGCACCCTAGGTAATTGAATCTTGATTTTGTTTCCGTTCGGAACGTATGGGATAAGGTAAATAAAGATAGGAGTCAAGACATTAGGACTTGATTGTACGCTCATGAGAATGGTATTTTATTAGGCAATAGATTGTGATTGTTGTGGGAATTAGGTAATATTTAGCCGGGGAATTGAATTTTATTCCGTAAGATTTGTTAGAGGATTGCGTTTCATGAGAAACTGATGATAGAACGGGGGAAGGGCCTTTGACACATGGTGAGGCAAGGTCATATGGATCACGGTTATAGGTACAACTGAGAGAATATAATATGTATTGTGCTGTAAAGGACAGTGGTGATCGTATTCAATGAAGAGAAATATTGATAAATTCGTTTTACCATGGGTCATCTGTCTGTTGAAAAAATGGTGGACCATCCAAAACCAGTAAGGGTTTCTTCAACCGTTAGGGATTCCTAAGTAGTAAGGGGAGAGTATTCCCCATGATTTTATCGCAAAAGGGGTTACGATACTATATGGGTGGTAATGGGTCGGTTGATCGAAGTAGTTCACGTTATGCCAATTAAGGTTGGTCATACTATGGGACAGTATGCGCAAATCTTATTAATCGAGATAATGATGTTATGTGGAGTACCGCTTAATATCAGGTCTGATTGGGACAGCATCTTTGTCTTTCGAGTTTGGATGAGTGTTCACAAGGCCTAGGTACCGAGTTGTGATTGAATACGACCTATCACCCGCAGACGAATGGGCACACAAGCTACGCCGATGTAAAGAGGTTCTTCATGGAGTTTAACGTGGGGGATCAAGTATTACTCCGAGTGTCTCCTATAAAAGGGGTGAGAAGGTTCAGGAAGAAAGGGAAATTGGCTCTGAGATATGTAGGACCATTTCCCATTATCGAGAGGATCGTACCGGTGGTATATAGACTTGGGTTGCCAGAACACTTTCACCGTATTCACGATGTGTTCCACATCTCATCATTGAGGCGGTATCTTAGGGATGAGTTGGACTACACCCACATTGTGATTAAGGAGGTTGACTGGTAGTCCGGAAGTTCATATAAGGAGAGGCCTAGGTCTATCCTAGACCGTAGCGAGAGAAAATTGAGGTCAAAGGTAGTTTCACCGGTGAGGGTTCAGTGGGATCATCATAACGTAGAGGAGTCTATGTGGGAGCGAGAGGAGGATAGATGCGAGTAATATCCAGACTTATTTCTACCAGGTATGGTATACTTTTTGAATTTCGGAGTGAAATTCCATTATTAGGGGGGAAGTATGTAACAACCCGCATTTTTATGACACTAAATAATTATGGGATTAATTATTATTTTTGGATTAATTAAATTAAAAAGGTCGAGAAATTTAATTATTAATTAATTCGAATTTAAAATAATTATTAACTAGCGTGCCAAGGGTTAATACTTATTGATGGAAATCATTGATTATTACTGAGGGTATATATAATATGAAATCATATAATTTTTATAAATTGTCGGATTGCGAAATACGACAGTTTGGTATTTTAAGTCAGGACGCTTGTGTGAGTCGTGTCAGGACTAATTGTATGGAATAAAAAAATAAATTATTTTTGTGTAACGCGTATGGTAATTTCGAGTGTGCCATTGAGTCCGGAAGGGTCAAGATAGTCAGAAAACTCTACCAAGACATTTTATTTTGACTCCGGGATAATTTTAGCCCTAACTGGCACCCCGTAAGGGTATTTTTGTCCTTTGGAATTTTGGAGTAATAATATGGTCAATAACTAAGTAATTAAATAAGGAAGTACATGGGTTTGTGGGAAGTTACCATCTCTAAACCTACGTGAGAGAAAAGAAATAGGCGCAGAGGAAGGAAGAAGAAGCTATTGGTGTTCTTAGTGCCTAACACAAGAACACACACCAAAAATTATACCAAAGTGTAGATCGCGAGACCAGGAACACACTCAGAACCATATCAACAACAAATCAGATCGTCAAAATTAAGGCAAGTGTTTATTACTTGTGATTCATAGCAATAAATATGTTCATATTGGTGTAGGTAGATTATAATTCACTTTTGAATTATGAGTTTTGATGAAATTGAAGATTTAAGGATATGAATTGAAATCTGAAAGATGAATTAGGATAAATCCCTCATGTAGATAGTTTAGAAATCCCAAATTGATGAGTATTGATTATAGACGAAATTGAAATTGATGTTCTTGTATGGAAATTTGATGAACTAAGGTTTTGAATTGTTAAATTGGGGATTTTATTACTGTTTTATGGTAAATTAATGGTTCAAAGTTAAGGGAAATCATTTATGCATATTAGAACATTAATTAGAATCGATGTTTTGGTTTTGGGGTTGAGAAATTTAGAGGTTTTAGGATTGAAATTTTGAGGAAGACGAAGTATGAACAGTAAAACGTAACAAGTATGGCCAAGGAAGGAAAAGACTCCATTGGAGTCTCGTTCGAATGAGAAGTTAGAGTTGTTTGAATGACCTGTTAACTCATTCGAACAAAAGGTCCCAGAAAGCCCAAAAATTCCATTTTTTTCCCAGATCATGCTACTCAGTTAATTATGTTAGGGACACGCCATTTACTAATATTAACTTAGTGCAGAATTATTTGGGAATTAATCCTAGAATTAAACCTTAAGTATTGAATAGGTGAATTAACCTTGGGAAATTCGAGAGAGTGAATAACCGAGTAAACTGCATAAGTAGTAAGGAGAAATATACTACATGAAGAAATATAAAAATGGGTCGGGTGAATAGCTAAATTGTTGTAAGGCTTCGGGAATGCCTATTATTATATGTTTATCATTATTGTGCGTATAGCATACCTACACTGCTTGCTATCGAACGGAGGCTTCGCGCAGTGGACAGTCGTATCCTGGGTGACCCGATGGGGGGATATTTTACTTGTACCCAGAGCATATGAAGTTGGATACATGCTATTTGTTACGTAGGATAGTTGTGACGGTTGAATGGGAGTGTGGTATGTGCGTGACCCATTTAGTTGGTAAGTATGCTCGCCTCCAATATTTATGTTATGAGATTTAAGGTTCGTGAGAGATGCCAAACCAATTATCCTTTATGCAGCGAGTGATGCACCGGGATACGATAGCAGAGTATGCATTGCGCTAAGTGGTCTTAACCAAGGGGCACAGGTTATATATATATATATATATATATATATATATATATATATATATATATATATATATATATATATATATATATATATAAATAAATATACTTGAGAATGGATGATTCTAATGTGTGAAATTAGAAAATGTATAAGTATGGATAAGTAAAGAAATCACAGTGGATAAAAGACTTCCTATCAAAATAGTGAATATAAAATGGGTAACTGGCATATAAGAATATTATTAGTGTGTTATATGGGCGATACGGGTTACTCCCTTGAGATATATTTAGGATTTCATGTCAATAACCCAGTTAGGAATATTATAGATGACTAGGTTGGGGTAGACATATGCTAGGTGTGCACATTAGTAGAGGGGTGAGGATCCCAGGCGAGAGTTCGGAATTAATATGCACATAATAATTACATTAATGCAGTTTTAAATACTTGTTAAAATAAATATTTTTACAAATCGGGCTATGACCCGTTTCTTGCTATTTCTCTTCTCTTTTACTCTCTCTCTCTCTCTCTCTCTCTCTCTCTCTCTCTCTCTCTCTATATATATATATATATATATATATATATATATATATATATATATATATATATATATACACATACAGAAAGGATCTCATGCATACTCAGTTTGCATACCCTCCGTACGGACCATTTTTTTAAAATAGTAAAAAAAATAATTTCGGGCTGATTTTTTTTTTTATGATTTTTAAACATTTCAGTAGGACCATGAAAAAATAATCAGCTCAAAATGAATTTTTTTGCTATTTTAAAAAAATCGGTCAAATTTTGTCAGTTTTTAAGTTGTTAAAAACTGACAAAGTTTGACCGATTTTTTTAAAATAGCAAAAAAATTCATTTTTAGTTGAATTTTTTTTATGGTCCTATTGAAATGTTTAGAAACTATAAAAAAAATTACATCAAAAATATTTTTTGTACTATTTTATCAAAATTGGTCCGCGCCAGCGGTATGCAAACTGGGGTATGCATGAGAACCGCTCTCTCTCTCTCTCTCTCTCTCTCTCTATATATATATATATATATATATATATATATATATTACCAGGTGACGAGCCCTAGGGTCACCACCAGACTTAGATGCGTGGATTATTCCACGAGTTGTAGCTGTTGTGGAAGGTGTAGGTTATTGACATTAGACGCTTCTCTCTTTTCATTCATGTCTTAGGTCAGACATTTCAGTTAGGGCATGTGTTGCCCGTTTCCATCTTAGTTATTTCAGAGATTGTATTTTCTTTTAGCTTTTCTTTTCCTGTTGGATTGACTATTATGATTCTATTAGTTTTAGACTTTGAACTGGAATGTTTTATCCAGTCTCATTCATTTCAGTATTTGATTCATGTTCACTATTTATTCTTGTGGAATGGGAATGGCTTATATCTTAAATTATGGATTTTATTAATGGATTAGTTGGGTATAATTAATTTGAAAAATATTTTGACACTTAGATTAATTAATTATTAGGTGATTCATAATGAAAAATTATTTTTCGACAGTGATGCTAAGAACGAACCAACCGGACACTTTGATTTTAATTTAATAAAGGACTGATCACCCGGTATTTAATTAGGCGGGGTGTCACAATTTGCATATGATATACTTCCTTATAAACTGGATTACGACTTGGACGGTCACCCTCCTTAGGGGGATGGCCTCTACCCATTCGGTATGCAATTCTGTAGCTACAATGATGAAAGCTTTGTCATGTGAGGCTGGGTTGATCTTTCCCATAAGATTGAATGCCCATGTGTGGAATGGGTAGGGAGATGCTAGGCTTTGCAAGCTGACAGAAGGGGCATGCACCATGTTGCCATGTAATTGGTAAGCTCTTCACTTCTTCACAAAACCAATGGATTCAGCCTCCATGGTCATCCAGTAATACCCCAGCTTCATCAGCTGATCATATAGTTTGGCACCTCCAATGTGGGAGGAATTATGATCATATAGTTTGGCACCTCCCATGTGCCTTCTCATTATAGCCTTTCCTGTAGATCTCTCCTTCCACCAAATAGAAGTGGGTTACCCTCTTTCATAGGTAAATTTCACATGCTTTCTCCATGGGCAGCTCACCATATTTTAGATAGGCTATGTATGGTTGCCTTCAATCTTTGAAGGCCTCCACAAAATTAGATTCTACTGGATCGTCAAAATGTATTTGGCACTTTATGCAACCTTCTTGCAAACGAGTTGCCGCTGCGCTCATGGTGGGCCAGTAATGCCCCCCCCCCCCCCCACTGCAACCAACGATAAAGCGGGATATCGGTATCCCCACAATGCTTTTCATGCATATTTGTCAACCTATTTTTAGCTTCTTGTTCTCCAACACACCTCTCTAAGAACCCTACAGGGCTCTTGAAGTAAAGTTTTCCCTATAGTAGGTGGTTGTTAGCCAACTCTAACATCTTCATTTCCCCCTCTCTTATCTCTAGCTGCTTCACTACTAGGTGCCTACAATCTTTCGTGTCATTGCTTGTGAACAAAGATTTCACTATGGTAGGCATTGTTCTCCGTCGCACTGTGATTATTGCTTCTGGCTCATCCATGTATAACTTTTGGGCTATTATTGCTAGTGCGTCAGGATGTCTGTTCATTGTTCTTGCATGTCTCCCAACAGTTACTTCCAAGAATTTTCCCAGCAACCTTTAGATGATGTATCTATAGGGTGCCAAGTTAGCATATTTGAGAGCGAACTCTCCATTAACCTGTTTCACCACCAGGTTAGAGTCCCCCTGGATGCATAATACCCTGATACCCCTCCGGAGTGCTTCCAACATACCCAAAATGAGAGCTTCATACTCAACCTCATTGTTTGAGCATTTGAAGTCTAACTTTAAAGATAGGGTGATCTTCTCCTTGTTGTTCGAGAATATGATGCCCGCATATACTGTGCCTTAGGCGTTAGAGCCATTAAACTCCATTTCCTACTTTTTCATTTCCTCCACCATGCATACATGGAAGTTCTCCCCAGGTCACTCTTAACTATGGGGTTTAAATTTTTTACTTGGAAAATGGGCCAACATAGCTACTACTTAATTCTTAATGGCTTTGGGCACTATGCATTTTAAATCATACTCTGACAAAATCAAAAACCACCTTGTTGCTCGTCCTATAAGTACTAGTCGCCCTAGGAGGTACTTGATAGGGTCACACTTAGTGACAATATGAACTGTAAGGCTATCAGATAATTTCTCAACTTTTGAGCCACAAAAACCAAGTCAAGACAGTGCCTTTCAACGTTGGTGTATCTAGATTATGTTCCTGATATTACTCTTGGCAAGTAGTACACTAGATTCTATCCCTATGGACCTTTCTGTTGAGGTTAGGTAGAGTAGATACGATGTTCCAGCCTCAGGTGGGATCATCGTGGATAGAGAGGCTAAAATTTCTTTAATCTTCTCGAATGCTTTCTTCTGCTCCTCCCCCTAAGTCCACTTGTCTTTTTCCTTCAGCAGGGGTGTAAATGGGTGAGTCACTTCCCTTAGTGCAGGTATGAATCTCCTCATGTAGGATACCTTTTCTAAGAAGCTCTTAAACTACCTCTGACTCTTCGGGGGTGGCATCATCACTATGGACTTCATCTTCTCTGCATCTACTTGCACCCCCTGCCTATTCATAAGAAACCCTAGAAATTTTCCTATGGTGACCCCAAAGGCACACTTCGAGGGTTTCATCTACAGCTTGTATTTGTTCCACCTCTCGAACACTCTTCCGAGGTCCTGTATGTACTTGCTTTATTTCTTGGATTTCACCACTAGATCATCCACATAAAATTCTAGTATATCATAGAATATATCGTGAAAAATTTCCATCATGGTCCTTTAGAATGTGGCCCTATTATTCTTTAATCCGAATGGCATGATTGTATACTAGAAATTGGAATTTGGCTCTTGTCCTTATTTTCCACTGGTACTATGCTGGAGAGACACACAGGGTATTGAATAGGCTTGATGAACCCAGCTACCAATAACTTTTCCACTTCTTCTTTTATCTTTTGGTCGAGTTCAGCCTTGTACGTCCGTGTCTCTTGTCTAAGTGGAAGAGCATTGGGAAGAACATTTAATTTGTGAGAGCTCACCTTTGTATCTATTCCTGGAATCTCCATGTATTTCTAGGCAAACATGTCGGTAAACTCTTTGATCAAGAAAATGAGGTCTTCATTATATATTCGGTCCAGACTCTTGGAGATTAGGGTTGTTTTTCCTTCACCCCCTTTTAACCCCAGATTGATTTCCTCTCACACTTGTAGCTTCTCTCCAGGTCTATCGTGCATGCATTCTGGAGATTCCCCTGGTTCCACAACATGCTCAATGATATGGGATTCATCAACAACATAACATTCTGGTGTCAGGTCGGTGCTTTCATCCCAGAACACCACCCGCACAGATTGTTATGAACGTAAAATAACTTTTCCATCAGGCTGGACCACTTTTTTACAAGTTTGAGGAGGTTTGACCACCTCCTCCACCTTCCTCTTTCCCTTTGCTATGTGGGGGATTACCCTTCCCCCCCAAATGGTCATGGACAGATTTCTTTGGTTGGGAACCTCCTCCAACCACTTCCTTCCCCTCTGGATTTCTTCTCGTCCAGTTACGTGTAGAATGCTACATCTACCAGATGGGCCTCCTCAATGAAAAAGGGCTTCTGTGTTGCTTTGATGACAATCTCTGTGCCTCAGATATTAGCCTTTACGCACTGATGGTAGGTGAAGGGTACTATGCCATGAGTGTGCATCCATACCCTCCCAATGTGTAGTTGGTAGCTGGTATTATCATTGATGACATGGAACTTTAAGTGGGAAGTGAAATTTCTCAACTTGATTCCCACATTCACATACCCAAGAGATTACATCCCGGCACTGTCAAATCCTGAAATCACTAGTGGTACTGGAACTATCTTCTCTTGATCGATCCCTGTCTCATATAATGTTTTGATTGGCATAATTTTAATAGATGCCCCTCTATCCATTAATACTCTTGGGAATGAGACTCCATTGATCATAACTGTAACATACAGTGGGTGATTATGGAAGTAAGTCACCTACCTATATGCCTCGTAAAAGACCACTTCAGAAGTGTATCTTTTGATCAACCTCCCAATTGGTCCCTGCCAATTCAATAGGGGTCTCTGCATTGTTGCACGGCTTGTCAAACTTTCCTTGTGATGATTACTCTGGTGTCATACTTCACTCCTATTTGGTCAAAGAACCACTTGAACTTGGGCTCCTCGCTATGGCCTCACATTCAAAATTCAGGTCTACCTCATATGTTTGGGCATTACAAACATATTCCACCTTGGATGTACATCCTTCATCCAGAGCGAGGATGATATCCACTTCGCCATCTGGGAGGTTTACCTGCTTAATTTCTTCACTTGCATCTTCTTTTTGGTCCAAAGTGAAGAACCACTCATTTCTCTTCCTTTCTAGCTCACTTCTCTATTTTCTGCTCAGTGATAACCTTTCCAACCCTTCACATATTTGATCACCACTCTCCCACACCATCAATTCTTGGGTTGCTTTTTCATCACGTGCCACTACCATGTTGGTAGTGCCAAAGTGATGTGTTGGAAGTGTATTTTCATTAACATCCACGGGCAGAATCTGCGAGGTACCATTGGCGTCTTTCTCACCAATGATCCTCCTCAAGTATCAACAGTCCTTAGTGGAGTGTTTCACCCACTGGTGTAGTTCACAATATATAGGATTGGCTTTATTGGGTGCTCTTGGGATTTCTCCATTCGAGTGAGAGGGACCTGATATCCCCTCTCGCACCAAGGTACGATAACAATCCATAGCTTCTACTGCACTGCAAGGTAGTGGTGTGGAGAATCTTACCCAAACTTTCTCCTGTTATCGAAGCTATTATTCTTGGATCCGAAGCCTCCTTCTCGCCCTTGGGATTTCCATCCATATAGTTGACTACTTGCCTCCTCGAGACATGAAACCTCCCAGAAGTCAGTGGCACTAGCGTCCTCCAACTCGAGGTCCTTGGCTTGATTATCATGGCTATATTGTTAGTAGCCCTGGTGAACTCTCTAAAAGTTCCATATCTAGTTTCATTTATTAAATGCAACTTGTATTCCTCCAAGAGTCCTTCGACACATATTTATAGTAGCCTTGCCTTTGCAATATCCTCATGGACATCCAGTGCCTTCTCACTGAAATGCTTAATATACTGCATTAACTCCTCACCAGGCTTCTGAACCTCTTGCGCAAGGTGTCTTAGTGTGAATTCATCATTAGCTACAAAGAAATTTTGGAGTAACTGTTGGTGCGTCTCTTCCTATGTAAGGGATACTGTTGGGTACCAAATGGGAGTACCATGTATAGGCCTTCCCTATGAAGGTCTTGGAGAACTCCCTCAACCTCAGATTTTTGTCATTGGCATGCACTCCCAAGTACTCAACGAACCTTTTCATGTGATCTCTTGGATTCTCCCCTTTACCGCTGAACTTGATAAGGTTTGGTGGAATATACCCCTTCGGTTATGGATTCTCATTCACCTCTTGTGGGCAGGGGTCCTGCAACTCCTCATATATATGAGGACCCTCCCTTTGAGAGGAGGAAAGCAGTTTCCTTACCTCCTATATAGTAACATTTTTGGAGGGTGATTCCTCCAAAAATCATGGCCTTGGCTCCTGGCGAACTTGATGGCTCCACAACTTGCTCTAGCACCACTTCCTGTGGCAGTGCCACTTCCACCGGAATCTTTGCAAGAGTGGTTGGCCCACTAGAGAGGCAGTTGATGGTGTTACACAGCCTTGACCCAAACTTGATTGGTCTATATTATTTTGCTTTAAGAAGTCAAAAAACATGCTCATAAGACTTATACCTGGTATCGTAACTGCTATGGGTAAGCTGGTCTTCCATCCTTAAGGAGAAGGTGTCTTTGCTTCGATCACCACCACATCCTCCTGAGTGGTCTGGTAACTTTGAGTTCCATTCCTAGGTAAAATGTCATCAAAACCTAGCTGCTTAGAAATATTGAAACCTTATTTGTCTATTAAAGCAAGAATACCTCCCCAGCAGAGTCGCTAAATGCAAGAGGGTAGTGTGACTGGGGTCTAGTGAAATACTGAATCGAGTGAGGCATGACCAACTTTAATGAACTCCGTCTTCAAGGTTCTCGAGAACTTATGGAGCAGCTTCTGGTAAAACATTCTCCTTTTGGTAAAAATGGAACTCAAGATGGAACTTACTCACTGCAAGAAAATGAACTTCACAACAATAATGTTAACTTTTCCCAAGAGAAACTCCTGAGAGTGATGGCTATCAGTGGGGAGTGAAAAAACAAGGCACTTAGCACTAGAGAGAGAGCAGGGAGAGAATACAAGGAAGTTCTGGTGTGATTTTGACTGAGTATCGGTACAACTTGAGTTATGATTCTCACTTGACCTTGCCCAGGGGTCCTATTTATACTTGGGCACTAGGGCTGAGTTGGCACTTTTGGGCCCTAAAATTGAGATGGTTGGCGAGGTATAAGGTCTGAAATATACCATTTGTCCCTACCTGTGTGTAGCCGCATGTCCCCTCTAACAGGTGCCCCTGGTGCAAACCAAAGTCAAAAAGAAAATATGTCTGCGCTTGAAGACAAAATATTTGATTTGGTATATATCTTTTAAAACAATAACTTATGGTACGAACTTTGTAAACTTGAGAGGGGAGAACTCAAGGACCACCTCCTCTAAAATAATTTATGTTGAGAGGGGGGGGGGGGGGGTCTTGAGGACACCCTTCTCTAAAATAATTTTTTTATAACAAAAATTCATTTCTGGTGAGCAACCTCTTGGTTGCTCATTTCAGTTATGACTGAGTGTGTTGTGTAAGGACTTGAGTGATTCCTAGGGTCTTTCTACTAGTTCTCTCTCAATCCTAAAGTTCTAAGTGGTTGAGCTTGCTCAACAAACTTTGTTCCTCAGCCGCCAAGCCAAAACTCCCAAGAGATCCTAACTGGCCTATTTGATCCCTGCTTGTTTAACTGGGCTACCTGTACAAGAAAGTAAGTGTTAGTACTTTTATTCTATAAAATATTAGCTTTTCATGATGAGGGGTTGCTAATGGTAACCCATCCCTCATCCTGGCCTATTTTTTGGAAGTTGAGGGGGAGGACCTTGAGGGTTCCTCACCCAATATTTTTTAGAAGCCGAGGGACCTTGAGGGTTCCTCGCCTAATATTTACGGAAGCTGAAGGGGAGGAAGTTGAGGGTTCCTCACCAAATATTTTCTAGAAGCTGAGGGGCCTTGAAGGTTCCTCACCCAATATTTTCTGGAAGCCGAGGGATCTTGAGGGTTCCTCACCCAATATTTTCTGAAAGTTGAGGGGGATAACCTTGAGGGTTCCTCACCCAATATTTTTTGAAAGTTGAGGAGGGGGGTCTCTTAAGGGACCCTTACCCCAATATATAGTTGGTACGCTTGAAACACCCTTCTACACATGTTAAGATTCTTCTCTCATATTTTCCCTACTTTTTTTCTCAAAAATACCAAAAACATTTTTCCTTTTTTTCTAAAAAAAAATCCTCCTTTTATCAAAGAAGACAAAAATATTTTTCCTCCCTATATCACGAATGGCAAAAAATATTTTTTCCTCTCTTTCAAAAATACCAATTCTTTCTTCCCAAGTTCAAAACTAAACTCAAACCATTTTTCCTTCTCAGGTCGATCGCATATCCAATTCTTGGCTTGGCTCCCTATTTGCTTTGGTCTTTCGTCAAACCATCCCGAAGCTCCGCCAGTTCCTCTATTACTTCATCTGCATTTTGAGCCTACCTTTACCAATTCTTCATGGAAAATTCTGGCCAAGCACCGAACGTTCAGCTTGATCTGATGGAAATCTTAGTCCAACTCAATGCCAAAATTGACAACCTTCAAATCGAGGTCCAGAAGATGCAGAAAAATCGGGTCCAGGTTTCCAAAGAACCAGAAGTTCTTTTTCCTCCTGTCATGGGCCTACCATCTCCCGAGCCTGTCTGGGTTCTAAAAGATATCATCATGTTTTGCATGACTCGCCTACCAATGGTCCACCACCAACTCGACTACCTATGCAAAACCTTTCCCAACCAGGGGCTAACTTACTAGTGCCTATTAATCCCAAGGAGGAAGAACTGAACAAGGTCAATGAAGACCTCAAACTACTATCCAAGAAATTTGATCAAGTTCGTATATTCGGGAACAACATGGACTAAACCCATATGTCTTTCTATCCCAAAGCAAGATTGCTGCAGAAGTTTAAAATGTCATCCATTGAGAAGTTCAGGGGTAGCAGGCCCCCATTTGTGCACATTTGTAGTCATTACCAAGCCATGACCCTTCTTATTTCCTATCAAGAGATAATTTATCTGATATTTAAACAGACTTTGAAGGATAGTACCCTCTGATGGTTCCTATCCTTCGAAGAATTTAGAATTCGTTATTGGGAAGATGTCTCTCGAGAATTTATGTTATAGTAAAAGTATAAAAAAAACTAGAGGTTATACATCATGATTTAGAGATTCTTAAGAAGAAACCCGGAGAAACCATTAGTAGATTCATAGCAAGGTGGAGAGAGAAAGCTGCTACCATGACCAACAGACCCTCTGAAGAAGAACAAGTCAGCATCGTGAAGAAGAATTTCTAGTCCCATATTCCAGCACTATGGGAGGTCAATATTATCTACACTTTCGAGCCCTCTGGGAAGCGGGTGTAAAAATTAAGAAAGTGTTACCAAGGTAAAATCCGTGCCGAAGAAGGTGATAGGATAGTTTATTCCCAAAAAATTATGAGAATCATATCAGTGCTATAGTCTCGACCATCAACAACATTTCCTAACCCGCTACCTCTTCGGCACCAAAAAGTAGCCCTAATCCTACCAGAAAGGAATACACCGAGCTCCGTGTTCCCTTATTCATTGAGAACTTCAAAATCTATGCCCATTGCGACTTTTACGATTATGTTGACTATACAACTAACCAATGCTTCCATCTTCGAAATGTTATCCAAGGTTAAATTGATCGGGGTATTATTTACCCAACAGCCAATACTAAGCCTAACACCACCCATAGAAATGCCATTTTTCTGTAGAATGACTCGAAATTCGATCCATTTACCCAAATTACGCCCAGTAAAGCACCTATCGTACTCATAATCTCACCCAAATCATTTATGTTTGCCCATATTTTCTCCTATACCCTACCTGATGTATTGAACAAGCTCTGTCACTCCTCACAAGGTCTTATATTGTCTTCTATGCCTGATCTGGAGGGAAGGATATGGAGTTACTTGTTGTATTGAACCAATTCATAGAGTTTGGGCTCAAATTACCTACAAAAATGACCATCGATTGTCGTAAATTCAGTGGCATGTTCATAAAACCTAAAAATGGGCTTAAGAATCAGACAAATGGGTGGTACCTGTTGAAAAAATCAGTTTAGATGACGTCGTACAGATCATAACTGACATGTTACAAGAGACCAGCGAGATGTATAGTATTTCGAACTACTCACTACTTTGAAGCTTCAAGGGAAGTTGGTCCCTTCACTCCTGCACCTCTCCGGTGAGTGGGAATATTAATATGAGGAAGTCGTTGAGTTCTTGGAATGCATCGATTTCTCTTGGCAAGAAGACATCGTCGTCACCAAGTGGGGGACGAATTTGATAGCTCATATGATGAATCAAGTCAGGGAAAGGTCAGTTCAGTAATCATCATGTGTGGAATGATATCCTTCGATGAACTGCTTGAGGAAATTAGTAAAGTATCCATTCATCCATAAATAGATGAAGACATAGGGTTTCTATTTTTCCCCAACTCAATAAACCAATTGACCAGATAAGGGAAACACTACAAGGATCTAAATTCTTAGTCGTCGGGAATAGATAAGGCAAATGGAGTTACCGAAGAACTTCCAATGCCAGAAATGATCGTTAAGGAGAATAAAATCCTCGGCCAACTCAAGAAGATTCAAGCTAATGGGGACTTTTCATATCCTATCAGCTGCACTGGAATTCTGTGATAAAACTTCTCACCAAGCTCACAGTCCCTCCTTCCACCACTTCCGAGGAAGCTGTAAACTCGGTTAGGTCCTTGACCCCCACTAGACTTATTTCCTTCTCTAAGTAGGAAATTAAAAAAATTGGTCCCAGTCACGACTATGCCATTAACATCTTTGTTTAAGTTATGGGAAAGACAGTCCCACTCTCACTTGTTAACAAAAAATCCTCCCTCAATTTTTTCCCACTCAGAACCTTTAGTTTCTTGGGGTTAAAACTCAGTGACTTTAATCCTACTTTCGATGTAATTTGTGCTTACGATAATACCCACCGGGAGGTAATGGGATCTGTAACACTCACAATAATTGTTGGCCCTATTAACCCTATCGTTGAATTCCAACTAATTAACATACTTGCATGCTTCAACCTGCTTCTTGGTCAGCTATGGCTTCACAGCATCAGAGGGTATCTTCCCCCCTTCATCGAAAGTTGAAATTCTATGCCAAAGGACAGGTCATCACCATTTTTTAGGATGGAAAAGGTACAAAAAATGCTAGCACCAGCAATCCGATCTTGGAAATACTGCATGGGATAAATGACATACTCATCTCCATCTTAAGGGTTGATCCACTTCCCCTTCCAACATGGGGATAATTTTAAAAACCGAGTCTATTCAGAACAAAATCCTCACAATAATTTTAATGTAATACAAATGTTCAAGAATATGCATTTCATACCCGAACTAGGGCTGGGAAAATGTCAATAAGGGATACTTGAGCCTATAGTCCTCAAAGAGATTTTTCCCTATATGTCCTGGGTTATCAACCTTCACCAAAAGAACTCAGAATGTTATGCCAACCACGTATGGCTAGATTGTTTTGAGGGATTATCTGAACGAAATATTCATCATGGAGGTTGAAGACATCCTCTTTTATTGCTAACTTGAACCATAGTATGACCATGTGGATAAGAAGATGAAATCAAGTGTGGAAATCTTCTTTCTGGACAACTACTCTTGGGCCGAAGACTGTCAGCATAAATTGTGACCTCTCACCCAAAAGGTCGTAGCCATTGTTGAGGTCTCCAAGGAAAGTGATTTAGAAGACTCATTCAACCTGCTGACACAGGGTCTGACACTCTGTATGATCCATTCAGATGTTACACTATCGGACGCGTCCACTCTGATCAAGGCCACTAATGAGCCTTTTCTCAACTTGAATGCTATACCAGTCCCACCTATTAGGATTCAACCCAACCTTGATGTTTACCATATCTCGTCATCTATTATTATTCCTCATTTTTCTGATAACAATATAATCAAGACTTCTTTTGACGAGGTTCTCAACGTTGTTTTTCTCGAAAGTGAAATAAATGAGGATTTTGAGTATCTTGTTGTGCCTTATATTAAGAGTCTTGATTCTAATCAAACTCTTGATGATGATGACTCTTCAAATGAAAAAATCTTATTTGATCTTAATAAGGTTAATAACAAACAACATAACCCTGTTCAAATTAATGAGGATTAAACTATTGTTATTAATCTCAGTTCTAGTAGCCAATAGTGTGAGATTAGGATAGGGTTCACCCTTAATGAGCATGAGTGTACACAATTCGAAGAGATGTTAAAGGAATTTTTGGACATATTCACATGGTCCTACGATAACATTCCCAACATCAATATAGAAATAGCTCAACACGAAATACCAACCTTCTCAGAGTGCAAGCCAGTTAAATAAAAAGTAAGAAAACTCTGCACCGAATGGTCGCTCAAAGTCAAAGAAGAGGTAGTCAATCAGTTGAATGTAGTATTCATCCGTGTGATCAAATCTCCCACAGGGCTCGCTAACATTGTACCCATATAAAATTAGGAGGAAAAATATTCATGTGCGTCGACTACCGGATTTAAATAAAGCATCTCCAAAGGAAGATTACCGATTGCCCAACATCGACATGATTCTGGACAACACATTCAGCCATGACCTCATTCATCGATGGATTCGCTGAATATAACCAGATCAAGATGCACCCTGACCATCAGGAGAAAACGGTATCCATCACCCCCTGGCGAACTTTTTGTTACACCGTTATTCCACTCGGGCTCAAGAACGCTAGGGCTACCCACTAAAGGACTGCCATGACCATCTTGCATGATTTGATACACAAAGAGGTTGAAGTCTATATAGATGACACGATTATTAAGTCTAAGACTGGAGCAAGTCACATTCTCTCCCTCTGGAAGTCCTTTGAATGACTATGACGCTACCAAATGAGTCTAAGCCCATTAAATTCATATTCGGCATCAAAAAAGGAAAACTCTTCGGATTCATGGATAGTGAAAAGAGGATGACCCTACCAACCTGAAGGCCATGCTTGAGATTCCACCTCTACGGATGGAGAAGGAATTCTGGGGATTTCTGGGTAAACTTCAGTACATTAGTCGGTTAATCAGCCCTTCTATTTGCAAGCCCATTTTCAAGCTTCTCTAGAAGGATTCTACCAAAGTCTGGAATGAGTCCAGGCAAGAGTCCTTTGAAAAGATGAAGAAATACCTTAATCGACCTCCGATACTTATTCCATCACAACCAGGTCTGTCCCACCTCATGTACTTAACCATAATAGATAATGCAGCAGGGGCTTTGCTAGCCCAATATATTGCAAAATCCTATAAAGAAAGATATTTACTATGTCAGCTAAAAATTAGTCGGGTACGAAGTTAATTACACTGCCTTGAAGAAAGCATGCGTCTCCCTAGTCTGGGTCACAGCACTACATAGCCCATTTTCCTATCAGATTAGTGTCCCAAATGGATCCTTTCAAATACCTTCTTGATAAACCCTCCCTATTTAGACGAATATCTCGAAGGTTAATGTTGCTAGATGAGTTTGATATTGTTTATATTGCACGAAAATCTATGAAAGGGAGATCCATCTCTGACTACCTTGCTGACTACTCTATGGAATGAGTCGATGTTTGGGTCTCTGAATTCTCGAGCGAAGATATTCTCTACACTTCTCAGGAGGACCTCTGATGGAAAATGTTCTTTGATGGAGCTACTAATAAGATTAGATATGGAACGGGGATACTCCTGATCGCCCCAGTTGATTCTCACTCTCACACTCCCATTGCCATCAAGCTAGATTTTCCCTGCAGCAACAATGTGACCAAATATGAGGCATACACTGTAGGCCTCAAAGTCACCTTCAAAAAAGGTATCGAACACTTAGACGTTTACGAAGATTCTGACCTCATCATCAACCAAGTCCTTAGAATATGGAAAGTCAAAGACAAAAAACTTTTACCCTTCCACACCCACTTAGAAGAACTGGTATCCCCGTTCCAAGATATCACCTCCCATTACCCGCATCACGCGAAGAATAGCTTATATGATTCCCTTGCTACCCTAGCCTCCATGGTCAACATGCCCAAGGGAATAACAATGGCCCCTTTTCTAGTTCAAAAACAAGCTAAGCCTACGTATTTCTACCACATTATACTCATCACCAAGGAAGACTCTGATATGGAGAGGTTCTGGTACTACAATATTTGGTGCCTCCTCAAACATGGTGGGTACCCCTAAGATGCCAACAAGAAAGACCTGTGACCCTTCAAAAACTAGTTTCCCGGTACATCATTTGCGACAAAGCACCATTCAAAAGAATCTTCGATGGAACCCATTTGCACTGCACTAAAGGGGCGATATTGAATAAATGATGTAGAAGATCCACAACGGGGAATGCAGTCCCCACATAAATGGTCATATGATTTCTAAGAAAATAATTTGTCAAGGGTAATATTGGACAACTTTGGCTCAGGATTTCACTGCCTATGTCCGAAGATGCCTCAAATGCTAGCAGTTTGCTAACCTCCAGCACTTACCTCCTTCGGAAATATACAACATGACTTCTCCATGGTTGTTCTCCACCTGGGTCATTGACATCATAGGTAAGGTCACACCTGAAGCTTCAAATGGGTATGAGTTCATCCTAGTTGCCATTGATTACTTTACCAAATGGTTCAAAGCCGAGTCATACAGAATACTGAATGCTAAGAAAGTGGTCAAGTTTATTCAAAAGAACATCAACTTCCGATACAGGGTTCCCTACGAGCTAGTATTAAATAATGGGATACACTTTAAAGCTGAGGTTACAGAACTGGTCAAGGAGTATGGGATTGAGAGAAACAAATATTCTACCTACCAACTCTAAACGAATGGTGTTATCGAAGCCACCAATAAAAACCTCAAATCCATCCTCAGTAAAATGACCAAGAGTTCTCGAGATTGGGCCAACCATATCCTTACGCCCTTGTGGGCTACCGCACTTCATTCAAAACATCTACTGGGGCTATCCCTTACTCTCTGGTATACAGCATGGAGACAGTCCTACTCATTGATCTAGAATTACCTTCCCTACGTGTCATGCTCGAGAACAAAGATAGGAAAGAAGACTGGCATCAAAGCCTCTTTGACAAACTATCACTCTTCGATGAAAGAGGTTAAAGTCTCTATACCTCATACAGGGTTGTAATACTCTGTATTTTTATGTCTCTTAAAATTGGGGATTTATTAAATTTAATTGAGTTATTAATTTAATATTAATCCGAAAACTTATTTTAAATATTTATTAGCGTGACGAGAGTTAGTAATTATTGGGAACTTGTTGAATATTACTTAATGAAAAAAGTAATATGTATAATTGAATTTCTTAAAATTGTCATGAATGAATAATATGACAATTATGGAAATTAAGTCGGGATGCGCTTGTGTCGTATCGGGACTAAATTATTATTATAATAAGTGAATAAATTATAAGTTTCCCGTATGGTAATATCGAGTTCGCCAACGTATTTGGAAGGGTGGAGATATTCAGAAAAGTGTACCCGAGGGTTTAGTTTGGGCCTTGGGGCATTTTTGGGCCAAACCGGCACCCCGAGAGAGCGATTTAGTCATTTTCAAATTAAGCCTTAATTAAATGATGCAAATTGATAAATTAATATCAGATATTAGGATAGTCCTCTAGGGTTAACATTCTCAAAAGTCTAGAACGACACTGAGAGGAAGAAAGGAGAAAAGTCTTTCAAGAATCCAAGGGAAGAACCAACCCAATTGCACCACCACCACCACCAAAATGTAGATCGGAGCGAGGGGATCAAGCCTATACCTGTCAAACTCGTGGAATCAGACCTACTATCTTAAGGCAAGTAATTTTCTTGCTGACTTCTAGTGGATAATTCAAACATGTTAGAATAGGATTAAATAGTATATGTTTATTTAAAGAATTTGATGATTTAGGGGATTTAAATCACATGCTTTAGAAGAAATAAGTACAATCTGGAAATCTCATCATATGTACAGGATTACCCATGAAATTTTAATGGTTCAGAAGAGAGAAATCTGGAAAAAGAATTAGAATATTGGAAATCTCATCATATGTAGAGGATTACCCATGAATTAAATCACATGCTTGATGAATATTATGAATTGGGCCTTTAATCCTATACTTTTGATGAATTTCGTACATGACTTACGTAGGAAATCATGTAGGTAGGTTAATATAACTATTAGTTTAATTGGTTGGGAGTTTGGGACTCAATTATGGAGTTTTGGTTGAGTTTGATGAAGGAAACCCGTAGTTAACAATGGCAGAATTCGGAATACATGTTCGATCGACCCAAGAATATCAATCGATCGATTAATCAATCAATCGACCCCTCCTGGAAACTACATGTTTTTCTTCTTTTTGTTTAATTCGGATAAAATGCGTAGGAACCATTGAAAATCATTTAAAGAGCATAATGGGTCATGAAGAGGACCAGTAAAGTCTAAGTGGATTACGTTGAATATATTTGGGATGTAATCGTGGGCTAACAGGGGTTTAAACATATTGAAAATAATGTGTATGTTAACAACGGAATTGGGAGATTCGTGAATGACTTAGACCAGAATGTTAGATAGGGTGTACCTACTGAATTTACCTTTAGGAAGAGATAATACTTTAAGGGACGAGAAGAAATTACGAAATGATTACTAATTGAGAACAAAAAGACATGAGTTCCTTATGCGTAAAAAATGGGTAAAATTGTATTACGTACGGTTAAAAATATTATTATGGGTCGTGGGAGAACCTAATTGGAAAATAAGAATATTTATATATATGACCGAGTGCATGTGTATATATCTATCTTATATTTGTGTCTAATCATACCCGCACTACTTGCTATCATGGAGGTAATCGCACCGGGACAGGCTTATCTCGATGGGACCTTTATGGGGGATATTGACTTATACCCTAGAATATAGGATTCCTTAGTGCAGGCTATCTGAGAATGATAGTCAGCATGTCTTAAGAGACGTGAGGGGTATGTGCTGACCTCTTAGTGACTTGTAACTATGCTTCACCATCATTTTGTGTGTATTGTGTTAATACAATTCGAGAGTGATTCCGAACTAGTATTTTCTTTAGTACGAGAGATACGGAGACTTGATAGTAGAGTATACCAGCACCATGGATTTTATGTGAGGTGCCGATAGTATATATATTATATATATATGAGTGATTAATATATATACGTATATATGAAATTCTTCTACTGTGCGTATAAGTAGATAAATATTGAATAAATGCTCCAAAATTATAGCAAGTGTTCGGGAACTTTATAACAGTATTGAGATACACTTAAGTAACGTAAGAAAACTTTAAGAGATTTAATCTCTAAACTAAAATCATAATCTTGTGACTCCTCGAGATAAAATTTATGAGAAATGAGTTAGATAGACTTATGAGGCTTTTAGTAGTACTTTAGGAGTGCACACTAGATGAGAGGTGAGAATTCTCAAGAGAGTGTCATGTGCTAACATGGATGTCTTATCAATTAATAAGCATTTAATTACTTGCTAAATCACTTTTTAAAGCTATTTTTACACTTGGGTTTTGACCTATTTTCTGTCATTTTCTCTCTCTTGTGTATGTATGTATATATATTACAGGTGCTCATGAACAGGGGCGTCAGGCGTAGGTTCTTTGGATTGGACGTGATGCATCTTATGTGGGAGTTGCAGGCCCTTGCTTTAAACGACCTCTTCCTTGATTCAGCTCTTGATTTAATACTGCATAGCTAGGTCATGTGTCGCCCGATTTTCTATTTCATTTTAGACTTATTAAAGATTTTGTATTTATTTATGTTTTCAGTATTCAGACTCCTTTGGGATGATGATTTCAGTTATGGTTATTAATTTGGTTTTGATAATCTAGTTGGCATGTTTCTTTTAGATGATTGTTATCCTTAGTATTTATGTCCTTCTTAACTGATTTATACTTAAAAAGGTTTTTACAATGGGATTTAATAAAAATGAAATAATATTATAAATGTGTTGACACTTATATTAATTAACTAGGTTGATTAAAACGGAAATTATTTTCGGCAGTGATGCTATGAATGAACCACACCATTCACCTTGATTTTTAATTTAATAAAGAACTGATCACCCGGTATTTAATTAGGCGTGGTGTTACAGGTGGTATCAGAGCATCAGGTTCTAGGGTCCTTTAGGATCTGTACGGCTTATTTCCCTTTCAGCTTAGCGTTTTTGATATAGAGCCCTATTTTTAAGACTATTGTATTCTTGTATTTACTCTTGCGTCTTCAGCTATTGATATTTAATAATAACTGTAGACTAATAAACTTCCTTCTCATTTCAGATGCCTCCGAGACGCGAACCCTGAGATAGAGATGCCCAGCCTGAGCATCCATCAGCTCCGGCTCAGGGAATGATGAATGCAACTGAAGTAGCCGCCGTTATTGCTCAGACGGTGAATGCCACATTAACGGTGGTACAGAAGGCTCCACCCCAGGCTCAGGCAGTAGCGCCGGTACCAGCACAGCTTCCCACTACATGGGAGCGGGTCAGGGATGCCTTTTAGAAAGTGCATCCCCCGGAGTTCTCTAGATGTTTGGACATTATGATCGCCAACCAATAGAAAAAGGATATCCAGAGGCATTTACGCATGTATGAGTGCACGGACGTGAAGAGACAGTGAATGGCTTCCTTCAAGCTAGTTGGGGTCGCTTTGCAGTGGTGGGAGTCCACCACCACCTTGGAGGAGAGGGACAGCATATCAATTCAGTCGTTTTAGGTGTGGTTTGACCGCAAATATTTCCCATCCACCGTGCAGACTAAGATGAGGTGGAGGTTACTGAATCTTAAGTAGGAGAGTATGACCATTTCTGAGTATGAGGAGGAGTTTACAAGACTTCTCACTATAGTGCCGGATGAGGCACCCACTAAGGAGAAGAAGATATTATTGTTTTTAGATGGATTGTCCTGGAGGATTCGTCAGCACCTCATAGGAAATCTATCGTTGGGTACTTATATTGACGTACTCAACGTCGCTCTGTTGCACTGTCAGGATCACCACTTTCATCAGCAAGGGAGCAAACGAGCAGGGGAGTCCATCCAATAGGGCAGGATAGGGGGCAGTAGCACTGGTGGGGCACCACTAGCCCAAGGGCAGACCTGTCACAGTGAGCAACATTCCCATTAGGGGGACCCTGCCAAGTAATTTTGATCCGATGATTCCAAGCAGGGATTTGGGGGCTATAGACAAGGCCAGCAAGCCAGTCCAATCAGTATGGACAGTAGGGCCAACACCTCCAACAGCAGGGTCAGCAGTAGGGCCAATATCATTTTTAACAAGGCCAGTAGCGGGGTGGTAACTACTAACAGGGTCGTGGTCAGTAGGGGCAGAAGGGAGGAAACTTTAGGGGAAGGTGTTTTTCATGTGGCAAGAATGGCCATATGCGTCAGGATTTCCCAAAGAGGGATAGGTCCCCACAGCAGCAGGGTGCCTGTAATGAGCCGTAGAGGCCACTCTTTCCAGCCGCCCTCCCAGCGCCAGCTCAGGTGTCAGCCCTACCAGCCATCCTAGTAGCCCCAATCTAGTAGGGGCAATTATAGTATAGACATTTCTATAACATCCACCAGGCCACAGCACCTTAGGCACCACCCGCGATTGAGGGTACGTTTCCTATCCATAGCACTATGGGTCGAGTTTTATTTGATACTGGGGCGTCGCATAATTTTATAGCTACTCACTTTGCACAGGCCTTAGGGTTATTAGACACGACAGAGAATACAGTGACATGTGTAGACTCACCACTAGGGAATGGGTCTTTGATTTTCTTTATCCGCTGGGGTGTACGTATAGACATTGGTAGCTTGATTTTACCTGCGAACATGTTACTTTTGGATATGCATGAGCATAACGCCATTATTGGCATGGATTGGCTCGCTGTGTACAGAGCCATGATAGATTGTTTCGGTAGGAGTATCATCTTTGCCATTCCGGGTCAGGAAATATTTTTGGTGGCGATGCCTCGCCCATAGGGAGTATCTTCCACCTATTTGTATTACATAGAGGAGGAGACCTCTAAGGAGATGTTGATTCCCCTAAATTCAATTCCAGTTGTTCGTGAGTTTTTAGATTTATTCCAGGAGATACCGAGCCTACCTCCCAGTCGAGAGATAGACTTTGTCATAGACTTGATGTCGATCACTCGGCCGATATCACATGCACTGTACCATATGGCTCCAGTGGAAATGAGAGAGTTAGGGGATCAAATAACGCAGATGTTAGGCCAGAGCTTCATTTGTAGGAGCACCTCGCCTTGGGGGGATCCTATGTTATTTGTAAAGAAGAGATATTATTCACTGAGGTTGTCCGTGGACTACAGAGAGTTGAACAAGATCACGATATGGAATAAGTATTCGTTGCCTTGAATCGATGACCTATTCGACCAGCTGAGAGGAACAGCCTTCTTTTCGAAGATAGATTTGAGATCGGGATACCATCAGTTATGGATTAGGGAGCAGGATGTGTCAAAGACTGCTTTCTTGACGAGATATGGATCCTATGAGTTTAGAGGCATGCCGTTTGGACTGACAAATGCTCCAACCATAGTCATGGACTTGATGAATTGAGTGTTCAGAGATTTATTATATTTGTTTGTCATCGTCTTCATAGATGGCATCCTGATTTATTCACAGACTAAGGAGGAGCATGTCGAGCACTTGAGACAAGTTCTTTAAACTCTACGAGAGCATCAGCTATATGCTAAGTATGAGAAGTGAGGATTCTAGTTACGGGAGGTATAGTTTTGGGGGCACGTTGTGTCGGAATTGGGGATATCGGTTAACCCGAGCAAAGTGTCGGCGGTGAAGGAGTGGGGAAAGCCCACGACACCGACAAAGGTGCATAGTTTCTTGGGATTATCTGGGTACTATAGGCGGTTCATTCGAGGCCTTTTGAAGATAGCGGGTCCATTAACGAATCTGGATCGTAAGGGAGTACCGTATGTATGGGATGATTCTTGTCAATTGGATTTTGACAAGGTGGAAGATAAGCTGACTTTGGTGCCAGTTCTTGCCTTGCCCAGTCGGGAGTGGAGTACCTGGTGTATACTGACGCCTCTTTACAGGGACTCGAGGGAACATTTTAGCAGGAGGAGCAAGCTATAGCTTTTGCCTCCCACAAGCTTAAGCCTCACGAAAGGAATTACCCCACCCACGACCTGAAACTAGCAGCGATCGTGTTTGCATTGCGGATTTGGAGGCATTACTTGTTGGAGGAGAAAATTTTCTTATTCACAGACCACAATTCACTGCAATACATGTTCATTCAGCAAGAGTTGAACATGTGTCAGCGCAAGTGGCTGGAGTTTGTGAAAGACTACTAGTTCGAGATACAGTACCATCCGGGGAAGGCTAACACGGTTGCTGACGCGTTAAGCCATAGGCTAGTAAGTGATGCAGCAGAAGTATGGAGAGAGAAGTGAAAAGATTTGGGACACCAGGATGCGGGAGCCCGTTCCTTTGTATATATTATGTCAGTAACACCCGAGATTGTTACGAGGGTGATACAGGCATAGGCAGCGGATACTTTTTTTCATGATCAGATTGTACGACTTGTAGCTGAGGGTACTGAATCCTATTCAGTGAGTTCTGATGGGGGTTTTAGGTTTAATGGGAGATTGGTAGTCCCGGAGGGAGATGATTTATGTCATGTAGTGATGACACCGTTGCACGGGTCTAGATTTGTGGTACATCCTGGAGGGGATAAGATGTACCAGGATATAAGGCGACAATACTGGTGCAATGGAATGAAGAAGGACATTGTAGAGTTCGTGTCCAACTGCATCACCTGTCAGATAGTAAAGGTGGACCACCACAGACCACGAGGATTACTTCATCCGTTAGAGATACCTATGTTGAAATGGGAGAGTATTTCCATGGACTTCATTACTGGGTTGCCTACATCACAGCGGGGTCATGATTCCATATGGGTGATAGTGGATCGATTGACCAAGGTAGCTCATTTTCTTCCAGTACGGACAGACTACACCACGGGCCAGTATGCACAATTATTTATTGCCGATATAGTTAGACTACATGGGGTGCCCTTGGATAATGTGTTTGGTAGAGAAAATTTTTGTGTCGCGCTTCTGGGAGAACTTTCAGGAGGCTATGGGTACAGAGTTGAGATTGAGCTATGCTTATCACCCACAGATGGATGGGCAGATAGAGCGTACCAATCAAATGCTGAATAATATGCTACGCATGTGTGTCCTTGATTTTGGAGTAGGTTGGGAGTCGTATCTTCCACTATTGGAGTTTGCTTATAATAACTCCTCCACGATCGGCATGGACCCATTTGAGGCTTTGTATGGCAGACCTTTTCGTTCTCCCTCTTGTTGGCTAGAGGTGGGGGACAATAAATTCCTTGGACCAGAGGTTATTCAGGAGACGTCAGCTAGGATTGAGCTAATCAGAAGTCGCATTTGGGTAGCCTAGGACCGAAAGAAAAGCTATGCCGATACAAAGCGGTCCTTCTGAGAGTTTAGCATGGGGACCAAGTATTACTGCGTGTGTCTCCTATGAAATGAGTAAATGAGATTCGAGAAGAAGGGAAAGTTGGCTCCGAGGTACATGGAACCATTTCCCATTATCGAGAGGATAGGGCCGGTGGCATACAGATTGGGGTTTCCAGAGCACTTTCACCGTATTCACGAGGTATTTCACATTTCATCGTTGAGACGATATCTTCGGGATGATATGGCCCACACTCAAATCGCGATAGAGGAGATTGACTTACAGCCCGATAATTCTTATGAGGAGAGACCAGTGGCTAACCTAGACCATATCGAGAGGAAATTGAGGTCGAAGGTAGTTCCACTTGTACGGGTTCAGTGGGAGCATCATAATGTGGAGGAGTCCACTTGGGAGCGCGAGGCAGATTGCGCAAAAAATATCCAGATCAATTTTTAACAGGTATGACGTGTTTTCCAAATTTCGGGACGAAATTCCGTTATTAGGGAGGAAGTATGTAATACCCCGTATTTTTATGGCTTTTAAAATTGGGGATTTATGAAATTTAATTGAGTTATTAATTTAATATTAATCTGGAAATTTATTTTAAATATTTACTAGCGTAACGAGAGTTAGTAATTATCGGGAACTTCTTGAATATTACTTAATGAGAAAAGTAATATGTATAATTGAATTTATTAAAAATTTTATGAATGAATAATAGGACAATTATGGAAATTAAGTCAGGACGCGCCTGTGTCGTGTCGGAACTAAATTATTTTTATAATAAGTGAACAAATTATAAGTCACCTGTATGGTCATTTCAAGTGGGCCAATGTGTTCAGAAGTGTCGAGATAGTCAGAAAAGTGTACCCGGGGGTTTAGTTTGGGTCTCGGGACGTTTTTAGGCCTAAACGGCACCCTGGGAGGGCGATTTAGTCATTTCCAAATTAGGCCTTAATTAAATGACGAAAACTGGGAAATTAATATAAGATATTAGGAGAGTCCTCTAAGGTTAACATTCTCAAAAGTCTAGAACGGCAGTGAGAGGAAGAAAGGAGAAAAGTCTACCAAGAATCCAAGGCAAGAACCAATCCAATTGAACCACCACCACCACTAAAACGTAGATGGGAGCAAGGGGGTCAAGCCTATACCTATCAAACTCGTGAAATCACACCTACTATCTTGAGGCCCAAGTAATTTTCTTGTTGATTTCTAGTGGATAATTCAACCTTGTTAGAATAGGATTAAATAGTATATGTTTATTTGAAGAATTTGATGATTTAGGGAATTTAAATCACATTCTTTAGAAGAAATAAGTATATTCTGGAAATTTCATCATACGTAGAGGATTACTCACGAAATTGTAATGGTTTAGAAGAGAGAAATCTGGAAAAATAATTAGAAGATTTGAAATTATAATGAAACTAGGATTCTTGATGAATATTGTGAATTGGGTATTTAATCCTATACTTTTGATGAAATTCGTACATTCTTTACGTAGGAAATCATATTGGTAGGTTAATATAACTATTAGTTTAATTGGTTGGGAGTTTGGGACTCAATTATGGAGTTTTGATTGAGTTTAATGAAGGAAACCCGTAGTTAACAATGGTAGAATTCGGAATACATGTTCGATCGATCGATCGACTCAAGAATGTCGATCGATCGACCCCCATTCATCGATCCATCGACCCCTCCTGGAAACTACATGTTTTTCTTCTTTTTTTTTAATTCGGATAAAATGCGTAGGAACCCTTGAACATCATTTAAAGAGCATAATGGGCCATGAAGAGGACCAGAAGAGTCTAAGCGGATTACATTGAATATATTTGGGATGTAACCGTTGGCTAAAGGGGGTTTGACACATATTGAAAATTGTGTGTACGTTAACTAAGGAATTGGGAGATTTGTGAATGACTTACACTAGAATGTTAGAGAGGGCGTACCTACTGAATTTACCTATAGGAAGAGATCATACTTCGAAGGACGAGAAGAAATTACGAAATGATTATTAATTGAGAACAAAAAGAGATGAGTTCCTTATGCGTAAAAATTGGGTAAAATTGTATTAGGTATGGTTAAAAAAATTATTATGGGTCGTGGGCGAAACTAATTGGAAAATGAGAATATTTATATATATGACCGAGTGCATGTATATATATATATATATCTTATATTTGTGTATAATCATACCCGCTCTAGTTGCTATCACAGAGGTTGCCGCACCGAGACAGGCTTATCTCGATGCGACCTTTATGGGGGACATTGACTTGTACCCTAAAACATAGGATTCCTTGGTACAGGCTATTCGATAATGATAATCAGACGGTCCTAAGAAACGTGTGGGGTATGTGCTTACATCTTAGTGACTTAAAATTATGCTTCACCTCCATTTTGCGTGTATTGTGTTAATACAAGTCGGGAGTGATTTCGAACTAATATTTCCCTTAGTACAAGAGATACGGGGACTTGATAGTAGAGTATGCCAGCACCATAGATTTTATGTGATGTGCCGATAGTATATATATTATATACATATAAGTGATTAATATATATACGTATATATGAAATTCTTCTACTGTGCATATAAGTAGATAATTATTGAATAAATGCTCCAAAATTATAGCAAGTGTTCGGGAACTTTATAACAGCATTGAGATACACATAAGTAAAGTAAGAAAACTTTAAGAGATTTACTCTCTAAACTAAAATCATAATATTGTAACTCCTCGAGATAAAATTTATGGGAAATGAGTTAGATATACTTATGAGGCTTTTAGTAGTACGTTAGGCGTGCACACTAGATGAGAGGTGAGAATTCTCAAGAGAGTGTCGTGTGCTAACATGGATGTCTTATCAATTAGTAAGCATTTAATTACTTGCTAAATCACTTTTTAAAAGCTATTTTTACACTCGGGCTCTGACCCGTTTTCTGACATTTTCTCTCTCTTGTGTATATATGTATATTTATTATAGGTGCTCAGCCACAGGGGCGTCAGGCGTAGGTTCTTTGGATTGGACGTGTTGCAGCTTATGTGGGATTTGCAGGAACTTTCTTTAGACGACCTCGTCCTTGATTTAGTATTGCATAGTTAGGGCATGTGTCGCCCGATTTCCTATTTCAGTTTAGACTTATTAAAGATTTTGTATTTATTTATGTTTTTAGTATTCAGACTCCTTTGGGAGTTATTTCATGTCATGATGATTTCACTTATGGTTGTTAATTTGGTTTGGATAATCTAGTTAGCATGTTTCTTTTAGATGATTGTTATCCTTAGTATTTATGTCCTTCTTAACTGATTTATACTTAAAAAGGTTTTTATGGGATTTAATAAAAATGAAATAATATTATAAATGTTTTGACACTTAGCTTAATTAACTTGGGTGATTAAAACAGAAATTATTTTCGACAGTGATGCTAAGAATGAACCACACCATTCACCTTGATTTTTAATTTAATAAAGGATTGATCACCCGGTATTTAATTAGGCGAGGTGTTACAAGGGTACCATCGCCAAATAGAGCGATCATTCAATCGAAGAATCAAGGATTGTTGTGTCCAGGAAGGAGACTTGGACCTCAAGGAGATAATAGAACCCGTAAGGGACCCTAGAGGGAAATTTAAACCGAATTGGAGTGGCCCCTACATAGTGAGGAAGATTATCTCGGGAGGCGCCGCTATGCTCACTGATCTCAATGGAGAATAGATGGCACGTCTAGTCAACCTGGGGAGTCTCAAAAGGTTTTATCCCTAGTTCAAAATCTCGGTACGGTACGACTCTTCTCATTCCCCTTCTATTTATAAAAATATCTTCATTTCTCTTTACCCAGAACTACATGGGGCCTGATCCTCTCAAAACCTTTTTTGCTATAACTCACAAAAAATTTCAAAACCCCTAGAGGTACGCATGCAGCTCATACACCTTACATAGGGACGGTCCCTTTCTTTCTCACAAAATGTTATTCTTTTCTAACCTCCAAGAATGGCAGTTTAATTTATCATTTTCATGAACAAAAGGATTATGTATGCCTTAGCGCTTATTATAGATTGTAGAGAAGGCTTGAAGCTCAGCGTGGCAACTCAAGCGTGACATCTTGGTGAGGCATCTTGGGGAGGCAGCTCAGCGTGGCAACTCAAGCGTGACATCTTGGTGAGGCAGCTCAGCGTGGCAACTCAAGCGTGACATCTTGGTGAGGCAGCTCAGCGTGGCAGCTTGGGGAGGAAGCTCAGCGTGGCAACTCAAGCGTGACATCTTGGTGAGGCAGCTCATCGTGGCAGCTTGGGGAGGAAGCTCAGCTCAGCGTGGCAGCTTGGGGAGGCAGCTCAGCGTGGCAACTCAAGCGTGACATCTTGGTGAGGCAGCTCAGCGTGGCAACTCATACTTCAGCTTGTTGTGTTAATCATATTGTACCTTTAATTACATTCACTGTAAAGCTGTAACGGTTGTAATGACGTAACGATAATAACTAAAGGGTTTGTATGAGGTCAAACGGTACTTGCGAAAGACCAGGCTTGGCAGGGCCTGGGAGAGATTTCATGCTCTATCGAATGACCTCACTGTGGGAACTTTAGAGGGACTTGGTTTGGAGGATTGAGAAGTAAGGCACCGTTGGGGCTTGTCCTGACCATCTTAGATACACCTGGTAAAACACCGAAGGACCCCTACCGTGGAACCTCAAGCGGAGCAGCTTGGAGTTCCATCGGGCATTAAGTTATGGACCAAACAACCCTCTACTTAATGTCACATCTACTGTGGGTGATGTCACTAGCCATCTAAACGTTGTCAGACATGCACTTGAGTAAACCACTGTGGTATTTGGGGCTGTCAGGCAGTTGGTGAGCCACCTCTGCGACAACAACCCCCTGACACACAGTGGATAGGCAAAAGGCATGTCTTGACATTTAATGTTTATGACGTGGAGACAACTAGTGCATCAGGCATTTAATGTTGTGACATAAAGTATGAGGGATGTCTTTCATAGTCTTTAATGACTGAGTTGCCTCGGGGGTGGTGTGGGGGGCTATTTAAGGACCCCAACCACCTTTGAGGAGAGGATCCTGTTTTTGGAGAATTAAAAAGAGTTATTGCAAACTAGAGAGTTCACTGACTCACCATTGTCATTTATTACGAAGCTTTTAATATTTGACAGAGATTATTGAGGGTGTTTGGTCTGTTGCTACCTGCCTATCAGGGTGTATCTAGGGTGCTTATTTCCCTCTCCCTCTAGCTAGCCCACTTCTAAAAAGTTCATTATTATCACCTGAGTTATACACGAGAGATTTTGGGAGTTTAAGTTGAGTTTACCTTCATTGGGTTCGTGTTTATATGTTCTGTCATTGATCTTAAGCTCTAACCAACTGATTTATCATTACCATACTCAATAGGGGGTCCCGCCTCCATTTATAATCTAAAGTACCCTCTTACATTTGGCGACTCTGCTGGGGAGGCATCCTTCTAGAAAAGGAGTATGGCTCAGGATAATGCTACTAGAAGACTCAATTTGGATGACATACAGCATAATGAAGAACAGGCTGCGAGGGAGAAGGAGGCCCTAAGAGATGGGGCTCCTCGAGTAGAGGCATCGCTGGCTCCAACAACGATAGGCGTCCCAGGGGCTGCACAACCTTCCACGAGCGCAGGGCTGGGACCTGCCCAGATGGCGCTCCTCATGAGCAAATTTTATGAGTTTTTGCAAACCCTAGTAGCTTCCACTATGCTGGGAGGATTGGATACTAATACCTTTGTGACACCAGGAGTGGACCCAGGGGCCCCACCAGGGGCAGGCATTACAGGAGCAGTCCCAGCAAGTGTGCCCTCTGTTGTGAATCCCACCGTGGGCGGATCAGGAGTTTCAACGGCGCAACCGATAACGTTCCCCCCGATCTCAACGAGCGCTCAACCGTCTGCCCCGTTGCAGGTGGCCCCAGTAGCCTCGCCCTTGGAAGAGATGAGAAAAGAGATGCAGAAAGAAATGCTGAAATTCATGTAGTCTTCCTCGCAGGCTGTGGGCGAGGTGGCTTCGGTCTACGATGACTTTCGAACACCTTACCCCCAAGAGTACAACGACGAACCCTACCCGAAGGACTATATTCCCCCTACCTTTGAAAAATACTCTGGGAAGGGTGGGAACCCGAAGGAACACATTAAGCGTTTCGTTGAACACTTGGGGGCGCATTGTAATGACAAAAAGCTTAGGCTGAGGGAGTTTTCCAAATCCCTGACTGATAAATCCTACACTTGGTACTCTCACCTGCCTCCCAATAGTGTCTCCACGTGGGAGGAGATGCACGTATTGTTTGTCCGAAAGTTCTTCTTGGCAGAAGATGAGTTCACTCTAACCCAACTGGGCAGGGAGAGGCAAAGGCCAGGAGAGGAGGTAGTGGCCTATATCCGAAGGTTTAGGGAAAGGTCCCTCGACGTGAGGGAAGAGGCTAAGGAGGCCAGGTTACTACAAATTTGCGCTGAGGGATTACTTCCTGAGTATATCTGTCACCTGATCAATGAGACGCGTGAGGGAACTTTTTCAGCTTTCTTAAAATCCGCAAGAAATATATCGTTGGTGGTGCGACCTAGCCCGGTAGTAGCCCCCATGATGTTCAGACAGCCGATACAACCCATCGGGGTAAGGTCTCAGGCCCCACGGGTGGGATATGTCGAGAGAGAAGAGGATGGCAAGGCTCAGAGGAAGGACAACAAAAGAAAGTTTGGAAGGGATAGAGAAGACCCGCCACCGTTGCCTTGTACGGTGGAGGAGGCTGTGAGTTGCTATAACGCAATGGTACAAGGCGGAATGGTTTACCAACCGAAAGGCGTCCCGGAGGAAGAACCCGACGCGGCAACCAGGGCCAATCCCAAATATTGTCAGGTTCATCGAAAGGTCCAGCACCCAATGGAAAGATGCTTCACGCTGCGAAGAATCATAGACAAGTACATGAAGGCGGGAACGCTGCAAATCCCCCCACAAAACATTAACAACAACCCACTTCCAGCACATGGGGTCAACTTGGTAACGGCCTACGACGATGAGGCAGAAAGAGGAGAAGGAAAGGCAATGATGAGGCAAAGGGAATTCGAAGGAACTCTGGAACGTTGCACCACAGGAATGGCTAATGTAGTTTTAGCCTACGATGAAGCAAGCGCTAAAGACGTGGAAGACGTATACAGTGTTGAGGGTGAGGAAATAGAGGCAGTCGTTGAGTACAGCGCAGTTTCAAAATCCCCAAAGTTCGTTTGGTTCTTCGATCAAGTGGGGATACCAAGGGAGAGCAGACTGGAAATAACTCAGGCGATTCTAGACATCGCGAGGAAGGACGCGGTTCCCTCGTTGAAATGGCGGGGACCCATGGCAAGGCTGGTGAAAAAATTCCTATCAGAGGTGACCTTCAGCGATGCAGATAGAGCTGTAAGGTTCCCTCATAACAGGCCCTTGTATGTGACGGCCAGTGTCAACGGGGTTAGTTTTGCAAGGACGCTTATGGATGGGGGCGCGTCTATCAATATTATGCCGATCAACTCCTTCCACGCGGCTAATATCCCGGAAGAAAGGTTGGTCCCCATGCCTCTGGTAATCTCAGGGTATGATAACCAATCTTCCAAATCCATTGGGTACGTGAATATGGGAATTGTAATGGGAAATTTGAGTTCCCACATCAAGTTCCATGTAATAGATAGTGCAACCTCCTATCATTTGCTAATAGGGAGAGTGTGGATGCACAATCAAGGTCTAGTTCCTTCAACATATCATCAGTGCGCCAAGGCGAACGTCAAAGGAACAGAAGTGACCATCAGGGCTACAAAGAGGCCTTTTGCTATCGAGGAAGCTCACTTTGTAGATGCGGCCTTTTATACGGAGTTAGAAGAGGACGCTCGAGTCCTAACGAGAAGAATGGAGAGGGCATGGGTTCCCTCGATCAAAGATAGAATGGGGCCTCTGAACGAGCAAGGTAAAAAATCCGCGAGTAACGAAGGGGTGAGGGTCGAAGAAACCCATCAGGTGATCCCTCGACCCCAAAGTAGCACGAGGCAGCTCCAAGACAAAGCAATGCTTAGAATGGATCCTATGGAACATGAGGTCCAACGACAAAGCGTGCTGAGTCGTTTTTCAGGGGGAAGAATCGCTGAGGCTTCGAGAGAAAGGAAGAGGAAGGCCGTGGCAACAGCTACCAACAGGCAGTGCAAGAAGGTGGTCACTGAAGAAGGGAAGGTGATATACCGTTTGTAACGATGTGAGCGGGCGGCCGAAGAGACCGAGGATGGGGCTGACCCGTTATATGAATGTTTTTTGGTGGATCAACAGGGACAGTGTATGGTGATAGACAACTCCAACATACAGGAGTTCGTGGAGGAGGTCACCGAAGAACCAGACTACATGGCAGATCAACCAAAGCCCCAGGCACAGGAGTTGGAGCAGTTGAACCTGGCAGGAGAATGGGAAGATCCAAAGCCCATCTTCATCTGGAAGGATCTCGGTAAGAAGAAACGAGAAGCCTTGGTTGGGCTAATCCGGGAATTCACAGATGTCTTTGCATGGAAGTATACCGAAATGGAAGGGCTAGATGAGGAAGTGAGCTGCCACAAGCTAAACGTGATGCCTTCAGCCATCCCGGTGAAGCAGGCAACAAGAACTTATAAACCTGAGTTGGACTTGAAGATTAAGGAAGAGGTTCAGCGTTTGTTGGCAGCAGGATTCATCAAACCAATACAGCATCCCCTTTGGCTATCTAGCATTGTGCCAGTAGGGAAGAAGGACAAGAGTCAAATAAGGATATGTGTGGATTTTAGAGATTTGAATAGGGCTTGCCCCAAAGATGAGTTCCCCCTACCCTCCATTGATAGCTTGATAGATTCCACGACTGGGCATGAGATGTATAGCTTCATGGATGGGTACGTAGGGTACAACCAGATCAAGATGGACCCCACGGACGCAGAGAAAACGGCATTCAGAACCCCGTTGGGCAACTTCATGTACAAAGTCATGCCGTTTGGACTTAAGAACGCGGGAGCTACTTATCAAAGAACAATGATGGCCATTTTTCACAATTTCTTCCACAAATTTGTAGAATTCTATGTGGATGATTTGGTCATCAAATCGAAGAAGGAGGAGTCCCACCTAAACGACTTAAAAAAGGTGTTTGCTCGATGTAGGAAGTTCAAATTAAGGATGAACCCGTTGAAGTGCGTCTTCGGGGTAACAAGCGGGAAGTTTCTAGGCTTTGTGGTTGATCGACAAGGGGTGCAGATGGACTAGGATAAACAACGCGCGATCTTAGAGATGCCATGCCCAAGAACGGCGAAGGAGCTAAAAAGTTTCCTCGGTAAAGTCTCCTACCTCAGAAGATTTGTACCGGGATTGGCCGAGGTAACACACCCATTGATGCAACTATTGCGAAAGAACACAAAGTTCAGGTGGGAAAAGGATCACCAGGAGTCTCTCAATGAGTTGAAGAAGCTGCTCGTTTCACCGCAAATCATGGTTCCTCCACAGGCAGGAGCACCGTTGCAGCTGTACCTCACCTCCACTACAAGGTCCGTTGGAGCTTTGCTGGCACAGGAGATCGACGGGCAAGAACGGCCAGTGTATTACCTCAGCAGGATAATACATGGGCCAGAGATTAGATATAGCAGCCTAGAAAGTCATTGTTTGGCCTTAGTCTTTGTAGCACAAAAACTTAGACATTATATGATGTCTTTTACAATTCATATTGTAACTAGATGTGATCCTATTAAGTATTTGTTGGCTAGAACTATCTTGATTGGCAGGGCAGCTAGGTGGTTCCTTATTCTCTCCGAATATGATTTAAAGTGTGTGGTTCCTCGTGCTATCAAGAGCCAGGCGTATGCTGATCTGTTGGCAATCTTTCCATCAGGAACGTTTGAACCACCTAAAGAAGACATTCCGGGAGATGACTTACAAGCCAACTATCTGGATGCAACCGATGAGGAATGGACGATGCAGTTTGATGGGTCTTCGGCAGAGAAAAAAGGAGGGGCAGGGGTCATCCTTTCAAAAGGAACGGAGGAGATTTGCCTTTCCTACAAACTAGATTTCCCTTGCTCCAATAACGAAGCAGAATACGAAGCGTTGGTACTAGGGTTGCTGGAGGCTCTTCGAAGGGGAATTCGTTCACTCTGCATCAAGGGTGACTCGAACTTAGTAATTCAGCAAGTTAACGGAGAATATGCATTGAAGCACATGAGTTTGGCACCGTACAGAACAATCATTCAAAGGCTCCTCAGTCAGTTCCATCGGACCAAAATCAGAAGACATCCCAGAACGATGAACCGTCATCCAGACGCTTATGCCACTATTGCTCAAAAGATGGACATGAGGAGCGATACGACTATCGTTACGATCCAACGAAGAACAGCTCCTTCGGTGGTGCAGTTAATACTACCGATGGAGGGAGACGCGGATTGGAGAGGAGAGATCAGGAAGCAACTGGAGTCTGGCGAAGGATCTATGGGACTAAGAGAGTTAGCCCAATACTTTACAAACCAGGGAAATCTTTACTTAAGAAATGCAGGGGGGTGGTTATCGAGATACATTGGGCCAGAGGAAGCAGAGCGGAGGTTGAAGAAAACACATGAGGAGCACTGCGAAACAACTGAGATACCTCTTTATAGGAGAATTCAAAGAGGGGGATATTTTTAGCCTAGAATGAAACAGGATGCGACAGAACTACAACGGAATTGTGATAAGTGTCAGCTATTTTTCGAAGCAGCTGAGTGCCATTCCATCGAAGCCCAAACGGACTGGAGGCAGCCCTATATCGACTTTATTCAAGATGGAATTGTCCCAACGGAGAAAATGGATGCGATGGGACTGAACCGAAGGGCCCGAGGTTCTATATCCAGGAGGGGCAGCTTTATCGAAGGGGGTACTTCAACAGGCCATTGCGTTGCATCACAGAGGAAGAAGCAACTGAGGTCCTCAAACAAGCCCATGACCCAGCTCACATAGGAGGGGCCAAGTTATATGATCAGCTGATGACGTTGGGGTATTATTGGCCAACAATGGAGAAAGACTCCGCCGATTTTGTTCGAAAATGCAAGGCTTGCCAGCTTCATGGAAATATGATCCATGCCCCATCGGTGGACTTACACTCTCTGGCAACGCCTTATCCTTTCCACACTTGGGCGTTCGACCTCGTGGGGGCGATACATCCTTTGTCGAGGGGCAAGATATGGATACTGGTAGCAACGGAGTGCTTTACAAAATGGGCTGAAGCAATACCACTTAGAAGGGCAACGGCTGAGGTAGTGAGTAACTTCATCAAAGAGTATATCATTTGCCGTTTTGGGATCCCAAAGGTTATTCTCTCTGACAATGGGACTCCCTTCATTAACTCAGAAGTAACGATGCTCACAGACAAGTACTCCATTGTTCATCACACTTCAACGCTGGCATACCCGAAGGGGAACGGTCAAGCTGAGGCAACTAACAAAACTTTGGTTAATATCTTGGCTAAAACGATGGAGGATTTTCCAGGATCGTGGGATGACAAGATACCAGCAGTGTTGTGGGCCTATCGAACGACGAAGAGGAAGCCCACAGGGTACACTCTGTTCTCCCTTGTCTACGGGGCTGAGGCAATCCTTCCGGTGGAGTTAGAAGTTCCCTCGGCTCGATACGCCTTGCGAAGTAGCATGCTTCCTCAGAACAGGCATGTGCAGTTGGAGGCATTGGATGAACACAGAGACAACGCGATGCAACATTTTCAAATGTATACAAAGCAGCTCTCTAGGGCATATGACAACCTGGTAAGACCAAGGAGGTTCGTGGAGGGAGATCTCGTTTTGAAGGCAGCAGTGAAACACATTAGGGGACTTCCTCTGCCAAAGTTCGCAGCCAATTGGGAGGGACCTTTCGTCGTGAAGGAAGCTCATGATTCAGGTTATTGCCTAATTTCTAAGTTGGAGGAAGATAGGACATTCAAAATTAACAATAAATGGCTGAAAGTCTATCATGTGTAAACAATTAAGTTTGTACCATCGATGTATCGGGTCTTTTGATTATGAATATACAAGTTTTGTTGATCATGGGAAGTATAGACATTGATACGAAAGCAGGCATAACTCAGAGATAAACTGGAAAATGTACATTCTTTCATTCATTAAACAAGAAAGCATTACAAAAAAAAAAAATAGGGAACTACTGCCCAAGAATTACATGAATGAAAGAAGAAAGAAAATATATACAGGAGTTTACTACCCTAAGAGAAACCACAGGTCTGGGGAGGAGAAAAAATCCCCAGGAAGGCCCGAAGAAGCTGATGCAAAAGAGCTTTGAGCGTTGACAGCAACCTCTAGCCTGGTTTGCACCTGTGCGCGTTCAATAAGAAGCCTCTCCCGTTTTAGCTTGGCCAAACGCAGAGCCTCTTCAGCATTCGTTACTTCTTCATCCTCCGATTCCATAAGAGGTGACAGCTCCGCTAACTTAACCTCCTCAGCCCGTTGGTCCTCCTGGTGCTTTATCAGCAGTTCCCTCTGGCCAATCAGCTGCTGACTCTTCAAAGTTTTCAAATACGTTATAAGCCAGTCGAAACGGAAACCATCACGTCCCAACTCCTTCAGAAAACCTAGAAATTAGTTGAGCAGGGATCTGGTAACACTGGCAGTGGGGGTATTGGCAATTTCAGCAACAACGATCGCCATGCCTTGCAGTCTGTAACTCATCACATGAATATTTGAGCGCAGGCAATCCGGTGTGAAGGTCTCAGGATGGCGATCCACCAATTGTTCAATCACCAGCCGATGGTTGACGGGCATGTGAGGAGATTGCCGAAGCACCATGAGGCAGAACGAGTGAGGAGCTAGGTCGGGAAGAGGCAATTCACACCCAGATTCGCTCTCGGCTGCAGCACCAGTCGTAGAACCTTGATCATCATGAATAGAATTTTCCGAAACATCAGGTTCTCGGAAGGGCGAGCCTACAGGTGAGAGGACTGGGGGCGAATCTTCCCGAGCAACCTGAAAAGAAAAGCCCAAATAATGGAATTATGGAAAAAAACTTAACAAGTGTTTTCGTTGTTAAGTCACCATTATAAGGTGGAATTTATGAAAAATCTTAACAAGTGTTTTCGTTGTTAAGTCACCGTTATAAGGTGGAGTTTGTGAAAAAATCTTAACAAGTGTTTTCGTTGTTAAGTCACCATTATAAGGTGGAGTTTGTGAAAAAAAACTTAACAAGTGTTTTCGTTGTTAAGTCACCGTTATAAGGTGGAGTTTGTGAAAAAATCTTAACAAGTTTTTTCGTTGTTAAGTCACCGTTATAAGGTGGAGTTTGTTAAAAAATCTTAACAAGTGTTTTTCGTTGTTAAGTCACCGTTATAAGGTGGAGTTTGTGAAAAAACTTAACAAGTGTTTTCGTTGTTAAGTCATCGTTACAAGGAGGAGCTTAAGAACAATCTTATAAAAAAAAAATCATAAGATCGAGATAATGGAAAATCTTAAACGAAAGATAGCAAGAAAAATATACCTCAGTCACAACGGGAGCAGTTGAGGCAGCCACAAGGACAGGAACCGTTGGGGGAGCGATTATTGCCTCAAGTGGCATAACGGGGTCCCTGGGCGCAGAAGCCTCCACGCTTGTCCAAACCTTATCACCCGTATAGGGCACAAGGGCCAGCATATTGAGATCATCATGAGAAGACACTGGGCCCTCAAACAAAGCCACGTCAGGAGGGGGTGTAAACACACCAACCTGGGCCCCCACTACGGGAGTTGGTGCAAGATCAGGAGACAACTGTGCACAAAGCCAAGTGTTAGAAAAGAAGAATGGGCACAAAAATTATGAAGAAATATCTCGACGTGTTACTTACCTCGGTTAGGGTGCTAAACAAAGGAATAACAGTCGGGGGCCTTATCAGCATCGTTGGAAGAAGAATGCTCGCCAACAACGAGGACATTTCCACCTGGGGTACCCAATACATATCACAATTCAGTACGCAAAATACGAAAAGAGTATGACCGAAAGGACTACAAAAAACAAATTATAGATCACATCATACCTCGGGTTCACTCTCCTCCACAAGTACAATGGGCAGAGGAACCTCAGGTGAGGCCTGTGAATCAGAAGGGACAAAGGATGTTATCTCGGGATGTGCCACTTCGGGCAAGATTACCACTTCAGGCGAGGAATCACTCGCACGATCAACGTCATCGCATCCCATAAAAACTTCCCTCGCACGTTGGCTGGCTCCACGGCGAGAATACGTGAGCCCTGTCATGGGGGAACGGGGAGGAGTCACATCGGTATCAGGTGCACCGAAGCGTCCCCCCACAAAATGGCTCACGGGAGGACTGGAAGGGTCTGGGTTTTCTATTTCAACCCTCTGCAAAACAGTTGTCAAAGAAAGGGGGGAGGGATAAGTATACACACAAATAAAGACAGTCATCCTCAAGCAAAAAGGAGATAATAATCAAGTCAGCCATACATACCTCCGATTCAAAAGGAGAACGAGATGACACGACCACAGGTGAAGAGGGAGGATTCGCAGCAACTGATGGGGCATGGGTGGATTGCACCTCAGGGGTCAGGCGTACTTCAGGAGTCCGTTTCTTCTGGGACTTGGTGCCCAGAGTCTTCTTCCTCGAGCTAGCTGCACTAATGCTGACCCCTTGAGGAACCCGGGAACTCTTTCTCTTTTTGGCCGTTGGCTCTGAAGGATCCACCACCACCGTGGGGAAAGCAGCGGGGGAAGGGACAACGACTGCATGCCGTTGATACTCAGCATGTATTCGGTCCAGTTCTGCCTTGGCCTCCTTCCTCACACGCTCAGCCATCTCAGCAGGCATGGGAGGAGGAACGGATGCTATGGGAAGAGCTGCCACGGGAGTTTGGGGCTTCTGGGACTTCGACTTGGATTTTGATGTCCCACCCTTGGCCGTTCTTGCTTTTTTGGCAAGTGGTTGAGAAGACCCCTCGTCGGTAGTAATTGCAGTAGAGGGGCAGCCTTCTTCACAGCAGTAGTTTTAGACTTTGGCGTGGCAACTGGGACCATGGCACAAAGTGGGGGAAGCTCATGGGGAGGCGCTTTGGGGGTTGAACTCAGAGGGAACTCTATCCCAAGTACAGAGTTGCTCTTTAGCCCCAACTCCAGGGCAGAAAACGAAGAAACGGGAGGATACACAGGCTCTCCCTCAACAAAACCAGCAATTGCAGCTAGCTGCCTCGGCCAATACTTGGTGGCAAACAGAGGGGTCACATCCCCATGCCTGGTAATGCTGGGAATGGTGACACGCCCAGCCATCATTGAAGATATCCCCCGCGCAGCAGTCGAAGAAAATAAGGAGCATGCCTTGCCAAAGGAGACTTTGGGGTTTGATGCTTGGAAAACTGGACGCGGCACCCCCTGGTCAAACCCAAACTGACGACTGCATCGCCTGGGATTATAATGCTCGCTCGTGTATCCCCACTCGGTGTAGGAGGGCAGATATCCAGGAGAAAGCAGAAGAACCACGGCAAGCGAGGGATCCTCAATGTCAGGAGAGGGGTCCTGTATCAACCTGGCATCATGATGGAAAAATTTACAAGTGTGGAAAAAGGCGTCTTCTTGATAAGGCCTCATAACGAAACTCTCAAAACGATCAATCACCGAAATCAACTCCTTTCGGCTTTGCCTCTTATGATAAATGAATGACCGAGGAGGCAAAATTGTTTCAGCTGAAGGAGGACTGTTGGGCTTGGCCGCTACGGCAGGAAAGCGGAAATAGAGAAAGCTGGTCAGAAGCACACTGTTGGCAAAGTTGGCCAGGTTATAACGGCCAATGGAACGTTCCATGTCAAATAAAATCCTGTCCAACCAGGTGTACAGGGATCCCAAGGCAATTGCAGCCAGGGGAAGCTTTATGCCTCGAGCTAGGCGAAGGGACAGGTTGATAAGGTCTCTTCGGGGCTGATCGTTAGGCTTGCCCGTCAAAAAGAAACGGGACAAAGTCACAAGAATGTAAGCAGGAAGCTCCAACGGTGTACCTTGACCAGGGGCAGTTGATGAAGAGCTACCTTCACTAGAACTCTGGAAGAAATAGTTGATCAGGGGAGAAAAAGTAGCTTTGTTGGAAGAACCGATGCAGCTTCGGCATATGCGATCCAACTCCAAACGATCCGCAGTCTCTTGAGCATCAAGAGCTTCATCGGTGTAAGGCTCATGGCCTGTTGCATCAAGGCCCAGGAGCTCACACACATCCTCCAGAGTTATGGTAAACTCACCCCAGGCAGCAACGAACGTATGAGTATCCACGTTCCAGCGAGAGACCAGTATAGGCAAGGCAGCGTTGTTCTTTGATAGAGTAAACTCACCAAACCACCTTGCCCGTTGCAGCCCAATCTTAGTAAGGACATCAGCATAGGAACTCTGCATGTGAGAGTTCCAGGCAACAAAGTGCGCGGGGGATCCCCCAGGTGCTTCAAACTCAATATGGGACCATGGGAAGTCCCCTCGCTCTAGGCGAAATCTCAGAGTTCCTTCTGAGGGCAGAAATCCCCACTTAGACACCTCTTCGTCCTCATCACCCAACAAGAGGGCGTCAAACTTGGAGGAAAAGCAAACAGCCTTACAGGCAACAGCAAAGCCATCACCCTCCCCAAAAATGGGAGAGCGACGGTAAAATCTCAGCTGTTCTTGGCGAGCAGCACCCTGGGCGGAGGCAGCAGTGGTGGTGGCAGACGGAACACTGGTGGCAGAAATGGTGGGGTTGCTTGAAGACGCCATGACAGACGGTGAAGTCGTAACAAAGAAAGCTTCGAGAGAAAAGGGATTGAGAGCAACAAGGGGGACGGACGATTACAAACGGTGGTATGGCTCTTGCAACAATGGAGTCTCTCTCTCTCTCTCTCTCTCTCTCTCTCTCTCTCTCTTTATAAGAACAGAAGCGATAGTCTGAGGAAAGAAGATAACAATGAAGTAAGGAAATAAGTGAAAAAGAAGGAAGAAGTAGAAACAGACCCTTTAGGCCCACGTGGTTAAGGTTCAAAGTATTTTGAAAACGGCTGTTGAGACTTTCGAAGTTTGGCGTTTAGATTTCCCCACCCTCACACATGCACGGCCGCCTGTAATCATTTCACAAGAACACGTGGCACTTCGGGAAGTGCTGTGACAGTTGAAAAGACAGCGCACGTCATTAATGAAATGACGCATGGAGAACAGGAAGCGTTGCCTTCCTCAGCAAGTTTGAGTTTTGGCGCCAATCTTTTTGTCAGACTTATCCAACAAGGCCCAACGAAGAAGATGTTCCAACGGTTACACAAACAAAATTCCATCAAGTTGAGTCATTTCGTGCAGACATTTCTTGCCCCAACAAATCTCTCCACGAGGGGGCAAATGTAGAGGGGGCTTGAAGCTCAGCGTGGCAACTCAAGCGTGACATCTTGGTGAGGCAGCTTGGGGAGGCAGCTCAGCGTGGCAACTCAAGCGTGGCAACTCAAGCGTGACATCTTGGTGAGGCAGCTCAACGTGGTAACTCAAGCGTGACATATTTGTGAGGCAGCTCATCGTGGCAGCTTGGGGAGGAAGCTCAGCGTGGCAACTCAAGCGTGACATCTTGGTGAGGCAGCTCAGCGTGGCAGCTTGGGGAGGCAGCTCAGCGTGGCAACTCAAGCGTGACATCTTGGTGAGTCAGCTCAGCGTGGCAACTCATACTTCAGCTTGTTGTGTTAATCATATTGTACCTTTAATTACATTCACTGTAAAGCTGTAACGGTTGTAATGACGTAACGATAATAACTAAAGGGTTTGTATGAGGTCAAACGGTACTTGCGAAAGACCAGGCTTGGCAGGGCCTGGGAGAGCTTTCATGCTCTATCGAATGACCTCACTGTGGGAACTTTAGAGGGACTTGGTTTGGAGGATTGAGAAGTAAGGCACCGTTGGGGCTTGTCCTGACCATCTTAGATACACCTGGTAAAACACCGAAGGACCCCGACCGTGGAACCTCAAGCGGAGCAGCTTGGAGTTCCATCGGGCATTAAGTTATGGACCAAACAACCCTCTACTTAATGTCACATCTACTGTGGGTGATGTCACTAGCCATCTAAACGTTTTCAGACATGCACTTGAGTAAACCACTGTGGTATTTGGGGCTGTCAGGCAGTTGGTGAGCCACCTCTGCGACAACAACCCCCTGACACACAGTGGATAGGCAAAAGGCATGTCTTGACATTTAATGTTTATGACGTGGAGACAACTAGTGCATCAGGCATTTAATGTTGTGACATAAAGTATGAGGGATGTCTTTCATAGTCTTTAATGACTGAGTTGCCTCGGGGGTGGTGTGGGGGGCTATTTAAGGACCCCAACCACCTTTGAGGAGAGGATCCTGTTTTTGGAGAATTAAAAAGAGTTATTGCAAACTAGAGAGTTCACTGACTCACCATTGTCATTTATTACGAAGCTTTTAATATTTGACAGAGATTCTTGAGGGTGTTTGGTGTGTTGCTACCTGCCTATCAGGGTGTATCTAGGGTGCTTATTTCCCTCTCCCTCTAACTAGGCCACTTCTAAAAAGTTTATTATTATCACCTGAGTTATACACGAGAGATTTTGGGAGTTTAAGTTGAGTTTACCTTCATTGGGTTCGTGTTTATATGTTCTGTCATTGATCTTAAGCTCTAACCAACTGATTTATCATTACCATACTCAATAGGGGGTCCCGCCTCCATTTATAATCTAAAGTACCCTCTTACATAGATAATTCAAATGTAAAACTCATTAAGAGGCACAACAATATGATCAAACTCATTTTTATTTCAAATAAGGAAAAGGGGCACCATTACATGAAGTATCAACAAAAGGACTTAAAACAAACCACCCCATTTCACTGACTCAAAACCGGTCCTAAAATAATAAACCTGCCAAGCTACACCAAGTTTATTTCAAAAACAAAAAAAATCGAAAAATACATAAAAGTTTCACATAAATTTTCCCCAGCTCCATAAAACCCTATATATAACTGCCAGAAGACCCAGCCCCATCATCATCAGTCCTCGGGGGTCCTTAAATTTCCCGTGCCTGGTTAATATTTCAAATGCGCTTTATGGGGAGGTACGCTCTAACTAGTCTGGAAAAAACCACTACCCCCCTTCCATGGTGTAGAAAAGAACAAATCACCTCTGGTCAGACTCTTCCGCCAGGATCTTTGCTACTACTCGTTTCCACGACCACTTCAGATATTCCCTGAACACATGCTTGACCCTTTCGACAAATTGATAAGGACGGGTAGACGGCCGACAACTCTCCCACAAAGAACCCAGCATCATGCACTGAGATTTAGTCAGGTCCTCCTCAGGAAAGAAGTTTAGTGTACGAAGAGCCACTATATGATCCCACCTAACTTGGCGCAGAAGCCGCCAAGGGAAATAAAATGAAGTATGTCGTAGTCCAACTAATCGAGTATATCGGTACTCTCCTAGTTCTAGAATTAGCTGCAATTCTCCCTACCATGGCACTGACCAACGAAAGAATCGGGCTCCATGCTCCAAATACCTGTTGACCCCATTCTCTACAGATGGTCCGAAACTGATAAAGTACCGAGGAAAGAAATTAGGCACGCCAGCCTAGGGATACTCAGGAGGAACCACCAAACGAAACCTCTCAGCCAACTACATGAACAACATCACTGAGCTCCCCCTTAGAAAATCGAGGCAATTTTTTATCCAAGCATCAAGACCATTTAGAGTCTCAACCAGCATTTTTGCCACAGGACTACGAAGGTAAGACATCCACAATGTTATCATACCCAACTAGGGATCCACCATTTAGTCCCCCGTCACCAATAAAAACCTCAAAGTAAGACCCAAGGAAAAGACTCCGTCATACCCCGCATCATTAAAATCCCTCAAGCGCACAGAGTGAATGACAGCTGGAAGGGAAATCATCCCCCCAGTAACCAATAGTCGAGCCACTGGAGGGGAAACACAGAATAACTCCGCTAACAACGCCCAGGGAGAATGAAAAAATTCGAGCATAGCTGCCGCTACACTGTGGCTGATACCCAACATGGTTGATAATTCTTTATAGGTTGGACAGACCTCATCTAGGCTGAAATGGAAAACATGGTCTTCAGCATACCAAAACTGTGTTGCCGCCGCTAGCATATTCCATTCAATGGCTCGATTACGCCACATAGAGACTCGATGCAGTTTAAAAGCCTCGTAGTCCACATTATACAAGCACGTGGCCTCTAGACTTTCTAGGTAGGGAGAAAATATTGCATGCATCAAAAGGACAATTTGGGAATAATAAAGTAAGAAGCAAGAAGAAAAGAAGAAAAAAGTGTGTGTGGGTGAAAAATCACACTCCTTACCTCCCTTTGTATACACAAAATACTTGGCAAAAGACAAAGGATTTGAAATCTGAGTAAATTCCAAGCCCCGCAAGAATGATGGAAAGTACAATCAAAGCCTTAGAGTGATTTAACTTAACCCATATGTCGATAGGCAGGACAATGGATATGTCGATTGGCAACCCCCTTATTTTGGAAAATTCCATCTTTCCTCTTTTGACAAAATCAAATTCTCGAAACAAAATCCTTATTTTGAAAAACCTCTGGGTCATTCTTCTTAAATTATCCAGTTTTACTTACTTATTTCCAAAATTAATGTTTTCCTTGAGTTATTTTATAAAAACATCTTCTCATCTTTACAGTCTAAGCCAAAAAGTAAAGTGCATATAGGATAAGTCATTAAAACATGAAAAAATAAAAATACATTCATAGATATATATTGTTGTTGCATAAATACATCCTTACACACCAAAAGAAGAAAAATAGAAAAAATAATAAACGGGACTCATCCCGAACCCACAATATCTCTCTCTCTCTCAAGCCCTCACCCTCTGCGCCGAATACGCTTTCCCCGGCAACGAGGGATAGAAACTCCACTCCTAGAACCCGATCCCTCGTATTAAGAGGCAGGCGGAACCAAATAGGGAGGAATGGAATCCTTGATGTGAGAAGTCGCAAAGGCCACCTATTCCTTAATATCCTTCATCCAGGTGGTCGGCACTCAAACATACTACAAGAAAAGAAATGAACGCAAAAGACCAATCAGTTAGTAAAGAGAAAAGAAAGAACCGAAAGAGACAAGAAAAGAAAATAAGAATATACCTTAGGTTGAAGGACATCATTTGTAAGCCCCATTAACCTTGGTGCCGATGTATTAAGACGGTGTGACATGCTCAATAACCTCCCGCTATTCAGATGGAAATTATAAGAAAGGGGAGTGAACTGAATCATAAGAGCCTCCTCAGCTATTGCCTCCACTGCTAACGAGCCACCACCACCACCCGTTATGTAGGCAGATCCCACTGGTCTTTTAGTACCCTTACCCAAAGTCATGGGAGGCGGAGGTATTTTTATTACATCATAAAGGCAAGAGGGCATCGACCGGTTCATCACAAAATCAAAGTAATCATAACACACCGTTGTCTCTGTATAGAACGTGAAGGGATCGCCAACCAATGCTTCCTCCCAAGACTTAGTAGACATCTCCCTCACTCACCTCATGTACATTGGGGGCAGTGACAGTGGGACCACCACCTCATGCTCCATAATCTATTACCCCACCCTCTTTCCTAGGTACCAGACATATCCAAACTCGCGCGCCTTCAAACGCCACACATACACATGCATATGCGTCACCCTCATATGTCGAGGAGCCATCCCCCAAGGGTAAAAGTCCACCTGCAATCCCCGACAAATAATCAGTATTCGTGTGAGAAATAAAATGCCAAGAAATGATTCAGAAGATAAAAGAAATAACCTGATCACTCGTAAAAGTATTCAAAGCCTGTCGGATCGCCGCCAAGGATAAAGACTGGTTCGATCACCTATTACACTTTCTCCACCAGAACATCTGATAGAAGTCCCCCAAATCCTCATCCTTCAGGGCCATAAACCTCATATTGACACCAATTACCTCGTAAAACCACGTCTGTAAAATAGAGGAATCAGTAAAGAAGAAATTAAAGAAGAATGCAAGGAAATACATAAAAAGAAAATAAGCGTGAAGTTACTTCCAAAAGGTACGTGGCCCTAGTAAAAGTCTATCGATAGCACCGGTTAAATGCATCCAAAGAAGAATAAAGGCTCGCTAAAGTCCGGCTCCCCCAATCATAAAATTAGACATCAGAAAACGTCTTCAAAAATAGCAAAAACCAGAGATGAATAAAGTCTCCACTCCTAGCCACAAGAATTTTGCCAAGCAAAAGTAAAATAAACAATCGAGCCATCTATCTCACCTACCGCTCGTCAGTCTCATCCACTATTCTACTCAAAAGAACCTCCTGAAGAGAAGAGATGCGGATAGAATCCCCATAAAAGATCCTACCCACATCCCCTAGCACCGCTTGAATCGTCTTCGGTGTCAACCTCACTGTGTAATCCACCTATATTTGCACACCCTTGCAGTCTATCCCCAGTAGTTGTTGAACATCTATGGGAGTAACGGTTATCTCCATGAAGCCCAAATGGAAGGTATGGGTAATGTCTCATTACCTCTCCCCCAAAGCGCATAGCACAGTAGTAGAACGTGGCATCTCATCCAAGGCCTATGTTAGATGGCCAAAATCAACATAAGTAACAATCCAACGCACCGATGCTCCCAAACAACCTTCAAGCCAGTCGTCCCCTGAGAACGCATGCTTTAATGAGCTATATTGTTCTGACAAAGTCAAAAAGAAGGAAAAACCTTTCAGCAGCACAAGAAAATAAAAAGAATGAAAGTGGAACACCAAAAGTGACGATATGTACATAACTACTAGAATGCCTCACCCTAGACGAATGGTGGTGTGTAGGCTCTCACAAAAGAAAATTCTCTTATGTTACCAGATCAAAGAGATCAAAAGCATTCTCAGTACAAAAGGCAAGTGGAACCCTAAACCGCCGCTCCAGGCCAAACCAATTATCAAAGCTCAGCCACTCCTAATGGTACCCCTCGCTAGAAGAACCTGCCATTTGAAGTCTTAAAAGGAAAATAACTTAGGAATGGTTTTTAGAGAGAAAAATGAGAAGATTCAAACACTTGAAGATGTGAAAAATTAGGAGGGATCGCCCCCTTTTTATAAGGGACTAAACTGTATGCCGATCGGCAGACCCTTAAGCATACCGATCGACACCTACCTGTTCCTATTCCCATGGAAGCCCAGGAGTCCGTGCCATTGCCAAATGACAACCCCTAAACCATACCGATCGACATACCCCTGCAAATTTTGTACAAAGAATGCCAGAAAATGCTAGAAAAATAAAAAAAAATTATCCTAAAAAAATCCTAAAAATACCAAGCAAATATGGGGACATTTATTCATCAAGAAAAACATTTTTTAGAACACTAAATCCCTCACAAATTCCCAAAATCCCCAGTAGGATTAATATTAAGCTCTTATACCCAGCATTACCCCTAACGACACATACCCTGAACATATTTCACAAACAAAACCAATAATGCGCCTGCATCTAAGTTTACTATAATTCCCCAACGAAATATCAAATCTCAAGTCTTCCCCAGTGGAATCTCAACCTCAAATCAAACGCTTCCCCAACGAAATGACAAGATAGTACCTTCCCATTTCACCAGCGGAATCTCCAGGCTAAACTTTCTCCCCATTCATCCACCAATGGAATTTCAAGATACACCAGCAATTAAAATCCCCAGTGGCTTCCCCGACAAAGTTATCCCCTCATAAAATAACATAATCCTCAGCTGGATGTCTCAAGGATAAATCCTTATCCAGTAGAGTCTTAAAATAACACAATTCCCAACAAAACCATAGATACATATGCATCCCCAAGGCAATTTAAAGATTTCCTGGGAGAGTAACTCCCTGCGTTATAACTTTAGGTCCTCAGAACTGACCTCAACCTTCAGAAACGGTTGTTAGAACTTCAGGTCCTTAGAATTGATCTATATCCGCATAATCGATCTCTACCACCTTAGGTCCTCAGAATTGACCTCGACCAGAAGAATCGGTCTCTATAACTTTAGATCCTCAGAATTGACCTCGACCCGCAGAATTGGTCCCTACAACTTTAGGTCCTCAGAATTAACCTCGACCCATATAACTGGTCATCACGATTTTAGGTCCTCAAAATTGACCTCGACCCTTAGAGTTGGTCCCTACAACTTTAGGTCCTCAGAATTAAGCTCGAACCACAGAATCAATCATCATCACCTTAGGTCCTCAGAATTGACCTCGACCCTTAGAAACGGTCATCCAAATTTTAAGTCCTCAGAATTGACCTCGATCCTTATAAACGGTCGTTATAACTTTAGTTCCTCCGAATCGATCTTGACCCAATAATCGTCCCCTTCAATCTAGGTCCTCAAAATCAACCTCGATTTGCAGAATCGTTCGTCATCACTTTAAGTCCTCAGAATCAACCTCGACCCGCAAAATCAGTCCTGACAATTTTAGGCCCTCAGAATCGACCTCGACCCATAAAATCAGCCATCCCCAGAACAACCTTAGGTCTTAAAATCGACCTCGGCCCTCTGAACCAATCACCCTCATCCCTTTAGTCCGCATAATTAACCTTAAACACTCTCCTTGCTATCATCATTGTGGTGTCTATTCGATGGCCTTCACTTGTTCCAATCTCACCCATCGAGGGGCTTTGTAGACACCACATTCTAGAACCCTCCTAAGAATCTCTTTAGGTCCATTGCACTCCCTTTTTCATCATAAAACCTAGGTCATACTCTGAGTACTGATCTAGAGGCAATCAGGCGCCCTCAGTCCCCGTTTAACTATTGATAAACCTTCTTAATAGAGCGAAAATCTTTGGAACCTCGAAGGGTTCTAAATTGACCTTCTCACCAGTGTTTTACCCCGTGCGTGAATTGACCTTACGGTTCAGACAAATAGGCCATTTTCCCCAAAAATTGATTCGGAGACCACTGGGCACCCCCGGGCTTCGTTTGACACCAGTTAACTCTTCAGCTTGAACGAGACTGAATGAATCTTTGAAGGTCTCTAAATTTCCTTTCCAACGGTCTTCCCCGTGTGCGAATCAGCCTTATAGTACGAACGAACGACTCATTTTACTCCAAAGGGTCACCGAGCATTTTTGAGCCCCATTTGACCTTGGTCAACTCTTCGAAATGAGCAAGGCTCTTTAGAATATTGAAGGTACTTACATAAACTTTCTAACAATCCTTCTTGTGCGTGAATTGGCCTTACGGTTTGGACAAACAGTCTGTTTTCTTCTTGTCCAAAAGATCGTCGGGCGTTTCCAAACCCCATTTGAACAATTAATTTCTTAACCCGGGAGCGTCCCAATGGATTCCTATAGGGATCTGAATACCCTTTCCAATGTTTTATCCCGTGCACGATTCGGACTTACGAATTACGTTTTATGACCATTTTTTGAAAATTCTTCCTGAGACTACCGAATGACAAACCCATTTCAGTGCCTATCGGCAGTGTGTCTAGAATTGCCTGCTAATAAGCATGTCAAGGGAAATGCCGATTGGCATCCTATATAAGGAGAGCATGATCTCACTTCGAAAGACACCTCAGAAATATCCATTTTAGTGATCTCAGCAACATTCTCTCAAAGCCAGCGTCACTTCCATATTGAAACCTCTCCCCCACATTACATTTCCATCCTTTACTTACCCCATTTGGAAAATTCCCTTCCCTTTCCTCCTACTACCTTCATCCACTTGCAAGAGCAACCCTTCAACATTCAACATCAATTTCAAGGCTTCAAAAGTAGGTCCAAATGTTTCACTCTCTCTTTAAATTCTCTTATTTTAGCATTAGTCACTTAATTCTTATTTTAGCAGTTCATTTTTAGTAGATCACACATATTAATATCCAACCGTTTATTAGTAGTATTTCACATACTATACTTTCTATAAAAAAATAAAAAAAAATACGAAATAGAGGGTTTACTTGTAAACTCCAAATGGGGATTTCTCACTACATTTTCTCACACTAAAACAACATTTTTCCACACACACATATAAGAAAACTCCCCATCTGGATTTATGGGATAAACCCCATCCAGTGTTATATACGAACTATGTAAACTTTGATGCCTTTTTAGACTACGTAGGCATCTCGGGTAAAATTCGAGATTCGAGTCCTCTTCTATTTTTGTTCATATATTATATGCATATCATATATTTATGATTCATACTTGCATTTTGTCCAACTTACACCATCATCCTCCTATAAATGATCAATGACCCGACAAACACATACATAATATTTTGATTACTATTTTGGGAACACTCCTAAAGATGAATTCACTCTGCATTTATCCATGACGCAAGTCGAATAATTCCACGCTCCATCTCTATATACATGCACACACTTCACGAAGTTATTAGGAAGAAGAATAACACATGCCCATGAGAGACCGAAAGGGCGGGATGGGTACCTAACACCTTCTCATTCTATAACTTAGTCCCCGAATTCTTGAACTAATTGGTTTCGCAAGCATCAATATGTCTTTGATGCCGTTCTCGCGAGGCGCCGACATTTCTTTTGCTTGTTTTGGGCAAAATAGGCTAGCGACTCCATCTCTATACATCACCCCAATTGATGACGACCGAAGCACCCCGGGGAAAGGCATGAGCACCCCGCGTGTGCTCGCCGACCGAGAGAAGGATGGCCACATATACTGTAATCGAGTCTCTTCCTAAATGCAGTCAAATTGGTGAACTACATATATTTTAGTGTGCTAATTTTTATTTTCTCTTATTTTCTTATTTAATGTACTTGTTTATTATATCATTATGTGTTGTTTATCGCTCCCATGTTTCTTGGGTGCTTGCTTAACAAATCAGTGCCAAAGGCACAACAATAATGATCAAATCCCCTAGGGTATAGCTATTCACACTCCAAAAAATCTTCTAACACTCCACTTTTTTTTCAAATAAAAGTTAAAGACTCTTATACCCTTATGATTAATTCTTTCCATTTTTCTCACTCACAAAAAGATATAAACCTCCTTTTTACCCCAAAAATTATATACATAATTTAAAAAAATGAACTATAAAAAAACAAGGACTGTAAAAAATATTATATAATTTAAAAAATGAACTACTAAAAAAAAGAAAAAACCTCTTTTTTACCCTGAAATCATTTTTTTAAACAAACAAGAACACGACTCAATTAAAAAGAGACATGACACGACACGTGACAAAAAAAAATCTCCACCTAAAACGAGCACCACCCAAATAAAAACAATACGACGCAAAATCTTTTTTTTTTACCGAACACTAAAACGATCAACTAAAAATGTTATCCGACATGAAATCTAATTTTTATTTGGCTAACACAAATGCAACACAAATAATAGTGACACGAAACAATACAACATGCCACAAACTTTAAAAAAAATAAGATACGAACACGCGGCATGCCATAAAATATTATTTTTTCACCTAACACGAACATGACTCAAATTAAAAATATAAAATAAACAAAAAAAAACTTTAATCATTAGATTATGTTAAAAAGGCACCATATATAGAAAAATGGAATAAACGGTTCTTGAATTTTAAAACAAAAAAAAATGTTAATATTTTATTTTATCTAACACGAACACAGTCTAATTAAAATACAACACGATAAGACATGGATTCGTATTTGTTTACCTAACACGATCCAAATAAATGTGATAATATATTAAATCTTATTTTTTAATCTTACATGAACATGATCTAATTTTTGTTTATCAAACAGTTTTTTATCAAGGAAAAAAAACATTTTTTTAATAAAATTGTATTTTATTAAAACTGTTTGTAATAAAAAAAATTATTAAAACTGTTTTTTATTAAAAATGCAAAACAGTTTAAAAGGGTTTAAACTGTTTTAAAAAATACAGTTTTAAAACTGTTTTGCATATTTAATAAAAACAATTTTAAACTGTAAACAGTTAAAAAAAAAGACAATTTAAAACTGTTTTAAAAAAATCAATTTTAAAACTGTTTTACATTTTTAATAAAAATAATTTAAAACTGTAAACAGCTTAAAAAATACCATTTAATACTGTTTTTTAAAAAAATCAATTTTAAAACTGTTTTACATTTTTAATAAAAACAGTTTTTAAAATGTTTAATAAAATACAGTTTTAAGACTGTTATACATTTTTAATAAAACATATTTCTTAAGAAAAGGCTGTTTTTTAATTAAATTTTTTTTTTATTAAAACCGTTTTTTTTTTAAATAAAAGACTGTTTTTTTATTTATTAAAACTGTTTTATAATTATTAAAAAAATAGATTTGAGGGACTACATTGGCCAAAACAGTTTTGAAATGTTTTTTTAAACAGTTATGAAAAGTTAAAAAAAAACAGTTTTTTATTAAAAAAAATATTATTTTTATTAAAAATATAAATTTTTAATTTTTTTTCAAATACATTTATTTTAATTAGAGACAAAAAATAGAAATTTAAATTTTATAAATTTAAGAGTATAATTGACATTTGATTAAAAAATAGAATATTAAAAAAAAAAAATTGAAGTGTCAATAACTAATCTCATGCCCAGCTTGATAAGAAATAATAAAAAAGTATACGAAGTGCACATCACACGTATCATGGTCTTTAATGACAAAATCCAAGACATGAGATTGACCAATATGAACATAGGTAATTAAGTGGGGACTATATTTTTGTTTTATGGGCAAGGGCAGCCGCAACTTGCATTAAGGCTTATTGCTAAGCAACCCAAACTATTATTATCGTCTTTTAATCTTCTACCATATTTATGCACAATATGCTGTTGAGGTATAACTTTTATTGACCCTTACCAACCCCTTGTTACAGCTAGTGCGGTGTGAAGTTATTTATCCCCAAACAATGGCCAAATTAGAAGACAGAAAAGAAATATTGACGGGACATTCTTCCATTGAAAATATTGTGAACCTTTACTCTAACCTGATTCTAAGACATTATTTGATTAAATCTCGGGCCTGTGTCTACACCATGGGCAGATCTACTTGAGGAAGAGGGGGAGCGAGGGCTCCCTCCGATTTTTTCTCCAAAAAAAAAATGTAAGTGTGCTATATATAAAGATAGAAAATAGAAAACATAAATAATGAAGTTTTGGTAAATTTTAGGGTAAAAAACATAATAAGTTTGTATAAAGTTAGAAATCAAATTAATAATTTGTATAAAACTCAAATTAATCGGAAAAAAAATTGCTTTAAAGGCTCCCGCCATTTGGCCCCCGGACCATAAATCTTGAATCCGCCACTTATCTATATACCAACCATTTCACTGTTTGTTCTCATAGGAATCAAAATATCTCTAAAGTATGCCAAATTAAAATTATTCCTCTCACATCCTTCAAAAGTGAATCACAGGCAGATCTTATTTCTGGACTACAAGATATTTTTTCAGAAATGGTTTTTGGAATAAAATTGATATTTCCTTTAAAGGGTGCTGCTTTTTAAATTGGAGTGGAGTGTCTTGCTCACAATAGTGTATGTTTGTTGCATGAGCTGTTGTTGATTCCCTGTGTCGTTTTATTAAAGAAAAGAACAGCAAGAACTTTTGTTCTCTGGTGAAATTGAAATACACACGCGCATTTATCACTATTGGCTCCGACTTTTTGGGGGGACACATTAGAGAGACATCATTACTTTTGTCCTCAATCTTTAACAAATAAGTCCCCCTTTACTATAACTATATAGCGCTGTCTTAATATTTACATGGCAAGAAATCTGAGGTCAAATAAATCATATTTGTGTCTGAGTTTGTTTCACACAAAGTAGTTTCATAATTCTGCTGAAATTAAAGGTTGTCTCAGTCACGTTCCTCATGTCATGTCATGTTTTTTTGTTCAACTCTTGTTCTCGTGTTTAGTTAGGTTTACTTCATTCATGAATGGTGTTACTCGTGACGGCTTAGTTTTAAGTAAGTTGTGATCATGCTTTAATGATGAGTAGTGTTACGAGTGTCAAATAATTTTTTTAAAATTTTCTTAAAAAACAATTAATATAGTGTTTTGACGGGATTTCATAATACAAGATAATACTTAATAGATAGGTGAGAGAATAAGTGAAATTCACATCAGATTTTGAGAAAGATTTTTGTACTCATATCATTATTCTTTACTGAGTCTTTTATGTCATATTGTGTCGAGCCAAAACACAATTCAAAAAATTGATTTGTCAATCCAACCAAACATGAGCATTTACTTCACCAAATTATCGTGTGTATAAAAAATGCTCAGAGATAAAGGAAATTAAGAAAAATGGTAATTGATCCACTCTTTTTTTTTTCTTTATAATTCATTGAAAGGCTGTACTTGAAATTTTCAGTCAGGTATAGCTCTTCCATGAATAAAAAGTTATGAAGGTGCGCATGTCAATTCATTTTTCCAGGGTAAAATGCATAAAAGACAAAATTTTGACATTTGGAGGGAAAATGAAAAGGAATTTTCCTATTTTAGATATGTGAAGATCGTTGGAGGTGCGACACTTTCAATTGTCGTTGTAGCTTGTAATGTCAATATAAGTGTCATGCATCCAGAAGCGCTAAATTAATCGTCATTGCCTATCTACTATCATTAAAAGAAAAAAATTGCTCTTACTCACGCTTTCAAATTTTATAAATTGAAAAAAAAATATGATAAATAGTTAGGAGTCCTTTAATGATGGCCTTTATAAAAAAAAGTAATTTTATGGCGGTTTATAAATGTTATATTATAGGGCCAATTTTGATGACGGCTTGAATAAAAACATATAAGCATAATCAAATCTTTCCCATACTTAAATTCCCCCATAAAATCATAATTCGTTCTCCTCCCTTTTTTTGTCCGAAATAGACAAGGAAAAAAATAATTTTCAATCTTTTATACAAATGCAAAAAAAGATGTTACAAAAATCACACACCATGAATTTACCCTAAGACAACCAAATCGAATAAACGGAATGAATGGGTGTGAACAGATTCAATAGGAAAATCAACTCAATCATATCATATGTGCAAGATACATAAGTGTACTCCTAACGAATGAACATCAAAATAGTCCTTAGATGTAGAATTTGTTGAATTTAGATGACATCGTCTTAATCATATCAACAAATCAAAGTATAAATGATTTCACACTAATGACGTCCAAAACTATGTAATGCTTTTTCATGACTTTTAAGGACGTGCAAACCGTTGAAAATTTCATCAAAAGTCCCTCATTAAAAGATAATGCTTTTTATTTTTTTTATAAGGTGATGTAAACTAAAACCTATTGGCCCATTTTTGGCATATATATCTTTTTATTGCCTTTCAATTTTTTCGGGCTCTTTTAAACCTCATTGGACCCCGAATAATTTTCAATTCCTCACTTTTTAGGTCCATTTAAACGGTGGCTTAATCACACAGGAAAAATAAATACCTTTCGTTGTCCTTCCCCGTTTTTCAAAACAAAATCACATAAACTCACAAGCGGTTTATATCATGCACTACTTTTTGTCAAGTTTTATCGCATTTGGTTCGTTGTATAGATAGAATTGAGATGTAAACACTCAACCAACATGTGATAGGTAAGCACAAAAGTCAGAAAATCCGTGCATGTGTGCAATAAAGGACAAATAGAGTCGATCATGTAGGTAGCAATACTATATCATCTCAAAAGATTTCAAACTCTATAAAGCACATGAATGACATGACTTATTATCTTAAAACACTATCAAATAGTCACACGGATAAATGGAATGAAATTGTGACTCGGTCATCCTAAATGCCAATTCATATTTTGATTTTTTAAATTTTATCAAAATAAAATGTTTTTTTAATTTTTCAAAAATTTTCAAAAACAAAAAACTAATACAAAAAGTACACATGTCATAACACTAGCAAGAATATATCAAGAAGAACAACTAGCGTATGACAATCATGTAAACACGGTCATCTATATGATATGGCAAGAGAAGAATCATGTGCAAGAAAACGGAAATCAACTTGTCTAAAATCTAGTGCATCTAAAAGTGATTTCCTAATCCAAATAGATGTTAAACGTCGCGTGGGGGTCTTGGGAATCACGGGAACACTAGACATAAACTTCCTAGGACCTTTTTGAAGATCAAAGCAGAAACGCCTAAGGTTCTCTTTCCTACCACAATGTGAACATGTATAAACGGGTGGAACGACACCAATGGGTTGACCTTTTCTAGCAACCTTAGGAATGGTTGACCCTCTAAAATAAATAAGGGTTTTGGATTTAGCAACGGAAGCATTAGAACATGACGAGCCATTACCATCCCTATCAAACCTACTTGAATCATTTAAATCATTTTTCAACTTCAAAATATTTTATTCAAACAACGAATTAGATTCTTCCAAATATAGGGATTTCTTTTTCGAATTATCAATTAAACTTAACAGTTTATCGCGTTCACCCTCAATTAAAACAAACTTATCTCAAAGAATCTTTTCACGTGCCGTAAAATCATCCAATTCTTTATCCTCGACGGTACAAATGGGAACCCTGGAATTTTTTAAGTCCTCCAATTCTTTTTCTAAAACTAGGACTTTATCATCACTCTCCTTTTTGGCAACTTTTAAAGAATCAAAGTCTATACAGTAATTACTAAAGTGTTCGCGGCAAATATCTCTTTAAGTTTGAAACGTTTGTAAATATTCAAACTTATTTTTAAAAAGAGAATTTTCTTCTTCCAAAATTTTAATTCTTTTGCAAAGTTTCAAATTCAAAAGGGTTAATTTTTTCGCACGGTCGTGAACTTTATCAAACTCATCTCGACTAACAACATCAACAGTATGAGAATCCATCGAGAAAACAAATCAGGCGAGGAACACAAATCACCACCAAAAAATATTGCACTACAAGATATACACAGTAAATTAGTGCAATAGGCATTGATACAAAACTGCGTGCAAAAATCTGGATCACGCGATAAATTAGCGTAACCCGCTCTGATACCAATTTGTAAAATGCAAAATATTAATTGCCTCTATGGTTTTCACAAATTTCCTAATTTTAAACCATTGTTATTTCATCCCTAAAATATGCAACTATGCGTCAAAACTAATCAAGTAAGCATGCGACATAAAATTCAGAAAAAATCCCCGAGGGACAAAACCTTTATTCAAGAACTTTGACAAGTTTATAAGACCATTGATTTACATACAACCTGGTCATCGCCCATAAGTGTAACGCACGGTGTCTTCATCAAACCTTCAACGTATCGGCTAGAAATCAGCAATGATTCAAACGCAGCTATACCACAATGGACACGCAGTCCAAACACGCATTCTTCAACAAAGAATCAACACGCAGAAGATCCTCAATGACACACAATCATAAACTTCGTAAAGTATGACTCTACAATATCACGAGGCTCTTGGTTGTACAGATCTCCCCACAAAGGATGAACAATAACAAAGTATGTTCTTTGGTTTCCTAAAAAACTCACATAAAGATTGGGATTTATTTGTCAACTGTAAACAAAAAGGGATTAAAGACCCTTAAAAATATTGGAGAATAAACAAAAACACTCAAAATCATATTCTGTTTCAAACCAGTATTTCTCCACCCGAAAATCAGTAGCATGACACCCTTTAAATACTAAAATTTAAGGTGGTGACGTGTCAGCTAAAAACACATGTCGTTCGAACGACATGCGACGTCGTTCGGGCGAACCTCCATCTCGTTTGAACGAGATGTGACGTCATTTGAACGACATTGACTGATCCACTTAAAAAAAGACTTTTAAAGTTTTAAATAACTTGGAATCTTTAAATCTTAAAACTGTTCACGGGATCAAGAGATATTTATCCAAAACTTTTGTGATTTTGAAAAATTAAAAATCATTTCAAATCATTTCAAAAATCATTTAAACTTTTATAAAAATATCCCAACACTTTTAATGTAAAATGTAAATGGAACTTAAACACATTTTACCAAATTCATCCTTGCTGGGATTGAATATTAAAGTCTTCTTGAAATTCGGATTCGTTTTTGTAGATGTAAGCTTCTCAATCCTTCGACGACTTGTAGCAGCTTGTAGAGGTATACGACATACTAAGTTTTGATGGATAGTGTCCTTAAAAATCTCTCTCTATGTCTGTGCCGGTACAAAATAAAAATATTCGAATTATCAATCTCAAAATTATCTATACAAATATACCCTCCCAAAAACTCAAATGTGGAAAGATAAACCGACAAGTCTCCAAACTTCGCTTCAATAATCAATTTTTCAAAACTCCAAACTTTTCTCATCAGGGTGTGAAATCCAAAAATATTCAATTGTACCTACACACATGAGATAAAGAAAAAATTACGTGACGTATCGAGTTTGAAATGATATATAACATAAAACATGTAAGCATAATCAAATCTCCCCCATATTTAAACTCCCCCATACAATCATAATTCGTTCTCCCCTTTTTTATTTGTCTGAAATAGACAAGGAAAAGAATAAATCAAATCGGGGTGTCACGATAAACCAAGCAAACAAACTATTTTTTAATTTTTTATACAAAAAAGAAAAAAAGATGCTACAAAAATTACACACCATGAATTTATACTAAGACAACCAAATCGTGAAAACGGAATGAATGGGAGTGAATACATTCGATAGAAAAATCAACTCAATCATATTATATGAGCAAGATGCATAAGTGTACTCCTAATGAATGAACATAAAAAATAGTTTTTCGGTGTAAAATTATTGAATTTAGATGACATCATCTTAATCATATCAACAAATCAAAGTGTAAATGATTTCTACACCAATAACGTCCAAAACTATGTAATTATTTTTCATGACTTTCAAGGACGTGCAAACCGTTGAAAATTTCATCAAAAATCCCTTATTAAAAGATAATGCTTCTTATTTTTCTTATGAGGTGATGTAAACTAAAACCTATTGGCCCATTTTTGGCATACATATCTTTTTATTGCCTTTTAATTTTTTGGGGTTCTTATAAACCTCATTGGACCCCAGATAATTTTTAATTCCTCACTTTTTTAGGTCCATTTAAATGGTGGCTTAATCGCAAAGGATAAATAAGTAAGTTTCATAGCCCTTCCCCGTTTTTCAAAACAAAATCACACAAACTCACAAACGGTTTATATCATGCACTACTTTTTGCTAAGTGTTGTCGCATTTGGTTCGTTATATAGACATAACTGAGATGGAAACACTCAACCAAAATGTGATAGACAAGCATAAAAGTCAAACAAATCCGTGCATGTGTGTAATAAAGGACAAATAGAGTCGGATCATGTAAGTAGCAACACTATATAATCTCAAAGACTCCAAACTCTATAAAGCACATGAATGACATGACTTATTGTCTTAAAATACTATCAAACAGTCACATGGATAAATGGAATGAAATTGTGACTCGGTCATCCTAAATGTCAATTCATATATGCTGCTAAACAAAATACAAAAAAAATTGGATTTTTCAAATTTTATCAAAATAAATTCTTTTTGAATTTTTTCAAAAATTTTCAAAAACAAAAAACTAATACAAAAGGTACACATGTCATAACACTAGCAAGAATATATCAAAAAGAACAACTAGCATATGGTAATCATGCAAACACAATCATCTATATGATATGGCAAGGGAAGAATCATGTGCAAGAAAATGGGAATCAACTTGTCTAAAATCTAGTTCATCTAAAAGTGACTTCCTAACCCAAATAGATGTGAAACTTTGTGTGGGGGTTTTGGGAATCACGAGAACACTAGACATAAACTTCCTAGGACCTTTTCGAAGATCAAAACAGAAACGCCTAAGGTTCCCTTTCCTACCACAATGTGAACATGTGTAAATGGGTGGAACGACACTTATGGGTTGATATTTTCTAACAACCTTAGGAATGGTTGACCCTCTAAAATAAATAATGGATTTGGATTTAGCAACAGAAGTGTTAGATCATGACGATCCATTACCATCCCTATCAAACCTACTTGAATCATTTAAATCATCTTTCAACTTCAAGATATTTTTTCAAACAACGAATTAGATTCTTCCAAATATAGGGATTTCTTTTTCGAATTATCAATTAAACTTAACAGTTTATCGCGTTCACCCTCAATTAAAACAAACTTATCTCAAAGAATCTTTTCACGTGCCGTAAAATCATCCAATTCTTTATCCTCGACGGTACAAATGGGAACCCTGGAATTTTTTAAGTCCTCCAATTCTTTTTCTAAAACTAGGACTTTATCATAACTCTCCTTTTTGGCAACTTTTAAAGAATCAAAGTCAATACACAAATTACTAAAGTGTTTGCAACAAATATCTCTTTAAGTTTGAAACATTTGAAAATATTCAAACTTATTTTTAAAAACAGAATTTTCTTCTTCCAAAATTTTAATTCTTTTGCAAAGTTTCAAATTCAAACAAGTTAATTTTTTCGCACGGTCGTGAACTTTATCAAACTCATCTCGACTAACAACATCAACAGTATGAGAATCCATCGAGAAAATAAAATTAGGAGAGGAACACAAATCACTACTAAAAAAATATTGCACTACAAGATCTACACAGTAAATTAGTGCAATAGGCATTGACATAAAGCTGAGTGCAAAAATCAGGATCACGCGATAAATTAGCGTAACCCTCTCTGATATCAATTTGTAAAATGAAAAATATTAATTGCCTCTGTGGTTTTTACAAATTTCCTAATTTTAAATCATTGTTAGTTCATCCCTAAAATATGCAACTATGTGTCAAAACAAATCAAGTAAGCATACGATACAAAATTCAGAAAAAATCCTCGATGGGCAAAACCTTTATTTCTAAAACTTTGACAAATTTACAAGACCATTGACTTAAATACAACTTGATAATTTCCCACAAGTGTAACGAACGGTGTCTTCATCAAACCATCAAAGCATCAGCTAGAAATCAACAATGGTTCACACACAGCTATACCATAATGGACCAGAAGTCCAGACACCCAATCTTCAGCAAAGATTCAACACGCATAAGATCCTCAATGACACGCAGTCATAAACTTCGTAAAGTGTCACTCCACAATACCACGCAGCTCTCAATTGTAGAGATCTCCCTACAAAGGATGAACAATATCAAAGTATGTTCTTTGGGTTCCGAAATAACTCACATAAAGATTGGGATTTATTTGTGAATTGTAAACCAAAAGGGATTAAAGAACCTTAAAAATATTGGAGAATAAACCAAAATACTTAAAATCGTATTCTGTTTAAAACCAGTGTTTCTCAACCTGAAAATCAGTAGCCTGACACCCTTTAAATACTAAAATTCAAGGTGGTGAGATGTCAGCTAAAAATATATGTCGTTCGAACGACATGCAACGTCGTTCGAGCGAACCTCCATCTCGTTTGAACGAGATGTGACGTCGTTTGAACGATAATCACTGATCCACTGAAAAAAAGACTTTTAAAGTTTTAAATGACTTGGAATCCTTAAATATTAAAACTATTCACGGGATCAAGAGATATTTATCCAAACTTCTAAGATTTTGAAAAATTAAAAACCATTTAAAACCACTTCAAAAATGATTTAAACTTTTCTAAAAATATCCCAACACTTTTAATGTAAAGTGTAAGTGGAACTTAAACATATTTTACCAAATTCATCCTTGTTGGGCTTGAATGTTGAAGCCTTCTTGAAATTCGGATTCGTCTTTATAGATGTACGACTTGCAGTGACTTGTAGTGGTATACGACATACTAAATTGTAATGGACAATTTTCTTAGATACACACAGTTTTCTCTCAAAATAATTGAAAAAACTCATATTACAGACAAAACACACGAATAAATAGGTATTATTTTAAAAATTACTATATATAATTTGTTCAAACTAAATATGTTTAAAAAAATAATGGAGAAAATTAACTATGGGCTTCAAGATGATAAATAAAATTAACATTTGATATCACTTTTAAAGTAAAAAGTTGTGATAAATGAGTTCAAACAATGATATATATATATATATATATATATATATATATATATATATATATATATATATATATATATATATATATATATATATATATATTTAAAAAATTGGTGTTATTAAATCGCTATTTTTTATGGTAGTTTTTGTATTTTATTCGGTACGGTAATTTTGATAAATCGGTTTTTAAAATGCTTAAACCAAAACCAATCATAACGTTTTCAATAATTCCGATTTCAGTAATTTTGGTTTATGATAATGAAAAGTAGTAAACCAAAATCAATTTTTTTTTGGACCAAGACGATACTATATAATAAAATATTGTACTATATCCACTCCTACTTCAATCAAGTTCTTGTGGATAATATCTCTCCCTGAGTCCTTTATTCCATTAGAACCCTAAATCTTAGACCTCCACCCGACTTCTGTACTCATTTCGACATCAGTATTTTTTGAGTTTAAAAGTTTGCCCAAAATAAATATTTTAGGTGTCTAAAACACCTTTCTAATGGTGTAGCTATTGAGGATGGACATTATAATAACCTTTACTTACTTTTGATATTCAATTGATAATGATCTAGAAAAAGAACAACAAAAAATAGATCTGAAGCATTGATCCAGGAATCGAATCACTAGACCATTGCGAATTTTATAGGTGATCCGATATGGAGCCAATGAGTTGATGAAGATGATGATTTTTCTTCCCTTCCAAGGTCTAAAAAAAATTTGCTAGAATTTATCGAAAGCCTCGGATCTTTTAGTATATGATTCCCCCAAAGCAGGCTATGTGTGTAGGAACTCTTGGAGATGAATACTTGGTGCTTTGAGCGAGATATGACTTTCTCTCTCTACACCCCTTCAAAAAATTTGAATAGTACTTTTTATCTCCCAATCTAACCCTCAATATTAAGTGTATATCTTAAGATCCTACCTAACACCAATATATATAGTTATAATTAGTGGGCTTGCACTAAAATCGGTTTCCAACGAGTCTAGGCCTACTACTTTGGTAAATGGACTATACTAAGGGCCTAAGACAAATAATTAAATTATCTTGAAAATAGGTAATCGAAAATCCCAAATTACATCCCATAATTCATTTACTTTCGCCATTTAATGATAATTATGTCCACTGAATTATCACGATTGCACTCTAATTCAATTATCTCAAAATTACTCGAATGATGAGGTCTTTATGAAAAAGTTTTTATGGAAATAATATGATTCAATGCATTAAGTATATAATATCCGCTTGGTCAAATCAATTCACCGCTAATCGTTTTAATCATTGATCTCAAACTTAATTTATTTTATACTCTACCGAATTATAAAATAATCCACTGACTATGTTTACTAGTAGAACCAAAACTTATAAGCTTATCGGGGGTATCACAATCCAAGATTTTTCTTTGGTGTGGATTTCGTCGAATTATAATCTGAGACCTACTCACGCAAAGATTGCCAAACTTGCAGAGATTTAGATCCAATGATATTGAATTTAACCCATAACAATCAAAGAAATAATTTTGCCAACATTCCAATCTTCATAACCCTCAAAATTAATAACCTATGCACCTTTTGCAAACCTATGAGATTGTGAAAGTTTAATCTAGTCGGCACCTATACTTGAATATCACTTGTGGTACTGTTCAACATATTCATGATATATCGGTCATAATTCTCTTTTTGAACTATCAAAATTGTTCATGAACCATCAGATAGTCTCCCACAATTTAAGATGCACTATTATGATTGCTCTTGCAGCTTTACCAATAAGATGTCAACTCTCTATCTAGGACCTAAATTTTTCAATTGTACTAGAACCGAAACTTTGGTCTGTTGTGATCAGAACAAACCCAACTCACCAGAATTCCTAGTAAGTTCAATTGATCGACATTGCATATCATATATATATATATATATATATATATATATATATATATATATATATAAAGCATTATCACAAGCATGATTCTCATTTCAAATGAACTTTCCCTCCTTTATTAGAAAATAAACATTATATATGGTTCTAAGAATAAAACCCCAATAGTATCCCACGCACAAAATATATTAACAAGTTGTTCATAAATAGGAAAAATTCAATTTTGACATAATGACGCTATTAATCGACACACCTATGAGTGCATGTCAACTTATTGATCAGTCCCTATTGGGGCCCATCGACCAGTAATCCCTTGGGATAGTCTTTTTCTTTTCCTTTTAGGGTTCTACTATAAAAGGGATGCATTAGCTCACTTTGAAGAATCCCTCGAAATCTGGGAAATAACCCATACCTTTTTAGAAACCTTACATTCCTTATTATATTCACTACATTTTCTCACTAAATTACTTTCAATCCACACCACTTTCATTAACATCACCAACGTACCTTCATTATCCCACATCATCAAGCTTTATTTGACAAATAACATTGATAAAATTGCACAATAATGACCATTAAAATTTTAAAATATTTACATCTCTTATTTTGTATTCTTCCTTTAATTCTTAACGTAGTAATCTAATCTCCGTATCTTACTCATATATTTATCTTTGTATCTTTTTAGTAATATTTTTTCCACAAATTTGTCATTACTTATAGTCACCATTTTTTATTATAAATCTACATTCACCAAAGTTATTTTTGTAAACTAAATGACCAAAAATTGTATATGTGTGTGTGTGTGTGTGTGATTTATTGATAAGTTACAAGTTATTTTTGGGTAATTTTTAAAAAAATGATTTCATACCCATTATTATCCAATTAGAACCATAATATCTCCTAAATTGTCAACAATCATATAAATCTACCCTTAAAGCCTGTGTGCGAATTACATAGGCTTTAATCCCTATTTTCGGGTGCATACGCGTCTCGAATATACGTTTGCAGTTCATGCCCTTTCTTTAATTTTACCCCTTTTTTATTTTATTATTTTGTTTACTTAATTTATTTGCTCATATTGGCTTTAGTTTCATTCTTTACAATCGCCTAGATCATAGCTTTTTGCTATTCCTTTCATTATTTTCATGTTATCAGTGTTTCATAGCTAGTTTTGTTTCTTGTTATCTCTTTATTGATAACCATTCTCATTTATGGTGATGTTTTAATAATATATATTTATTCCTCAAATATACATATATTTTGTCTTACTTACGTATACTGAAATTTACATTCGTACATAACTTTTCCATTTATTTACACATATTTTCACTTGTACACTTATTGTATCCTAAATATAGTATGATTTGTTAATTAATTAGGGAGTGACACTTATCATAGAGATCAACTAATCCACATACCTTTTAATTATACAATTCTAAGAGGATAGGGGATCAGCCTCGACCAAGTCGAGGCAAACAACGACATAGAGAAAGAAAATTGTTAACTAACGCAACTAACATTGTAACCATGTGTTGTGTGGACCACGTTACTAGATGATAACAGTACGAGGATGGACGTGAAACATGAAAAATATATGAAGATACCCTCCCTATATGCAATAACTAACTAGTGGTCATTCCCCACTTGGCATGTAAAGTGTGATATTACCAAACTTTATAAAGGTAAGTCATGTGTCCTAAGGACCACATTTTCTCACTCACTGCATATAAATAGTAATCCCTTATCCCTAAGAAAGGGGGAGATATCCGTATTATTATGTTGCTCAATCAAAGTGAGAAATTTTGTAAATTTCATCTCCTATGGAGATTGTTGGTAAAAAGAAATGAACTCATCACACATGTGGATGTAAGCACCAAATTGGGTTGAACCGTGTAAATCTTAGTCTTTTCCTTTCTCCTTTAGCTTCCTGCTTTATTTAAATACTTTTTGTTCATTTTTATGTCTCTTAACTATTTAATTTAAGGTTAATGGGTATAATATAACTAAGGTCAGCGTAAATCCAACTTCTAGCATTAACATTTTAACACCATCTGTGGGAAATGGCGCATCCCTATTTATATTTCCCTAATTTTTCTCCCAAGGCTCGAGGCTACCCTAATTAACTGTAATAACAAGTAAAATGATATTATCTTGAGGCACTATGAGGAATTAGATAAATTTGGAGGAGTTCATTTTGATTTATCTTGTAGAATTCAGCTAAATCACTATGTATTTGTTGTAATTGCAATTGTTACAAACCCAATTTGAAATATCTCCATTGTATTCCATCATAATGTCGTAGCAACACAACGGAGAGGGTAGTTCTATCCCCTTCGTTAGAACATCTTATTTATAGGGTATCTTACAGAGCCTAGTCAAAAGCTAAATAAAAATAGAGGAAATCATGAAAACCCTCACACGAAGTCTTATTTTTAGGGAAACCTCGTCGGTCCAGCTCAACCATGAGTTAGACCTAATTACCTCAGTTGTCCTAGATGAGGTCGATATATATTGAGAAGTACCCCCACTAGCTCCCAATACAGACGGGAGATATTCTTTTATATAAAGTGATGTGGATAACCCAAGGTGGCTTCAATTGGGCTCTGCAAAAAGATGATACAGACATGAGACCCAGGATGGATCATAATGGCTAAAAAAATCTCTATAACTAAAACGATATAGGCAAGAAACTACACCATTTAACCATTATGATCCAGGGAATTTAAAAAGCTCTGTAGAGGAAGAACATTTTATCAACTAGGTCCTAAACCTAAGGTCTTTAGAGGCCGATAGGGGATAGGACATTAGGAGGAGTCTCTACGGTTTGTGACAAAGGGGAGTCATTATAGGCTAGGTCGAGGAAAATATTTTTAGGATCAGTTAGTGTCTGACACAAACATGAAGAGATCTAGAGAGACAATCAAATTCGAGGTATGTATTCTTAGAAGATATCCATTAAAAGGTTGGATAGTTGGGGTACTTAATAAAAAAATAAAAACCCATTTCAAAGGAGTTATATGGAAGGATCACCCTTCGCTGCATCGATATTGAGTTACCTCACTCTAGTATAATTCAAGCCACTAGTCATTTCACCCAAGTATAATGGGAAGGAATATCCCATGCACCATATAGAATAGTATCGAAAAGAATCAAAAATCTAATCCATTGCGAATGAAATATCCCGCTAATCATTTACCAACACTCTAATAGATTTAGCTAGGGCTGTGTTTTTTTTTCGAGCATTCCGATTTTTCCGATGTCCGATCCGATATTTTCCGATTTTGGAACATATATAAGGTTTTCAATTTCCGATTTTCCGAATTCCGATTTTTCCGAATTAAATTGGATAGGAAATTGGAACTATGTTTTAAATTCCGATTTTCCGATTTTTCCGATATAATTTCTGAATCTTTTTTCCGATTAATATTCCGAATATATCTTCCGATTAATATTTCGAATATGTTTTCCGAATATTTTCTATATATATTTTTTTACCTTATAAGTTATATCCTTATGTAATAAGAATGTGTACAATTTAGATTTCCTTTATTTTTTACCTTACCCCATATATTTATATATGCCGTTAGTAGAGAGCAATTAGGGTTGTATGATATTCTTATTAAAATATCTCTCACATATCTCTCTCTCTCTCTCTCTCTCTCTCTCTCTCTCTCTCTCTCGTCTCGCCCCTTTCTCCTCGGCGGTGCATATCTCTCACCTCTCTCTCTCGACCCAATCTCTATACGGTCGTCCAACCCCTTTCTTCTACTTTCGGCGGCGCATATTTGTTTACATCGTCCGACCCTTATAGTCTCGAACATAGGTAAGCCTTTTCTAGTTTATTTTTATCTGTTTATTTTTTTTATTTCTACTTATTTACAGATCTGTTTACATCGGTTTATAGGCTCTGTTTACATCTTGTTTACTTCTGTTTATAAGATCGGTTTACATCTTATTTACATCTGTTTACATCTTTTTTATTTCATCTAATACATCTGTTGGGATCGATTTATAGGTTTAATAGGTTTGTTATATTGATCGGTTTATAGGTTTACAGATTTGTTTACATCGGTTTGTTATATTGATGGTTGCGGCAGAACAGAAAAAAACTAATTTCTAATTTCTCATACTGTCTTCATGCGGCAGAACAGAAAAAAATACCATATTTCTAATTTCCGAATTTTTCCGATTTTTTTCCGATTTTTCGATATTTCCGAATTCGGAAACTTTTTTGATTTTCCGAAAAAATTGGATAGGAAATTGGAACAAATATTTTATTTTCGAAAAAATTGGATTTTTTTCCGAAAGGTCATTTTCCGATCCGATCCGGCCGAAACACAGCCCTAGATTTAGCTCATGTATGGTATATAGGATCCCCTTGGGGTTGAATGAAAATTTAACAGCTAGATGGACAGTTTATCAATAAATTTTGATGTGTTAAAAGGCTGAAAAAGAAGGTATCCCACCTCGTGAGTGAAAGGCAAAGCGATGATAAAACAACCAAAGAATATATAACTAGATTTAACATTGAGAAAATTGAGGTCATGGATTACGATGAGAATATTTTCATAACCATTATAACGAGCAACTTGTAACAAGTAAAGCTATATTGGGATTTAGAAAATGAACCTTCAACTATAATGTTCAATCTCCTAACTAAGGCTGGTAAAATGATGAATGCGGAAGAAGCTATGGCAGTTAGTCAAATAGGTCAGGCTAAGGCTGAAGCGAAAACAAGCTCAGAGAGGAAAGATAAACCCAAGAAATGCACTTAGGAGAAGTATGATAAGAGATTCAATGAATATACCCTTCTCACTACATGGATCCACCATCTCCTGGAGGAGATCGGAGACAATAAAAATCTGGGATGACCTGACTAGTTCCAAACACCGACGGGAAGGAGGAATAAGAAAAAGTGTTGCACATTTCACATGGATTATGGCCACCCAATTGATAAGTGCCTAACTCTTAAGGGTAAAATTGAGGGTTTCATACCTAATTATAAGCTAAAGAAATATGTGGAAAAGTCAAGCCGAAATATTGATCCAAGAAAGGACACAAAGTAAGGGAATCAATCAAGATTACCTCAAGAAAAAAATGGACGAGGAGAAAATTATGGGTGAGATAATGATAATTCGTAGGAAGAAGGAAGGGATGAACTTCCAAATAAACCAACGAAGCCAAAGTATACAATTAACATGATCTAGTTTGGTGTGAACTTCATTGTTGGTGGAGTATCTACTGGAGAAAATGTTTGGATAGAAAGGAAGGCGTATATGAATAAAGCGAAGTCTTATGAGGGGAATGGTTGAGATAAAGTCAATTTGGCCAAGGTCATAGACAACCGACCTCGCAAGGAAAATAAAAATACCCTTATCTTGGGTTTCTTAAAGGTATACGTAAACGGTCTCTGATACCTGTATGATGATGCCCTAATGGTAAGTTTGTGATACATGGGCACATGATGTCATGGTTGATAATTAAAGCTCAGCTAACGTGTTATAGTAAAATTTGTTCAACAGGTTGAGACTTTTAGAGAGAAAATTATAGCCTTATCATCATCCTCTGATTGGTTTCTTGGGAGTGAAGGTATACCCCTTTGGAACTATGGATTTGAAGATGACTGTAGGGACTTGGATGACTTGTAGTACTCAGATGGCATCGGATTATAACATCATATTTATCCATATGTGGTTGAAGAAGTTTGAGGATATAGTCATGAAGTTTCTAACTAACTTTGGCATACGTGAGGTCAACGGTAATCAGGCAGTAGCCAGAGAATGCTACTTCACCTTAGTGGAATAAAGATGAACTCACCAAAAGTTAACAATCACATATTAAATGAAGATTTTTGACCCTTATGATGAGGAGAAATTGGTCAATAGTAAGGCAGTCGAAGATGTTGAACCCGTAATTCTAGACAACGAGGACCCAAAATGCATTATTTAGATCGGCTCATCTCTAGAGCCAAAACTTGAAAAATTAAATTAGTTTAATTCCTTAGGTAACAACAATAAGTGATCACATGGAGCCACAAGGACATGTTAGGAATTGATCTGAAGGTGTTATTCCATGAACTTAACATATTAAAAGAAGAAAAGCCTATTAAATAGAGGAGGAGAGTCTTCGTTGAAAAGAGAAAAGTGGAAATAGATATTGAGGAGGACAAACTCCATTTGACAAAATTCATTGAAGATATCAAGTATGCGACCTCGAGTTCTAATGTGGTGATAGTAAAAAAATGAATAGAAATTAGAGGATGTGTGTGGAATTCATTTATTTGAACAAGGCGTGTCCTAATAATTACTATCATTTTTCAAGGATTAATCAACTAGTGGACAAGATGGCTGGTCATGGGGTGCTTAGTATTATGGATGTGTACTCCGGTTATAACCAAATATCTATAAAGACTAACGACAAGGAAAACACCTCGTTTATCATGAAAAATGGACATATTGCTACAATGTCATGCTCTTGGGGCCTCATATGATAGGGGCGATGTATCAAAGATTGGTGAATCATATTTTCAAACCATAAAGAGTTATACGTGGATGATATTTTCATAAAGAGCAAGAAATTCGAAGACTGTGTGCAAGATCTCATCCAAGACTTTATTGTCATATAGAAGTACAAGATGAAGCTTAATTCGGTCCAATGTATATTCGAAGTAGGCACTGGAATGATCCTCAACTATATAGTCTATCAACGGGTAATGGAAGAAAACACAAATAAGATAAAGGCCCTTATTAACATGTACTTGTAACACCCCGCCTAATTAAATACCGGGTGATCAGTCCTTTATTAAATTAACATCAAGGGGAATGGATTGTTCATTCTCAACATCACTGTTGTAAAATAATATTTTCCAATTTTAATACCCTAAATAATTAAGCTAAGTGTCAAAACAATTTAAAGTCTCATTTTTCCTTTATTAAATATAAATATGAACACATTTTTAATACCTAACAGTTTAAGAATCACATACATACTAAAGATGGAAATTAACACACACAAAAATTAAACCATCTAGATAAAGAAAACCAGGTTTAAGAACTATAAATTAATTCATCTTGACAATAGTTAACTCCCAAGGACACTTGAATACTGGAAATATAAACAAACATAAATCTCTGACAAATCCAAACGGAATAGGAAATCAGGAGACACATGTCCTAACTATAAAGAACTAAAGTAAGAACATAATCAATGACGAGGTCACCTAAATCAAAGGGCTGCAACTCCCACATAAGATGCAACACATCCAATCCAAAGAATCCAAGCATGGCGCCCCTGTGGCTGAGCACCTATAATACGTACATATATATATATATATATATATAAGAGAAATAAATGACAGAAAACGGGTCAGAACCCAAGTGTAAAATAATTTTAAATATAGTTTAGCAAGTATTCAAAATGCTTACCGACTAATATAATGACCATTTTAGTGCGCGACCGTGACAACCCAAATATAATTATGATAAATTATTTTTAAATCATGCTTATTTTATGTGATATGAATAATGTGCTATTAGTATATCTAATATTAAGTGATTATGTTTATTATAATCCTACTTTCATAAATCATGAAAGGTCGAATTATTTACAAACACAAATTTTGTTGTTTTCAGTAGAAATGTTCCTGTTAGAAACTAGTTTTGACCTTTATAACATTATATATGACTTGAGGTGAAAACTAGATAGTTTTATACATGTGAGTTAGGGTTGTAACACAACAAACGGATCATCAAATGGATGCTCGAGTAAAGAGTTATACCGAATTTACGAACAAAGGGCAAAGATGTCCATTACCTTTAAGTGGTAAATTGTCTTTTATTAAACAAAATATTTTAATTTGATTGGATGGCTTGGGAGGCAGCCGTGACCGACTTAAAACTCCCCCTCTAGCTTATTTGTTCAGAAAATATAACTCTATGTTCAGTTTTGAGAGATTTAAGCGTAAGTAAAGAGAAAGTAGAAGTTAAGGAAGAAATATTTCAAGGAAAAGCTAAGAAAATTTTCCAACAAAGTCCTTAATGTATTTCCAAGGTAAAATTATGTGTTAATATTGTTTTAATCTTGTATTATACTTATTTCAAAGTATATAAATCGTGAATTATTGATTAAAACCTCATCATCCTTTGTGATAACATGTATTGGTTCATATGTGAGATAAATGGTGTTTATATGTCATATTGCTTTATATTGAAACCCCTTGTATTCAAATCTGCATATCTGTTTGTGTGATTACTGGAATTGAGAAATTCTAATTGGACATGAAATTATACTCATATATTCATATCATATCCGAAAATTAGAATTTATCTCCTTGGGGTTAGGCCGTAATGATGATTTCAAGTTAGTACATAGTTTCTGTTTGTATACTTCATTTTGGTATTCCCTGAGTTTAGTCAAGATTTTTAGATAGAAAATGAAGTCAAACAATTATGAAACTTTGATTCTATACTATTCAATATGTGTACTAAAAATGGGCTGAAAATCATAGAAAGTTATGCTGGAGAAAAATTATGAAAATTCTTGGAAGTTGAAGGAACAATAGAGGAGCTTGTAGGGAAGATTTCTTGTGATGTAAACAAATGGTCATAACTTTCTCTAGGAAGCTTGAAAAATTACACTGTCACTTGTACTGGAAAGTATATTCATATATGTTTTCATATTGATAAGGTTGGACCCATTTATTTGTACAATTTAAGAATATATGATGGTTAAGTATGTAGGACAATAATTTCAAGCCATACTGGATACCCCTTGAATGAATGTTTGTATTTCATCCTTACAAAGGGTACTTTGAGTACATGTTTCATGTGTATATACATTGAGAAGTATAATTTCATGTTTACTTGACTTTGGTTATAAATTACTTATAAGGTATTTCCTACGGTTGAATGTCTGTAACTTTATCAACATGTATATCATTATTTTGCCTTTACCTATGTTTTATGGAGTGTGACTTAATTGGAATTATATTGTTGATGTATAGTCATGGAAAGTTACATAATTATGTTAGGATAATATTTATGATTGAGTTTCAGTATTGATTTAGTTGGATTGACAGGTGTAAGGTCTAATCAACCCAGTTCAACTCCACCAGAAGGAAACGTGAATACATAGTTGTTTACCAAGGTGAGTGTACTCACTGGAATGATGTATTTGTATACGGTTACGAATATTATCATAATGTTATGAATATAAAATTGTTCATTTCGGTTTACCAAAATGGGAGGTTACTCCTCGACCCGGAATGGGGGAGATTTGTCTATTAATGACAAGGGGTTACTCCTCGACCAGGAATGGGGTAGAATTGTCTATTTAGAAAGAATATGTGAATCATGATTCGAAAAAGTTGGTCATTCATTATGAATGAGTCGGATAAGTTAATAAATAATTTTATGGGCATGATTTATTGCATTTAAATTTATACCGTAGTATAGTAGTGATGCATTCACTGGGCTATTTTGCGCATGGTTCCTATGTTCACATTTTTCAGGTAACGTGATGTCACTGCCAAATCTAGGAAGTCGGGTTGGGTTAGCCAGGAATGGGAGAAACAAAGATTTTTTTTAAATGTAATATGGATTTATAATGATGACTCTGAAATTAAAACTCTTGTGCATGGTTTGGTTAAATTAATCATGGTTTGACTCACTTTGACTTTCAAACTTAATTATAAGTAACTGGGTTGGGGTGTGTCAGCTTTTGGTATCAAAGCCTAGGTTTTAGAGGTTCTGGAGTGAGAAGAGTCTAGATTTGGTAGTGAATGTTAGAAATATATTTTATTTGATACTAACGATTATGTTAGAAAAGATATGTATATCTGCATGTTGTTATATCTTTGGTTAATTTCAGATATAAGAGAATGGAATGAGGGAATGTAAATGTGAGAATAGAAGATGAGGCTTCAAATATTCCAGCAGAAGCGGAGGTTGAGCAACCTATTTAGATAAATGTGGAACCCGAGCCAGAACAACTGACAGATATGCAAAAAATGGCACGTGCTATGACTCTAATGGCAGAGCAGCAAGCTAGATTTATGGCTCAGATGGAAGAACAACAGACCAGGCAACTGGAGGCACAAGCATTGGCTAGGGCTGAAGAGGTGATACATCGGGAAGAAAGGAGTACTTCACATGAGAAATTTATTAAGATGAACCCACCATCCTTCGAAGGAGCAGTTGATCCAGCAGAGGCAGAAGTTTGGGTTAAAGAGATTGAACTTATCTTTGGGGTAATGAGGATGCCTAAAAATCAACGAGTGATCTTGGCAACATATATGCTGGAAGGAAAAGCTAAGTATTGGTGGGATGCCATTACTCCAGGAGGTGAGAATGTGATCTCATGGGATGCTTTTGTCAAAACTTTATATGATAAGTATTTTCCCCTAATGTATCGAAAACAAAAGGAGAAGGAATATTTCATATTGAATCAGGGGAGTATGACAGTTAGAGAATACGAAGCTAAACTTACAGCTTTATATCGATTTGCTTCGAGGTTTATACGGAATGAGGAAGATATTTGTAGTCGATTTCTTGACGGACTTGAGTTAGTCATTAAATCACAATTGTCGGCTCTAGAGACTTCTAACTATTCAGCCTTGGTGAAAAAATCCATACTGGTAGAAAGGGACGTGAATGAAGCTAGTGGGAATCGAGAACGAGGTGTAAAGAGAAGGAGATTCGATCCAAGTTATCAAAAGGGTAGTGATACAGAATATTCGAGACTTGAAGGGCAGAAATTCCAGTATGGTAGAGGAATGGGAAGTAGTTTTCAAAGGGGTGAAGCAAGTGGTGGAAGAGGTTCAAGAGTTTCATCACAAGGAGATCCGAATGTTTGTTTCTTTTGTGGGACATCGGGTCATGTAAAGAGAAATTTCCCAAAGCTACTGAATATAGAATGTTTCAACTGTCATCAGAAGGGCCATCTGAGAAAGAATTGTCCGATGTTATCAAGAGTGGTTTCAGTTAGTAGTGTGGGGCCTCATAAAGGATCCTCTCCAGGCAGTGCCACCAAGAGGAGAGGTACAGAACAAGAAATTGGATCGAGGGCAGGAGGGAGAGTGTTTACGATGACGCTGCAAGATGCCCATGCTACACCTGAAGTGGTTACAGGTAAACTTTCTATTGTAAACAAAGATTTATATGCACTCATTAATCCTGGATCTACGCATTCATTTGTGTCATTAGATATTGTTTCATATTTGGGTAGACTATGTTCATTTCTCAATTGTGCCTTATATATTTCTACCCCAATGGAAAGTGCAATTCTGGTTGAGCATGTTTATAAATATTGTATCTTACGAATGGGGGGACGAGATTTCTATGTTGATTTGATACCGTTGGCCATTCAAGATTTTGATATTATATTGGGGATGGATTGGTTATCATTATATCATGCTTCCATTGATTGTTTTCGCAAAGAAGTTACATTTCATTTGCCTGGTGAACCCGATTTCCAGTTTATAGGAGAAAGGAATGTTGTCCCTAATTGTCTTATCTCAATAATTAAGAGCAGAAAGTTATTGAGTAAAGGTTGTACAGGGTATTTAGCTTATGTTGTTGATACTAATAAAGAGACAGTTTAAATTCAAGATATACCCGTGGTTAGAGAGTTTTCTGATGTCTTCCTAGAGGAATTGCCAGGATTGCCACCCGATAGGGAAGTAGATTTTTCTATTGAATTAATTCCAGTTTCCAATTTCTCTTGCTCCATATAGAATGGAACCAGCGGAGTTGAAAGAATTAAAAGTGCAATTACAAGATCTGATAAGCAGAGGTTTCATTCGGCCTAGTGTTTCGCCATGGGGAGCACCAGTGTTATTTGTGAAAAAGAAAGATGGGATAATACAATTATGTATTGATTTTCGGCAGTTGAATAAGGTGATCATTAGAAATAATTACCCTCTACCTCATATCATTGACTTGTTTGACCAATTGCAAGGGGCCACTGTATTTTTGAAGATTGATTTGAGATCGGGTTACCACCAACTGAAAGTGAAGGATAGTGATATTTCCAAAATAGCTTTTCGAACTCGATATGGGCACTATGAGTTTTTGGTGATGCCATTTGGATTAACTAATGCTCCAGCAGTTTTTATGGATTTGATGAACCTGGTATTCCACCCTTTCATTGATTCATTCGTGATTGTATTCATAGACGATGTGTTGATTTATTCGCGTAGCATGGAGGAACATGAGAAACATTTGAAACTTGTATTGCAGATTTTGAGAGAGAAGAAATTATTTTCTAAATTTAGCAAGTGTGAGTTTGGGTTGAATAAAATTGTGTTTTTAGAGCATGTTGTCTCGGGAAATGGGATATATGTTGATCCAAAGAAGGTGGAAGCAATCGTTGAATGGGAAAGTCCTAAGAATGTGACAGAAATTAGGAGTTTCCTAGGATTGGCAGGTTACTATCGCAGATTCATTAAGGGATTTTCAGCAATAGCATTACCACTGGAAAATTGACTCGTAAAGAAGTGAAGTTTGTATGGGATGAAGAATGTGAGAGGAGTTTTAAAGAATTAAAGAATTGGTTGGTTTCAGCCCCTATACATTCCATGTGGGAATGAGTCTTTTGTGATCTATACAGACGCTTCATTTCAAGTTTTAGGATGTGTTCTTATGTAGAATGGGAAGGTAATAGCATATGCTTCCAGAAAATTAAAGATGCATGAACGAAACTACCCTACACATGATTTGGAGCTAGAGGCCATTATTTTTTCTTTAAAGTTGTGGCGACATTACTTGATGGAGAAACTTGTGAGATATTTACATATCATCAAAGTTTGAAATACTTATTTACACAGAAAGAACTGAATTTGAGACAGAGGTGTTTGATAGAGATGATTAAAGACTATAATTGTACCATTCATCATCATCCTAGGAAGGCCAATGTAGTAGCAGATGCTTTGAGTCGAAAATCATCAGGGATTCTTGGTTGCATATGGTGTGCCCGTGTTTGAAATATTCTTGACCTGGCATCGATGGGGATTGAATTGAAGTTTTCAAAAAGCGGATGATTATTAGCACATGTCACGGTAAGACCTTTATTGGCTGAACGCATATAAAATTTGCAGACCAATGATCCATTCGTTGAGAAGAAGAAACAAAATGTCCTGGATGGTAAAGAGAGTGACTTTGAAACTAAGAATGATGAATCTTTGTGTTATAAAAACAGGATATGTGTACCGAATGATCTACCCTTAAAGAAAGATATATTAGAAGAGGCATATAGTTATATTTACTCTATGCATTCGGGAGGTACCAAAATGTACAGAGATTTAAAAGAGTATTACTGGTGGAATAATATGAAACGTGAGATTGCAGAGTTCGTAGCTAAATGTTTAGTATTCCAGTAAGTAAAGGAGGAGCATCAGAAGCCGACAGGATTATTACAGTCGTTGCCTATTCCGGAATGGAAGTGGGAGAATATAACGATGGACTTTGTTACAGGATTACCCCGGTCACCAAAGGGGCATGATTCTATTTGGGTGATTGTAGACCGATTGACGAAGTCAGCTCATTTTCTTCTAGTTAAGACCACCTACACCGTTGACAAGTATGCACGTATGTACGTTGATGAAATTATCCATTTACATGGGGCACCAGTGTTAATTGTATCAGATAGAGATCCAACGTTCACTTCTAAGTTTTGGCCTCGTCTCCAAAATGCCATGGGCACAAGTTTGAAGTTCAGCACTGCGTTTCATCCACAAACTGATGGGCAATCAGAAAGGACGATTCAAATATTAGAAGACATGTTACGAGCCTGTGTATTTGACTTCAAAGGTAGTTGGGATGATCATTTTCCATTGATGGAATTTTCATATAATAGTTATCAGTCGACTATTGGTATGGCTCCTTATGAATCTTTATATGGGAGGAGATGTAGAACGCCATTGTGTTGGGATGAAGTGGGTGAAAGGAAAATATTGGGTCCTGAATTAATAGATGTGACAACTAAAAAGATCAAAAATATTCGGGAACGGATAAAGATAGCACAAAGTAGGAAGAAATTTTATGCAGATAAGAGGAAGTATCCATTGGAATTTCAGAAGGGAAATTTTGTATTCCTGCGTATTTCACCATGGAAAGGCATTATGCGATTTGGGAAAAAGGGGAAACTAAGTCCAAGATACATTGGACCATATGAGGTGTTGGAAAGAATTGGGAATCTGGCATATAGTTTAGCATTGCCTTCAGAGTTGTCTCGTTTACATGATGTGTTTCACGTATCAATGCTTCGTAAGTATTTGCCAAATTCATCTCATCAGTTGAAAACTCAACCAGTTAAACTGAAGGAAGACTTATCGTACATCGAGGAACCAATGGAAATTATTGATCGTAAGGACCAAGTATTGAGAAATAAAGTTATTACCTTAGTTAAAGTTATGTGGATGAGACATGGAGTTAAAGAAGCAACTTGGGAAATGGAGGATAGCATGAAGAAACAATATCCCCATTTTTTTGGTAAGTGACTTTTATATTAAATTTCGGGGACAAAATTTTCTTGGGGGGGGGGGGGGTGGGGGGGGGGAGTTGTGACAATCCAAATATAATTATGATAAATTATATTTAAATCATACTTATCTTATTTGATATGAATAATGTGCTATTAGTATACCTAATGTTAAGTGATTATGTTTATTATAATCCTACTTTCATAAATCATGAAAGGTCGAATTTTTTACAAACACAAATTTTGTTGTTTTCAGTAGAAATGTTCCTGTTAGAGACTAGTTTTGACCTTTATAACATTATAAATGACTTGAGGTTAAAACTATATAGTTGTAGACATGTGAGTTAGGGTTATAACACAACAAACGGATCATCAAATGGAAGCCCGAGTAAAGAGTTATACCGAATTTAAGAACAAAGGGCAAAGCTGTCCATTCCCTTTAAGTGGTAAATTATCTTTTATTAAACCAAATGTTTTAATTTGATTGGATGGCTTTGGAGGCAGCCTTGTCCGACTTAAAACTCCTCTTTTAGCTTATTTGTTCAGCAAATATAACCCTAGGTTCAGTTTTCATAGATTTAAGCTTAAGGAAAGAGAAAGTAGAAGTTAAGGAAGAAAGATTACAAGGAAAAGCTAGGAAAATTTTCCAACAAAGTCCTTAAGGTATTTACAAGGTAAAATTATGTGTTAATATTGTTCTAATCTTCTATTATACTTATTTCAATGTATATAAATAGTTAATTATTTATTAAAACCTCATCGTCCTTTGTGATAACATGTATTGGTTCATATGTGAGATAAGTGGTGTTTATATGTCATATTGCTTTGTATTGAAACCCCTTGTATTCAAATCTACATATCTCTTTGTGTGATTACTGGAATTGAGAAATTCCAAATGGACATGAAAGTATACTCATATATTCATATCATATCCGAAAATTAGAATTTATCTCCTTATGGTTAGGCCGTAATGATGATTTCAATTTAGTACATAGTTTATGTTTGTATACTTCATTTTGGTATGCCTTGAGTTTAGTCAAGCTTTTGAGATAGAAAAATGAAGTCAAACAATTATGAAACTTTGATTCTATACTATTCACTATGTGTACTGAAAATGGGTTGAAAATCATGGAAAGTTATGCTGGAGAAAAATTATGAAAATTCTTGGAAGTTGAAGGAACAATAGAGGAATGTTTGTATTTCGTCCTTACAAAGGGTACTTTGAGTACACGTTTCATGTGTATATACATTGAGAAGTATAATTTCATGTTTACTTGACTTTGGTTGTAAATTACTTATAAGTTATTTCCTACGGTTGAATGTCCGTAACTTTATCAACATGTATATCATTGTTTTTCCTTTACCTATGTTTTATGGAGTGGGACTTAAATGGAATTATATTGTTGATGTACAGTCATGGAAAGTTACATGATTATGTTAGGATAATATTTATGATTGAGGTTCAGTACTGATTTAGTTGGATTGATAGGTGTAAGGTCTAATCAACCCAGTTCATCTCCACCAGAAGGAAACGTGAATACATAGTTGTCAACCAAGGTGAGTGTACTCACTGGAATGATGTATTTGTATATGGTTACGAATATGATCATAATGTTATGAATATAAAATAGTTCATTTCGATTTACCGAAATTGGAGGTTAATCCTCGACCCGGAATGGGGGACATTTGTCTATTGATGACAAGGCATTACTCCTCGACTAGGAATGGGGGAGAATGGTCTATTTAGACAGGATATGTGAATCATGATTCGAAAAAGTTGGTCATTCACTATGAATGAGCCGGATAAGTTAATAAGTAATTTTATGGACATGATTTATTGCATTTAAATTTATGCAGTATTATAGTAGTGATGCATTCACTGGGCTATTTTTCTCATGGTTCCTATGTTCACATTTTTCTGGTAACGCGATGTCACTGCCAAATCTAGGAGGTCGGGTTGGGTTAGCCAGGAATGGGAGAAACAAATATTTTGTTTAAATGTAAATGATGTAATTAAGTTAAATTTTCCTTCAAGCAAGTTTGTATAAGTGTGACTACTCTCATGTTGTAAAAAGGATTTTAGTTATATGGATTTACAATGATGACTCTGAAATTAAAACTCTTGTGTATGGTTTGGTTAAATTAATCATGGTTTGACTCACTTTGACTTTTAAACTTAATTATAAGTAACTGGGTTGGGGTGTGTGAGCGACACTCTCTTGAGAATTCTCACTTCTCATCTAGTGTGCACGCCTGCAGTACTATTGATCACAAAAGTCTATTTAACTTCTTTTTCCATAAATTTCTATCCCCGGAAGTACTAAGGCCTAATATTTAGTTTTAGAAAATCATTCTCTTCCACATTATTAAGTTACTTAGAACCACTTAGTATCGTTACAAAATTCATGAACACTTTTTATAAAGATGAAGCATTTATTCATTACTTAACTACTTATATACACAGTAGAAAGTTTCCACCTATATATATATATATATATATATATATATATATATATATATATATATATATATATATATATATATATATGCTATCGACACCCCCACATAAATCTATGGTGCTAGCATACTTTGCTATCAAGTCCCCGTATCACTCGTATTAAGGGAAATACTAGTTCGGAATCACTCTCGGACTGTATTAACACAATACACATAAAGATGGAGGCGAAGCATAGTTCCAAGTCATTAAGAGGTCAGCACATAACCCTCACGTCTTTTAGGACCGTCTGACTATCATTCTCAGATAGCTTGTACCAAGGAATCCTATGTTTTAGGGTACAAGTCAATATCCCCCATAAAGGTCCCATCGAGATAAGACAGTCCCGGCGTGGCAACCTCCGTGATAGCAAGTAGAGCGGGTATAATTTTTACTCATATACATAACATATGCACAGTCCCACGGTCATATATATAAATATTCACATTTTCCAAATTAGGTGCGCCCACGACCCATAATTATAATTATCTGTTCTTAGCACAAATTACTCAATTGTCTCGCATAACGAATTTGCCTCTTTTCTTCTCATTTATAATTTATTTCCTACTTACTTCTCATCTCTCGAAGTATTCTCTCTCACTAAGTATAATTTCAGCAGGTATACCCTCACTTACCTTTTAGTCTAATTCTTTCACGATCTCAATCTTTTAGTAAACGTACGCACAATTTTCAATGTATGAATAACTTCCCGTTAACCCACAATTTCATCCTATATTAATTTCACTCAACAGAGTCTACTTAGACCCTACTAGTCCTCTTCATAACCCATTATACTATTTAAAAGATATGCAAGGGTTCCCACGTATTTTATCTCAATTAAACAAAAAAGGGGAAAACATGCAGTTTTCCAGGATCGATCGAGGAATGGGGTCGATCGATCAAGCAGTTCTTGCCCAGGTTTTTGCAATTTTCATCCTACAGGTTCAACCATTCTAACCCCTCTAAACCTCTAAAATCTCATCCTAAACTCCAAACCAAGTTATCCAAATGTATAAGCAATGTATATAAACAAGTTCTAACATAACAACATCAATAAATCCTCAATGAATGAATCAAAAATTGGTTTAATCTCAGATTTATTTATAAAAACAAATTTTTCATGAATAATCACAAACCTCTATTTTATTCCAACTTTTCTTCCCAAATATCATAATAAATTCGTGGGTAATCCTCTACATATGATCACAATTTCAGACTATATGGATTCTCCTTACAACACATATAAATTCTCTTCCAAAACATATAATTCTTCAATTAAATCATATGATTTTCATTCCTAGACTAACATGGAAGGTATATTAACATGGAAATTAGCAAGATAGATACTTGGTTAGGATTCAAGGGTCTAATTTGTTGATGAAAATTATATGGTTGTGTTCCTCCTCGTGCAATCTACATTTTGGTGGTGGTGGCAGTGCAATCGGGTGAGTTATAGGCCTTGGATTTCTTAGAAACTCTTCACCTTCTTCTCTAATCTCTTCACCTTATTCTATAATGGCTATGCTTCGATTTTATGTTTGTTAACCCTAAGAGACAAACTCCAAATGGCTAATATACACTACGAATATTCGTGGGTTTAATTATCCAAAAATACAAAATGTCTATAATACTCTCCCGAGATGTCAATTAGGCCTAAAAAAGCTCCGAGACCCAAACTAAACCCCGGGTATGCTTTTTTTACTATCTTGACCCTTCCAAACACTTTGGCGCACTCGAAATGACCATATAGGCGACTTATAATTTATTCACTTTTATAATAATTATTTAGTCCTGACACGATACAGGCGCGTCCCGACTTAAATTTCCATAATTGCCATTTTATTCACTCGTAATAATTTTAATAAAATCAATCTAATGTATTACTTTACTCATCTAGTAATATTCAACAAATTCCTAATATTTACTAACTCACGTCACGCTAGTAAATATTAAATATAAATTTTCAGATCAATATTAAATTAATATCTCAATCTAATTTAATAAATCTCCAATTTTAAAGGCCATAATAATACGGGGTATTACATGCTTCCCCCTAATAACAGAATTTCGTCCCGAAATTCGAAAAATAAGGTATGCCTGGTAAAGATAGATCTGGATATTTTATCAATACTCAAAACCGACTTAAAGGTAAGATGAATTTCTATAGTCCTCCCCGCCTCACAATAAGCTTATTAAACACTCTCAATGCCATCAATTATAGAGTCACACCTTACTAATGGCACTTCACATTGTTCTCCAATCCTTTGCTATTCGCATAGGACGAGCCTACACATCATTGGCCCCCATTGTCTCAATATTATTTGGAGGCCACACCTCACTACGTAATAATTACTCGTATTTTTCTAAGCACAAATCTCCCTTTTTGAGAGAAACCATGCGAATACTTGATCACTCTTGTCAGTTCTTAGAATCTCGATTTTCAGCGATGTAACTCTTACGACAGTCAAAAGTCACCTAAAATGGTCGTGGTAATTTCCCCACAGTCATCATACTCTAACTCGGCCGATCTAAAATCCTGATTATCCACTCACCTCCAAACAGCTAGAGGGGGAATAGTTAAGGTTTTTCCACACAAAATTTCAATAAGGAGTTTGTCCACAATAAATAAGTACGAGTGCTTCCACGGAACTCTATTGTACAAAACGTCACTTGATAGATACATCCATTATGAACATCAAATGATCACCATAAATTCAAAATTACTTTCATGTGGATCCACTAATCTTTAATCACCTCGCTTACTCCCCAGCTAAGGGTGATACAACCTACTCAAAACGAAACGTTATCCCCACTTCTTTCTGAGATCCTGCTTTGGAAGTGGGGTTCAATGATCCCATTCTAGTTTAAAATAATACCGGGAAGAACCTCTTACCGACGCGATTCTTATTTTCAAAGAAAGTTTGTGGCACACTGTCTAATAGTGTATACTACCCAAAAGAATAATAATCACTTTCTTTTAGGTCAACTTGTTCCACACATTCTAAGGAACTCGTGACCTTACCTTGAAGTTGGCACCCCATTCACGAAATTTCACACAATTGCTCTCTTCTATTTTAGGAATCATAGGTTTGCTACAAAATTCTCTGGTTGATCCTCTCGTTCCAACCAATTTCTAACTATGAGTGATTCCCGCATAGATGTAACACCCCGTAATTCTGCTTAATTCTAAATTACGTAAGTAGAGTAATATAATGGGATTAAATATGCTTTAATTAAATTACGTGAGTAGAGTAATTTAATGTGATTAAATATGTTTGATTTAAATTACGTGAGTAGAGTAATTTAAATAGATATTATATTAATAAAGAAAAATATGTGTTATAGAAAATTTACTAAGGTGAGTAGAAATTTTCAATGCTGATATGTACGGTCTAGTGACTATATGGACGTACCGGATATAACTCGACAAAATTAAGAATGAGAGTAGAAAAATATTTACGATACTCAAATGATAATTTAGAGTCTATGGTTGATTCCAAAAGGGTCGAATTAGTCAAAATAGTGTACCCGGGGGTACGAGTTGAGTGTCGGGTCATTTTCGCGCTAAACTGGGACCATTCGGGGGCATTTTGGTCTCTTTTCAATTATGGGAAAGAAGACCTACGAATTTTTGTAACCCTATATCTGATTATAAGAGTGGTGGCTAGGGTTAGACAGTTAGAGTTACACCATAGCCATTAGAGAGAGAGAGAGAGAGAGAGAGAGAGAGGCAAATTCCTTAGGCAATAAGGAAGGAGGGATCATCTTCGGAAGATTTCACCACTAAGATTGTTGGGAAGAAGGATTGAGACACCAATATCATCAATCATCATCAACAACCACGAAATCAGACCCTACAAATCTTAAGGCAAGTGGTTATTTGTAAAATAATTGAGTTATAATACCCATGTTTAAGCTTGAGGAAGAACATGATTTTTATGATATTCTTGGGAGTAAACAGTTGATAATAATCCATGATTGATTAGGATTTGCATGTAGGACGTTTTTGAATTACCAAGTAGGTTTATATCATAGAAAATCTGATGAGAATTCGTATGAAAATCTGGTATTTTGATGAAAAATATAAAGAATGCAGTTTTAGGGTTCTTGAATATTATGGATATTTTCAGTGAATTTAGCCAAGATTTATAATGATTTTGTTGTTTTAAATCGTTAGTAATCATCCCAGAACATGTAGGAATGATTAGAAATTGTTGGTTGTGAATTTGATGGCTTATCATGAAAGTTAGAGATGTAAAAATGGTGAAACCCGTAGGAAGAAGATGAACTGGGTCTGTCACTGCTTGATCGATCGATCGACCCTGGAGTATCGATCGATCGAAGCAGTCGATCGATCGACCATCTTCCTTCGATCGATCGACCCTGTCTGAACTATAGAAAGTTGTGTAGAAATTTCTTTAATTGCCGTTACTTAATGGGAACCTTAGAATTGATATTTTTCCTATGAGGGGACTTGGAAATTACCAGTAGGTGTACCATTAGGTTCCTCCACTAATGATTGAGTAGGAATGTTGGAGAAATGGAATGACGGTAGAACGATTGACTTAGCCGTGAGTTGAAATGGTTAATATAATTACGGAAAGAGTGAGACTTAATTCCGGAAAGAAAATACCAGTAGGTTAAAGTTAACTTAACTACTGAATTAAGGGAGGGGTAACTAGGACCCTTAGAGTTACGCGAATACTCGAATAAATACAATAGTGAGATATGTTGTAATTAATAAGTACGGAGAATATAAGAAAAATATATTACGTACGGGTATGATTTACTAGGTCGGGTGCGTACCTACTAAATTTATATAAATAGTTTTGGGTTAAGAGAATATTACCTAAATTAATTATGTTAGGGTCGATGTGACATTCCGAACTAACATAAGACTATTATAAATTTGGGGTCGATGTTTAATGCCGAACCAAACTTTGAACTGGTGCCGCGATGAAAGAGTCCCGAACCAGAATATGTGTCTATATTTATATTTATAGATAGTTGGGGTCGATGAACCATTCCGAACCAACTTTCACTTGGAGTCGATGAATTATTCCGAGCCAAGGGTCCTTTGTGTGTAATAAAAGGATATATTAGTGGTAACTAATATTATATACATTGTTGTGGGATAAAATGTTTTATGTGCTAAATCTACAAATTGAGAATAGTAGACAATGAAATGATAAGTAAATGTCTCAGTAATAATTTATAGCATGATGTAATTATTACAAGAATAAGGTAACAAGCAGTTATTGAGTTAACTACAGATATGGACAGTATAACTAGGTAGACCAAGTTTCCTCTATAGTTATATACTATGTAAGAGAGGTGAGGAGGTACAAGGGAGAGTGCGAAACCTTAATGTGTGTAATCAATAACTTAATTGTGATAACCGCTTGCAAAATATTTTCAAATGTTTTGAGTACTAACTCTTGCTATGTAAATTTTTAAAAACCTTTTAGGTGCCCAGCCACAAGGACATCCAGCTTGATTTCATGTCAGAGATTTGGGAGCTGCAGCCAGTGTGGAGGTTGAAGGGATTGTTTAGACGCTTCCTCTTTTTCATTTCTAGTGCAGGATCTCAGTTTTATTATTTCTAGTTGGAATATGTCGTTCCACCTTTACTATTACAGTTTATTCTAGTTATGGATTTGAAGTTGTCTTTGGGCCGTGGTTTACGGCAAGACTTTATTTGCTTTCAGATTTTTATATACTGAGCATTCATATCTAGTTTTGGTTATGTGTGGTTTGGATTATTTATTGTTTTAAGAAAGATAAAAATTTGGCACCCGTTTTAATTACATTTAGGTGGTTAGTAATTTTAAAAAGGCGTTCGACAGTGATGCTAAGAATGAACCATTTAAAAAACCTGTTTATATTAAAATAAGGCTTGATCACCCAAGGTTTAATTAGGCAGGGTGTCACAGATGGTATCAGAGCATCAGGTTCTAGTGTCCATAGGATCTGTACGGCTTACTACGATTCAGCGTTACGTTTGTTTGTATTAGAGCCCTACTATTAGGATTGTTGATAAATTTCCAACTGTTGCGTTATCGTACTTCTGCTCTTAAATTTTGTATAAATCTGTACTTATACAATTTGAATCTTATTTCAGATGCCGCCAAGGAGATTGAGAGCAGAGAGGGATGAAGCCAGAGAGAAGGTGAGGGAGGCTCATCAGGAGCCACAGGTACCGATACCACCACCCCCACCTGAGCTAATCTCCACTACTCAGGTTGCAGTGATAGTGGCTCAGGCAGTTGAGACAGCAATGAGGGCAATGGCAGCCCACTTTCCACAGCCCCAAGTACCTCCCCCTGTGGCACCGGCAGTGCAAGTTCCGGCGGGACCATCTACTTGGCAACGAGTCAGGGAGACATTTCAGAAGGGGCACCCACCCGAGTTTCAGGGTAGTAATGATATAGTGGAAGCGTGCAACTGGAAGAAGAATATCCAGCGCCACTTGTGCATGCTAGAGTGCACCGGAGTGCTGGAACAGATGCTATCCACTTTTCGTCTGTCAGGAGCGGCCCTACAGTGGTGGGAGTCAGTTACCACCACCGAGGAGAGAGATACTTTGTCTATTTCTGAGTTTTGGGTGCGGTTTGACCGCAAGTATTTCCCTCCAGCAGTAGAGTCAGAGATGAGAAAGAAGTTCAGCGAAGTGGTTCAGGGTGATCGCTCAGTTACTGACTACGAGGAGGAGTTTACCCGCTTGGCCAATTTTGTGCCAAACGAGGTGAGCAATGAGGAGAGGAAGAAGTCCAAATTTATGGAGGGCCTAACCTGGAGAATCAGACATCACTTAATTGGTAATCCGACATTGGTAACCTACACAGATGTCGTCAATGCCGCTCTACTACATTGTCAGTATCACCATTTTCATACTAAGGGAAGTAAGAGGGGTGAGCCTAGCCAACCGGGCAAGGTGGATAGAGGTAGTGGCAGTAGTGCAACACAGCAGTAGGCAGCGGGTCAGTTGGGACAGGATTCCAGACAGGGGAACCCTGCCAAGAAGTTTAAGCACGGGAAGTATCGCTTCGACCGACAGGGCCAGCAGGGTCCTCAACAACCAGTCCCTCAGGGTCGACAGGGCCAGGGTAATCAAAATGGGGGACAACAAGGTCAAGGGCAACAGGGCCAATGTCAGGGCCAATAGGGCCAAGGACAAAGACAGTTCCAGGGGAAGTGCTTCACTTGTGGTCAGCAGGGTCATAAGAGCAGAAATTGTCCACAGCAAGACCGGGCACGACAGCAGGGTGCCCAACAGGGGCAGCAGGCACCGTTAGCTCCAGCAGCAGTACAAGCCCCACAGTCAGGGCAGATGCAGTACGGACGTGTGTTCAACATCCGTGACATTCCATTTCAGCCAGCACCGCCGGCAGTTGCGGGTATGTTTCCTATTCATGGGCTTGAGGGGAATGTTTTATTTGACACTGGGGCAACGCATTCATTTATTTCCACTAGATTTGCACGGGCAGCCGGCCTATTAGCGACAACAGACACTCATCTTATGTGTGTGGAGTCACCGATGGGTAGTGGGTCCCTCATACACTCGATTTGTAAGGGTGTGGACATTATGGTCGGGAGATTGAGTCTAGCGGCGGACCTTCTAGTGCTGGATATGGCGGGATATGACGTCATCCTAGGCATGGATTGGTTGGAACATAATAGGGAAATGGTAGATTTTTATGAGAGGACCATCGTGTTCTCTATCCCGGGGCAGGAGATGTTCCTTGTGGCTATGCCACTTCCCGAGGGAGGATCGCGAACTCACTTATATTATATTGAGGAGGAGACCTCACATGGGGTGGTCGTTTCTCTGGACTCAATCCCAGTTGTGAGGGACTTTGAGGATGTCTTTCAGGAGATACCAGGGTTACCACCTAGCAGAGAGATAGAGTTCGTAATTGATCTCACACTAGGGACGAGACCGATTACCAGAGCACCATATCGCATGGATCCTTCAGAGATGCGGAAACTGGGAGAGCAAATCCAGCAACTGTTAGGACAGGGTTTTATTCGACGGAGTACATCGCCATGGGGTGCGCCAGTACTATTTGTGAAGAAAAGGGATGGTTCACTTCGTTTGTGCGTACATTACAGAGAGTTGAACAAAGTAACGATACGTAATAAGTATCCATTACCGAGGATTGACGACTTGTTTGATCAATTGAGAGGGGCTGCATACTTCTCAAAGATCGATTTGAGATCGGGTTACCACCAATTGCGCATTCGTGAAGAGGATGTACCTAAGACCGCTTTCCTGTCGCGGTACGGGTCATATGAGTTCAGAGTGATGCCTTTTGGGCTAACTAATGCACTGACGGTATTCATGGATCTCATGAACAGGGTATTCAGGGAGTTTTTGGATCAGTTTGTGATTGTATTTATAGACGACATTCTGATTTACTCCTGTACGGAGGAGGAGCACGCAGAACACTTACGATTGGTCCCACAGACATTGCGGAACCATCAGTTATACGCCAAATTTGAGAAGTGTGGATTTTGGCTTCGGGAGGTGCAGTTCCTAGGCCACGTCGTATCTAGCAGGGGCACTGCTGTTGACCCGAGTAAGGTATCGGCGGTGAGGGAGTGGGGACAGCTCATGACACCGACAGAAATCCGCAGTTTCTTAGGTTTGGCTGGTTATTATCGTCGCTTCATCAAGGGATTCTCAAAAATTACCGGACCGTTGATGAATCTGACTCGGAAGGGAATTCCCTTTGTATGGAGTGATAGTTGCCAGTTAGCATTTGACTAATTGAAAGACATGTTGACATCAGCCCCCGTTCTTACCTTGCCTAAGAGCGGAGTGGAATACCGAGTTTATACTGATGCGTCCTTACAAGGACTTGGGGGTGTGTTAACAGGAGGAGAATGCTATAGCTTATGCGTCATGAAAGCTTAAGCCACATGAGAAGAACTACCCCACCCAAGACCTCGAGTTGGCAGCGGTTGTTTTTTCTTTAAGGATTTGGAGACACTATCTTCTGGGCGAGCAGTTTACGCTATTCACGGATCATAAGTCATTGCAATATCTGTTCACTCAGAAGGACCTGAACATAAGGCAGAGAAGGTGGCTTGAATTCGTGAAGGACTGCCAATTTGATATACAGTACCATCCTGGTAAGGCTAACATGGTGGCAGACGCGTTAAGCAGAAGACCTATCGGAGAGTTAGCAGAAGTATGGAAGGCAAAGTGGAGTGAGCTCCGACACGAGGATGATATGGCAAGAGCATGTATGGCAGTTCTAGCTATCACTTCCGAGAACGTTATGCGGATAGTGAGGGCACAAGCAGAAGACCCATTTTATCAGGATAAAGTACGACAGATACTGGCCAAGGGGGCAGAGTTCTACTCCATCAGTTCAGAGGGTGGACTACGCTTCAACGGTAGACTGATAGTACCCGAAGACGATGATTTGAGGCATGCCGTTATGACGGAGTCGCACGGGTTAAAATTCTCGGTACATCCAGGTGGGGACAAGATGTACCAGGATATGCGACGAGTATATTGGTGGTCAGGTATGAAACGAGATATTGCAGAATTTGTCTCAAAGTGTGTTACATGCCAACTCATAAAAGTTGACCATAAGAGGCCTTCAGGAATGCTACAACCACTAGAGATTCCCGTGTGGAAGTGGGAGAGTATCTCAATGGATTTTATTACCGGGTTACCAACCTCGCAGAAGGGCCACGATTCCATATGGGTGATAGTGGATCGTTTGACTAAGGTCGCACATTTCTTACTGGTTCGTACGGATTACGATACGATGCGATACGCGCAGCTTTTTATTTCAGAGATTGTTAAGCTGCACGGAGTTCCTATTAATATCGTGTCGGACCGAGATAAGATATTTTTGTCGCATTTTTGGCAGAGTTTTTAGGAGGCCATGGGCACCGACTTACGGTTGAGTACGGCATATCACCCACAGATGGACGGCCAGACGGAAAGAGTAAACCAGATGCTAGAGGACATGCTAAGAATGTGTATTCTAGATTTTGGGGGAAATTGGGAGCCATATCTTCCTTTGGTGGAGTTTGCGTATAATAACTCTTACCAATTCATTATTGGCATGGCTCCATTCGAGGCGCTTTACGAGAGGCCTTGTCGTTCACCCGCTTGTTGGTTAGAGGTGGGGGATAACAGACTTTTAGGGCCAGAGATGATACAGGAGACTTCCTCCAAAATAGAGTTGATTCGAGGACGTATTCGAATAGCCCAGGATAGGCAGAAGAGTTATGCTGAGGCCGGCAAAAGGCATGTGGAATTAGATGTGGGAGACCAGGTGTTAATTCGAGTATCTCCTATGAAAGGGGTTACGAGGTTTGGCAAAAAGGGGAAGTTAGCAACGAGATATGTGGGGCCGTTTCCTATCATTGAGAGAGTGGAACCGGTAGCTTACAGATTGGGACTCCCTGAGCATCTTCAGCGAATACACGATGTGTTCCATGTAGCATCGCTAAAGAAATACAAGAGGAGCGAGAGAGCCTTCTGGTACATTACACTGGAGGAGATCGATTTGCAGCCAGATATCTCATATGAAGAAAGACGCGTGGCGATCCTGGATTATAGTGAGCGCAAACTAAGATCCAAGGTGGTGCCCTTAGTACGAGTACAGTGGGGACACCACAATATGGATGAGTCCACATGGGAACGGGAAGAGGATATGCGAGAACAATATCCAGAATTATTCATAGCAGGTATTTTTTTTTCTAATTTCGAGGATGAAATTCCTTTTGTAAGGGGGGAAGCATGTAACACCCCGTAATTCTGCTTAATTCTAAATTACGTAAGTAGAGTAATTTAATGGGATTAAATATGCTTTAATTAAATTACGTGAGTAGAGTAATTTAATGTGATTAAATATGTTTGATTTAAATTACGTGAGTAGAGTAATTTAAATAGATATTATATTAATAATGAAGAATATGTGTTATAGAAAATTTACTAAGGTGAGTAGAAATTTTCAATGCTGATATGTACGGTCTAGTGACTATATGGACGTACCGGATATAACTCGACAAAATTAAGAATGAGAGTAGAAAAATATTTACGAGACTCAAATGATAATTTAGAGTCTACGGTTGATTCCGAAAGGGTCGAATTAGCCAAAATAGTGTACCCGAGGGTACGAGTTGAGTGCCGGGTCATTTTCAGGCTAAACCGAGACCATTCGGGAGCATTTTAGTCTCTTTTAAATTATGGGAAATAAGACCTACGAATTTTTGTAACCCTATATCTGATTATAAGAGTGGTGGCTAGGGTTAGACAGTTAGAGTTACACCATAGCCATTAGAGAGAGAGAGAGAGACAAATTCCTTAGGCAATAAGGAAGGAGGGATCATCTTAGGAAGATTTCACCACTAAGATTGTTGGGAAGAAGGATTGAGACACCAATATCATCAATCATCATCAACTACTACGAAATCAGACCCTACAAATCTTAAGGCAAGTGGTTATTTGCAAAATAATTGAGTTATAATACCCATGTTTAAGCTTGAGGAAGAACATGATTTTTATGATATTCTTGGGAATAAACAGTTGATAATAATCCATGATTGATTAGGATTTGCATGTAGGACGTTTTTGAATTACCAAGTAGGTTTATATCATAGAAAATCTGATGAGAAATTCGTATGAAAATCTGGTATTTTGATAAAAAATATAAAGAATGCAGTTTTAGGGTTCTTGAATATTATGGATATTTTCAGTGAATTTAGCCAAGATTTATAATGATTTTGTTGTTTTAAATCGTTAGTAATCATCCTAGAACATGTAGGAATGATTAGAAATTGTTGGTTGTGAATTTGATGGCTTATCATGAAAGTTAGAGATGTAAAAATGGTGAAACCCGTAGGAAGAAGATGAACTGGGTCTGTCACTGCTTGATCGATCGATCGACCCTGGAGTATCGATCGATCGAAGCAGTCGATCGATCGACCATCTTCCTTCGATCGATCGACCCTGTCTGAACTATAGAAAGTTGTGTAGAAATTTCTTTAATTGCCGTTACTTAATGGGAACCTTAGAATTGATATTTTTCCTATGAGGGGACTTGGAAATTACCAGTAGGTGTACCATTAGGTTCCTCCACTAATGATTGAGTAGGAATGTTGGAGAAATGGAATGACGGTAGAACGATTGACTTAGCCGTGAGTTGAAATGGTTAATTTAATTACGGAAAGAGTGAGACTTAATTCCGGAAAGAAAATACCAGTAGGTTAAAGTTAACTTAACTACTGAATTAAGGGAGGGGTAACTAGGACCCTTAGAGTTACGCGAATACTCGAATAAATACAATAGTGAGATATGTTGTAATTAATAAGTACGGAGAATATAAGAAAAATATATTACGTACGGGTATGATTTACTAGGTCGGGTGCGTACCTACTAAATTTATATAAATAGTTTTGGGTTAAGAGAATATTACCTAAATTAATTATGTTAGGGTCGATGTGACATTCCGAACTAACATAAGACTATTATAAATTTGGGGTCGATGTTTAATGCCGAACCAAACTTTGAACTGGTGCCGCGATGAAAGAGTCCCGAACCAGAATATGTGTCTATATTTATATTTATAGATAGTTGGGGTCGATGAACCATTCCGAACCAACTTTCACTTGGAGTCGATGAATTATTCCGAGCCAAGGGTCCTTTGTGTGTAATAAAAGGATATATTAGTGGTAACTAATATTATATACATTGTTGTGGGATAAAATGTTTTATGTGCTAAATCTACAAATTGAGAATAGTAGACAATGAAATGATAAGTAAATGTCTCAGTAATAATTTATAGCATGATGTAATTATTACAAGAATAAGGTAACGAGCAGTTATTGAGTTAACTACAGATATGGACAGTATAACTAGGTAGACCAAGTTTCCTCGATAGTTATATACTATGTAAGAGAGGTGAGGATGTCCAAGGGAGAGTGCGAAACCTTAATGTGTGTAATCAATAACTTAATTGTGATAACCGCTTGCAAAATATTTTCAAATGTTTTGAGTACTAACTCTTGCTATGTAAATTTTTAAAAACCTTTTAGGTGCCCAGCCACAAGGACACCCAGCTTGATTTCATGTCAGAGATTTGGGAGCTGCAGCCAGTGTGGAGGTTGCAGGGATTGTTTAGACGCTTCCTCTTTTTCATTTCTAGTGCAGGATCTCAGTTTTATTATTTCTAGTTGGAACATGTCGTTCCACCTTTACTATTACAGTTTATTCTAGTTATGGATTTGTAGTTGTCTTTGGGCCGTGGTTTACGGCAAGACTGTATTTGCTTTCAGATTTTTATATACTGAGCATTCATATCTAGTTTTGGTTATGTGTGGTTTGGATTATTTATTGTTTTAAGAAAGATAAAAATTTGGCACCCGTTTTAATTACATTTAGGTGGTTAGTAATTTTAAAAAGGCGTTGGACAGTGATGCTAAGAATGAACCATTTAAGAAACATGTTTATATTAAAATAAGGCTTGATCACCCAAGGTTTAATTAGGCGGGGTGTCACATTAAACTACTCGCTATGTCCCTACTCAACATCGACTTCTACTTGTAATGACTCACATTATCTCACACTTATTACTCCCCTTATTTTCTTAGCGCCTCTCGAAAGTTCCGACCAATGCAATTTTCTCTACGATGTGCATTGGTAAACCTGTATACCTTACTAACATCATCATTCAACCTACGTGCAAGTCACTTTCAACTCTTTACAAGGTAAAACTCCGCTCCGAGTGTTTTCCATAATAGTTAAATTTTATCATTCTCAAGAAATACCCTTAAATGGCTTCCCATATCCTTCCAACTAAATCCGTGTTTGCTACTCTGATTTTACAAGTAGATATGGATTCTCTTCCTTCTCACCACGCTTAATCCACTCAACCAGGTACACTTCATTACGTCATTCGCACAGACATATATTCCACGTATCTATCCTCACGTCTCTTCAACTCGAATGATTCGAGCAACAGCTAACCAGGATGCCCACACACCCTATGAACTGTGCATACTAGTGTAAGCATCACCTACGCTGCACACATAACACCAAATTCTTTATTTCCCTTATGACACAACGTTTTTACAACACTTGGGTACTCTCAAACCTTTTTATCATCATTCCACCCTTCGATTGGGTGATAAAACAAAACTTCCAATGTTTCCTTACCACACAACTGGCTCCACTGGCCTTAAATCGTCACTTAACTTTAACTTACATTCATAATTACCGGTTCTTATGACGACCGAGGTACTAGACTCATTGACTAATGACCAAACATCTCTCTACTTCCAACCTTATGCTAAGTTTCATGCGTGGGATGTCTCGTAAAGCGAAATCCAGACAAGGAATCCCCCGATACATTACTACCTAGCATAGTCGCTTATTAAAATCCGTTGGGTCCACCGTCCATAACTTATAATCTTCTAGTCCATCTCTTGACAGAAAAACTACCTCTCTTCCCGCATTTGTACTGAAACAATGAACTTTTCACTAATAACTCTCCTCAATTTTCCATTTGACCCTCTCCCAAGCATACTACATTAGGTGAGTTTGATTCGGCTTCTCTTTCGACTATTGCAGCAATTGGAATTCGTAGGCTATCACTACACCAAATATTCTATATTGCAACTAATAAAAAAAATGAATTGCAAGTGTTCAGAACACTTATAAATTTTGCAACGGCTTTAAACACTTACAAAATTTATAAGTGTTCCAAATCGTTGCAAAATGAAAATTTTAACACATACAAGGACCTTAAGGCACATGATTCTCACGTGCTTAGGACTTAACCCTTATGAAAAGTGTCAAAATTCTCCTGTCCCTCCTGATTCTCATCTTTCCCTTCGCGCTAACCATCTTGACAAACCCCAATCTCTCATCTTCTGATCTATCTTCAACGATTATCAATATCGACAAACAACAGGTAAGATTTTGTGGGTTTTTCTTAGCTATTGAAAATGTAACCCCCCTCTCTCTCTCTCTCTCTCTCTATATATATATATATATATATATATATATATATGTATGTGTGTGTGTGGGTGGATGGGGTCTGTGTGTGTGTGGGTGGGTGGGTGGGTGGGTGGGGTCTGTGTGTGTGTGTGTGTGTGTGTGTTATCAATTTCTTTGCTGATTTTCTCTATTTGTTGGATATTATCAATATCAATGGCGGAATCACAATCTTCTTCAAAGGTAGATGTTCACATCGCTTATTCCAAGAACCCTAGCTTATGTTGTTGGCAGGTTTGCTCCATATACCTCTTATACATACATATATAAATATGTAATTTCATTTTATTAAGTTAAATGAATGAATTTTATGTGTAATTATAGCTAGACACAAGATTTCGGCACATTTGAATCATGTGAAAACCTAGAATTGGTCAATATTTATTTAGTTATTAAATTTGGTGGAGATGGTACATGCGATGAAGAGACGATGATTGTAATTTTAATCACCTGACACATATATGTTTTGTGTCCACTTGCTTCATATAGGTTTTTTGTCCACTTGATTCCCACCCCACCAATTAAACCTGGAACAAAAAGCTTACTGCGATTAAAGTGCTTATGTGGCGGCATCTTACGAAACAAGAAAAAAAGGTTTGGGTGTATGGAAAATACTAATTTGTTTATATGTGTGTTTGTATGGATATAATGAGGCATATTGGCATCGCCTTATTTAATGTACATAGATCAAGTATGCATGGTAGTCCAAAAAGACATGTATTTAGGAATATTCATATTTACTTGTGTGTGTGTAGGAAGATGTACAAGTCACTGTTTTTACTTTCATGTTTTCATATCAATCTAGTGGTTAGAGGAGGCATACGCATTGTGTGTCACAATTTCTTTTGGGAAATGTGGAAACAAATCGGAAAACAAGTGTCTTAAATTCACACGACGAGAAAAAACGATTCAAATTTCTTCCTTCGATACATAGCATATGTTTTCCTTTCATAAACACAACTTCTTGCCTTCTTATTCTTGGGTACTTAGTATATACTAAAATCTCAAGTGAGTTATTATGCTTGCAACCATATTTCAATTAGCATACGCTTACATGTACAGGAAGCAAAACTATGCTCGCCAATTGAATATCTAAAGCCGAAGGCATTAGATTAAGAGTTTGCTTAATTGATTTGCTTAAGAATTTGCTTAATTGATTTGTAACCATATTTCAATTAGCATACGCTTACATGTATAGGTTTGCTTTCTGGATGATTAAGAATTTAATGTGCATTATCTCTGGGTCAATGCCAGGCATATGGTTGTATGACCATGCAAAGACGTCCATGAATTCTTTCAAGAGTTCTTCCAATTATGACCGCTCATACTCCTTGAGCGCAGACTTTATCCTAATCTCAAGTATATTGCTAATACAATCGAGATTGATAACAATAATCTCATTATCATTAGTTTGAATGCGGTTACGTTGTTTAATTCTTTCCATATTGAGATCAGTTAAGGATTTTTATTTATTAGATCATCTTCATCAATTTTTTGGTAGGAATCAATGCAATTATATAAGACACAACAAGATAGTCAAAATCTTCATTCACTTCATTAAAAACATTTTTTGGAAATACAAAATTGAGAACCTCATCAAAAGAGGCCTCGTTTACATTGATATTAGCATCAAAAAAAGAAGGAATAGATTTAGGTTCATTTTACAGAGGGTAAATAGCAGGAGTCGGGTTGGATATATCTTGGATAATAGGAACATTGTGTCAATTAAGGAGAATATTTTCAGTAGGGGCGATCTTTGCAAACGGGTCAGACAGCTCATCCTTGGCATGTGTCATGTAGAGATCAATACTCAGTGTGTGGAGACCAAAAAACTCATCGTTGTCACTGATCTCAGAACTTTCAGTGATTTCAGTGCTTGAAGAGTTTGAATTCACATTTTTGATGGTCAGGGGTTTAACTTCATGCTTCAGATCTTTAGTCCAGATGATCTTGTATTTAAAGAAGATTTCCAAATTGGGTTTTAATATCTTCTCGAAGGGGTCGTACCACGGTTTGGGTAAACCAAAGAAGGGGAAATTTCTTCCTTCCTTGGTAAATCGCCCATTTAAGGAGTCTCCTAAGATGGCCTCTTTTCTTTTCAATTCTTTCTTCCCATATATGGCTACAGAGGTCCATGATTTCAACTAGTGATGGTTAGTAACCCGGACCGCAAGGGGAAAATCTTCTTTGAGGAATAGTAGTTCAAAAATTCCCTATTGACGGCGACTTAGCCCCATTCGGGCATAAAATGCATATTCTTGAACATTTGGATCACATTGACATTGCCATGTGGGTTGTTCTTTGGTCATACTCTGTTTTTGAAGTTATCCTCTGTTGGAATAGGAAATGGATCAATTTTGAAACCTGAGAGGAGCATGTCATTAGCCCCATGCTGGATTTCCAAAATAAATTTACTTGTGTCGATGCCATCAAAGTTTTAGGCATTCTCGGTGATAGCAATGATTTGAAGAATTTTGCATATTGGCATGTACACTAAGTATCTTACTAAGATTATCGAAAGAAGAATTTTGCATACACTTGATGGGGTATGTCATTGACTTTGAAGTTAGTTTAAAATCCTACTTCATAATCAGTTTTTGTAAATAAATATTTGATTTTTTTGCAATTTCTTCAATGATGAAAAACCCATTTGTTGCTTTAGAGTTTGATAGTTCATTGAGTAAACACTTGATTGATGCTTTTCATTACAAAAGCTTATGTGACGAGAAGCCTATGATATGTATATTAAGCTTCAAAGTGTGCCTGCTTTGTGATTCTTATGTTGTGATAGCAGAGTAAACACATTACATTAATGACAGATCCTATAGTTCGCATATGGTCTTTGGGTGGATTATAGTTGCGTAACCAATGGAAATAGTGTTGGGGGGGGGTGGGGGGAGGAGTATGGGAGTTGGGGCAATTTTGGTCCATGATTTCAACTAATTCAGATTTCATTTCCTCTTAATGGAGCACTGAGTTACTTCTGTTTTATATCTTTTTATATTAAGTTCGAGAACGGCTCTGAGTGGCTTCCGCCTTCTTTGAGCTGGTTCAGTATAGTGAACAGTCTATCGAGAGAATCTTTTACCTTAGATGTTCATGGGTTACTGAGCGCTCAAACACCGCGTTCCATCCAAGTCCCTTCTGGGCCAAGGCGTGGCATTTCACTGAGAATATCCACTCTGGTTTCAAAGAGGTCTTGAGCCTTTATGTAGGAGAATTTACAGGTCTTGAAGGTCAAATAACCTTCATGCCTTGACAACATCCGTCATCCACAATATCACCCACATCATTTGATATGTTGTTTCTGATTTGGCCTTGGTACAAGTTCTACCAGTCTACCAGACAGGTAACATCTAGGCTCTCGAGATGCACTACACTCAATAAACCATTAATGCACAACCCTCCTAAACTATATGTATCACATGAATTCACTTTTCACCCTTCTCATTTGTTATGCCCAAATTTTATATAAATAATCCCTTCAAAAATATTTCTGTAAGTAGAAAATGTGGTATTTTGTTCTTACTAACTGTTTACTTCAAAATTTATCATGAAAAAAGTAAAGAATTATGTTTGTTATACATTTAGTATTTTTAGTGATTAAAATTTATTCACATTGTCTTCTTGTTTTCCTTGTCCTTTTTGAGGTTTCAATAATTACCTTTAGCTCCCATGCATACCTTCAATATCATGCTGCAATTTAAAACAACTGAAGTGGCATCTGGTCTTTATCTTTCTATAAACAGGAGAGGAGATAGGTGCCCCAATAAGAAAACATATGGTGAAAATGGTAACAGTAGATGAAAGTAAATAGGAGGTGTGGGTTGGAGAACTAGAAAATGGATGTCTGTACAGGACAGTGGCTGCCCAATAGCATAAACTCCATGAAGTAGTAATAGCAGTAATAGCAGATTTTTTCTGTTAGCTTGAGAACTCAACTACCTACTCCAGCATCCTACCTTCCTAAACTCACTCACCTATATTGCCTACTTCGCTTGCTTTCATGGATCCCTTGATGAGAAATGAACTCTTCTTATTATTACTGTATGACCTGCTTAGCTGGCTGACCGCACTATGATACAAAGCAGATGAGGGACCTGCTGCTGGAAAATCTTGAGGCCACTTGACTGGTAGCGATATGGTATTTTTGGAGCCGTTGGGAAAATGATCATTTCATTGATCTTGAGTCATTTCATACCCAAAACACATTACAACACAACACACATAGATTCCCTCTCTAACAGTTTGATTTAACACGTGAATGAAATGCATACAAAGACTTAAACTCACAATTAATTGGTATCAACTTTGATATTTGGTACAAAATGTTGGTACAACTTATTTGACAATAATCTTAGTAACACATTTTAGGATTAAAGTACACTCACCCAATCTGAAAAGTAATAACGCCACATGAAACATCTCTACTTATCGATTCTCCAAAGTAATAACACCCCTTGACACATTTCTCTCCCAATCTGAAAGGTGAAACCCTCACCCCTCGAAGACATTTTATGTAATATTCGTTTAGGTTACTTCCTGTAGATATAAATTTTATAAGGATTTATAAGAATGATTGTGTTATGTCTCAAGAATGATAGTGTTTTTGTCTCAAGGAAAAATATACATACATGTCTGTATGTCCTTTAGGTATATGTTGTTTGTATATCACATGTTTTTATAGTTTTTGAAGCCAAAGTAGTACTTTTTTTTACTGATGCATTTTAATTGGTATTTTATTGCAGCAATGTTACCAAAAATTGACAGGGGAGGATGATATCATGCTTTGTATACCGTAATCATGTTCGAGGGTGGTCAGTTGGTAGCTTATTTGTTGTGATCGTAGCCTCCTAGGCTCCTTCTGATTCCTCTCTCTCGGTTGCGAGGTGCTTTTAACATTTAATTTTTATCATGATTTGATATTATTAATATATGTATATGCATTAATTTTAGATTGTTTAGAAATATGACAATTTTGAGAGGAAACGGACATTAACATCAGCACTACTTTATTTTCTTATTTTAGACATCTAAGTATTGGGAAGATTCAGTCACGATCTCGAGCACTTCGAATGCCGGGTTACCACCGCCGAATAGTTCAAATCACAGTGATCCGGTTCAGATATTAACTTGCACAAACGCAAAAAGAAAGGTATATGCATTGTGTGAAATCTGAATTTACATGCTGTTTTTTTTAGCAATCCAAAACGTGATCTGAAAATCTTCTAATCATGAAACTAAGCATTTTATGAATACATTTGTGACATGAAGTATCAAGATGTTAAGAGTGAACATGTCAATTGTTGTTCTATTTTATATGTGAACTAACTAAATATTTATGCTTGGCATTAGTTTATCATTTTTTGATCCTTTCCAAAAACCAATGTGTAGTTATCATTGTACACAATTGTTGTTTTAATTTTCTATACTAGTTTTTGTTACTAACATAAACTAATCAGTTATTTGTTGTACTAGTTTTGATTTATTGATTTTGTTTTAATGCCTTTTTTATAGTTTTCGTGAGGAGTGGTGAGTGGTTCTACAAGGGTCGATTGGGTTGTACAAGGGGACCGATGGAACGAATACAACTTAAGGAGAGAGACACGGTGGTGGTAGCATTAATAGAGATGGCATTGGAGACTGTGGCATTGGGCAATGGTGACGTTACAGAGATGGAGGTTTTTTATTTTGGTTTGTGTTTTTTATTTAATGTAACGTTAATAAGTTTTGATTGTGTTAGTTAGTGCATTTTGTAACGATTTAGTAATATTGATTATTATTACATTGATGAATTTGTTGTAGAAATGCAAAGTTTTAATCTTGCCAAGAATTTGCTTCTATTGTTTGTTGTATTCCGCTTCTTTTTATCAATGTGAGGGTGGTGACATTTGGTGGATATTTTTTTTTAATATTTTAAATTATGTAAGTGTTCATAACACTTACAAAATGAGCATTGTTTTCCTTACGTATTAATATTTGTAAGTGTTTTGAACCGTTACAAAAAAATTATATATTTTCATTTGCAAGTGTTTATAACCGTTGTAAATTAAAAATGCTTGTTGAATTTTGCAAGTGTTCTGCAAGTGTTTAAAACACTTAAAAAAGTTTAATTTGTAAGTGTTCAGAACACTTGCAATTTTTTTTGTAACGGTTATACGCAACAGACATGTGTTCCCAATAAACACTTACAAATGACGTTTGCAACGGTTTTGAACACTTGCAAATTTTCTGCAACGCGCCAATTTATAAGTGTTTTAAGCACTTGTAAATGGAGTTTATAAGTGTTTAAGACACTTACAAATCGCCTGTTTTGGTGTAGTGTATGTCCTAGCGGTCTTTACAATCCTGGCCTCTTGTGCCATTATAGGGGTGCCCTCGACTACGGTCATCATCTTCGAACATACTTCATAACCTCCTAAGTCCGACCTCCACTATCCGCCCAATGGCCCTTATCTGCCATACTTCATTGTTCGATCACGTCCGAACACAAATAAGATTAACTAATATATTCATGATAGAAGGAGAACGAAATCCCACCAAAGAAATCAACAATCCTAAACATAGGGCTCAATTTCAAAGAAAGCTACGCTGGAAGCATAATAAGCTGCACAGATCCTAATAGACACTAGAATCTGATGTTCTGATACTGCTTGTAACACCCCGCCTAATTAAATACCGAGTGATCAGTCATTTATTAAATTAACATCAAGGTGAACGGTTGGTTCATTCTCAGCATCACTGTCATAAAATAATATTTTCTAATTTGAACATCCTAAATAATTAAGCTAAGTGTCAAAATAATTTGAAGTCTCATTTTTCCTTCATTAAATAAAAATATGAACACCTTTTTAATACCCAACAGTTCAAGAATCACATACATACTAAAGATGGCAATTAACACATGCAAGAATTAAACCATCTAAATAAACCAAACCAGGTTTAAGAACTATAAATGAATTCATCCTGACAATAGTTAACTCCCAAGGAGTACTGAATACTGGAAATATAAATAAACATAAATCTCTGACAAATCCAAATGGAATAGGAAATCGGGCGACACATGCCCTAACTATAAAGAACTAAAGTAAGAACAGAATCAATGACGAGGTCGTCTAAATCAAAGGCCTGCAACTCTCACATAAGTTACAGCACGTCCAATTCAAAGAATCTAAGCATGATTCCCCTGTGGCTGAGAACCTGTAATAAGTTTTAAAAATAGTTTAGCAAGTATTTAAATAGTTTTAAAAAATAGTTTATGCTTCCAGTGCCCGAGTGTAAAACAGTTTTAAAAATAGTTTCGCAAGCATTTAAAATTCTTACCGGCTAATATAACGACCATGTTAGTGCGCGACACTCTCTTGAGAATTCTCACCTCTCTTCTAGTGTGCACGCCAACCGTACTACTAATCACATAAGTCTATCTAACTTATTTGTCCATAAAGTTCTATCCCGAGAAGTACTAAGGCCTAATATTTAGTTTTAGAAAATCATTATCTTCCACATTCTTAAGTTACTTAGAACCACTTAGTATATCGTTACAAAATTCACGAACACTTTTTATAAAGCTGAAGCATTTATTCATTACTTAACTACTTATACACAGTAGAAAGTTTCCACCTATAAGTATATATATATATATCAATCACTCATATAAATATATATATACTATCTACACCCCACATAAATCTATGGTGCTGGCATACATTGCTATTAAGTCCCCGTATCACTCGTACTAAGGGAAATACTAGTTCGGAATCACTCTCGGACTGTATTAACACAATACACATAAAGATGGAGGCGAAGCATAGTTCCAAGTCATTAAGAGGTCAGCACATACCCCTCACGTCTCTTAGGACCGTCTGACTATCATTCTCCAATAGCCTGTACCAAGGAATCCTATGTTCTAGGGTACAAGTCAATATCCCCCATAAAGGTCACATCGAGATAAGACTGTCCCGACGTGGCAACCTCCATGATAGCAAGTAGCACGGGTATGATTTTTACATAGATACATAACATATGCATAGTCCCACTGTCATATATATAAATAATCACAGTTTCCAAATTAGGTGCGCCCACGACCCATAATTATAATTATCCGTTCTTAGCACAAATTACTCAATTATCTCGCATAACGAATTTGTCTCTTTTATTCTCATTTATAATTTATTTCCTACTTACTTCTCATCTCTCTAAGTATTCTCTCTCACTAAGTATAATTTCAGCAGGTATTCCCTCACTTACCTTATAGTCTAAATATTTCACGAGTCCCAATCTTTTAGTAAACATACGCACAATTTCCAATGTATAAATAACTCCCCATTAACCCACAATGTCATCCCATATAAATTTCACTCAACGGAGTCTACTTAGACCCTGATGGTCCTCTTCATAACCCATTATACTATTTAAAAGATATGCAAGGGTTCTCACGTATTTTATCCGAATTTAACAAAAAGGGGAAAAACATGCAGTTTTGGAGGGATTGATCGATCGAGGAATGGGGTCGACTGATCGATCGTCGATCGATCGATGCTCTTGGTCAATCAATCGATCAAGCAGTTCTTGCCCAGTTTTCTGCAATTTTCAACCTACGGGTTCAACCATTCTAACCCCTCCAAACCTCTAAAATTTCATCCCAAACTCCCAACCAAGTTATCCAAATGTGTAAGCAATGTATATAAACAAATTCTAGCGTAACAACATCAATAAATCCTCAACGAATCAATCAAAAAGGGGTTTAATCTCAGATTTATTTATAAAACCAAATTTTGCATGAATAATCACAAACCTCTATTTTAATCCAGCTTTTCTTCCTAAATATCATAATAAATTCGTGGGTAATCCTCTACATATGATCACGATTTGAGACTATATGGATTCTCCCTACAACACATATAAATTCTCTTCCAAAACATATAATTCTTCAATTAAATCATATGATTTTCATTCCTAGAGTAACATGGAAGGTATATTAACTTGGAAATTAGCAAGATAGATACTTTCCTGGGACTCAAGGATCTAATTTGTTGATGAAAATTATATGGTTGCGTTCCTCCTCGTGTGATCTACATTTTGATGGTGGTGGCGGTGCAATCGGGTGTGTTATAGGCCTTGGATTGCTTGGAAACTCTTCACCTTCTTCTCTAATCTCTTCACCTTCTTCTCTAATGGTTGGGCTTAGGTTTTGTGCTTGTTAACCCTAAGAGACAACTCCAAATGGCTAATATATACTAAGAAAATTCGTGGGTTTAATTATCCAAAAATATAAAATGTCTATATTACCCTCCCGGGATGTCAATTAGGCTTAAAAACGCCCCGAGATCCAAACTAAACTCCCAGGTATACTTTTCTGACTATCTCGACCCTTTCGGACATTTTGGCACACTCAAAACAACCATACGGGTGACTTATAATTTAATCACTTTTATAATAATAATTTAGTCCTGACACGACATAGGCGCGTCCCGACTTAAATTTCCATAATTGCCATTTTATTCACTCGTGACAATTTTAATAAAATCAATCTAATGTATTACTTTACTCATCTAGTAATATTCAACAAATTTTCAATAATTACTAACTCACGTCACGCTAGTAAATATTAAAAATAAATTTTTGGATTAATATCTCAATTAAATTTAAAAAATCCCTAGTTTTAAAGGCCATAAAAATACGGGGTATTACAATACTCTCCTAAAAGTAAAAAGGATGTACAAAGCTTTATGATCCGAGTAGAAACCTTGAATTAGTTTGTGTCTAGAGTAATATATAGATGCCTTCCACTCTTCAAGGTGTTAATAAATAAATTTGATTGGAGTGTAGTGGCATTTTGGGAGTTTAAGTGATACATGGGCTCCACACCACTAATTTCCATGTTGATCTTAGAAAAAAAATTATATGTATAATTTATTGTATCAGAGTCGACAATCATCTTGGCCTTAGTGAGAAATGAGGAGGGAGTTCAAAATCGGTATACTACACTAGCAAAGCCTATAGGGTCTTAAAGCACGTACCCAAGGATGGAAAAGCTAACAGTATATATAATCGAGGAGTTTCAAAGGATGAAACTATATTTCCAAACCCACATGGTGATAGTCTACACTAACCATAAGGAAAAGAAGTTCAAAAGATTGATGGTGTGGGAAATTGAAGCAAGGTGAAGAAGTTCAAACGACATTCCTTAGGATTTAAGCAAGGTGAAGAAGTTTTTGCCAAATTTATGGTATTTCAATTCGCCAGGATTCCATGGGTAGAAAGTTCACAAGTAGAGGCATTGGATCTCCTAGCTTCGACTACCCAAGTTGAACTCTAAAGAATTATTTCGATGGAAATCCTACTTCATCCAAGCATAGACGAAGATGACATTTGGGTTATAAAATTATATTTAGGGTCATCATGGATGGATGGATCTAATAGTATCGTACCTACAAATAGGAAAATTATCTAATGATCTGTAAGAGATAAGACACCTACATTAAAATGGGGAGGTATGTTATGGATGAAGACATTTTGTTCAAAAGGGTTTTGTGCTATCATTTTTGTGATTTTTCCATCCTAATGAAGTCAAGGCCTTAACTAAGTAAGTTCACGAGATCTTGTGTGGATCCCATGTTGTCGGGAGATCTCTAGTTAAAAGAGTGACCACGTAAGGCTATTATTGACCTACTATGAAAGAAGATTGTATGGAATATGTGAAGAGATGTGAAAATTTTCAGAGGCATGCACAATGAACCGTCACCCAATTGATGACTTAATACATATCACCGCCCCTAGACTTTCTCAAAATGGGGGATACACTTGGTTGGGACCTGTATGAATGTGACACCCCGCCTAATAAAATACCGGGTGATCAGTCCTATACCAAATTAAAACAGGAATCCCAGTTGGATCATCCTTAGCATCACTGTCGAAAACTTTTTAAAACTTACTAACCACCTAGTATTACAAAAACTGGTGCCAATTTTAACTTTTTAATTAAACAAAACAATACATGCGGAATTAAAATATAAACCATTCACACAACTGAATGAAAGTAAATAGAATAATAATTACACACTTGCCGAATAAATCACCGGCCACCAAATAAATAATCCAATACAAATATTCAACACATGAATGAATTACACCTGAAAATTGTACCGAGAAGTCTGGGCTACAAGCCCTAAATAAAACTGAGACTGATACAAGATTCCTACTCTAGGAATGAATGAATGATGCGTCTAATCCAAACTCCTGCTAGCATCCACATATACCGCAGCTCCGTGTCCCTGGAATAGAATATCAATCCTGGCGTCCCTCTGGCTGGACACCTAAAAGGTTTTGAAAATGGTTTTATAGCAAGGGTTAGAACCCAAAACATTTTGAATAACAAGTGAATTAACTGCATTAATTCAAAATGCATAAATGCGCTTCATATTTAAGTTAGTGTCGCACTCCCTTGAGGACATTCTCACTCCTCCACTATTGTGCACACCTATCGGTTCCCTTAACCCCACCTAGTTGTACTGCCCCGTCCAACTAGTCCTGGTATAACCTTCCCTTGCTATACTACTCTAACCCGGGTATAATGATTCTTGAATTATAAGTTATTTCACAATTAACTTAATTAATTCCTCTTAAATAGCAACATATAACCGTGTCACAAGTTATATAAAGTACATACATCACACACTGTATTATCACCTACATATAATATTTACTACCATATTATACGTACCTTTAGTAACATCCACACATATATCATACGTGTATCCATCCTTCTGAGTTTACCCTCACGATGATTTCCTCTAGAATGCTATCTCACTAGGTGTGCTCACAAAACCTAGTTTCCCCAAGTTAGAATCGCTCACCAACTTGGACCAAAATATAAACGAAGTGGAGGCGGTTATATTCCTTCCCTGAAAGTGAGATAAATCCCTCACCCATATATACCGGACGCTATGACCTGGGGATATACTCGCCCTACTCCTCAAGCTAGGGGATTCACCCACATCGCGCAACCTCCCTTGATAGCATTAGAGTATATAAATTGAATAAATATCTAGTCACTGATATTTACTATCACACACAATATTTACACACATATATATACTATCACTACACCGTATATATATACTATGAACCCCGGCTTTACCGTGTACTCAAAATCCCGTACACTGTCTGTATTTTAATGTCACACACAATACATACACGTATATATATGTGCTATCATTACACCATATATATATATATATATATATATATATATATATATATATATTATAAACCCCGACTTTACCGTGAACTAAAAATCCCGTATACTGCCTGTAATTTTCTAAGTCTGTGGCCCGACTCAACGTAATTAATTTTCTCCCTTAATAAATTATCGTCTTCCCGAGTCTATGGTCCGACTCTAATATAATTAATTCACACCTCAATTTATGTAATACTTTCCCCGAGTCTATGGTCCGACTCTAATTAAATTAATTAATACACCCATTAATTTAATAACGCCCCGAGTCTATCGTCCGACTCTAATTAAATTATTTAACACACTTATTAATTTAATGTCGCCCCGAGTCTATCGTCCGACTCTAATTTAATTAATTTGCCCATTAATTAATCAACAGAAATCCGAGTCTGTGGTCCGACTCTATTATAATTAATTTACACATTAATTAATTAAATCCTACCCGAGTCCACAATCCGACTCGAATTAAATTAATTAATACACTTATTAATTTAATACTACCCGAGTCTACAATTCGACTATTATTAAATTAATTATCACTCTTATTAATTTAATACTACTCGAGTTTACAATCCGACTCTTATTAAATTAATTATCACACTTATTAATTTAATACTGCCCGAGTCTACAATCCGACTCTAATTAAATCAATTATCACACTCATTAATTTAATTCTACCCGAGTCTATAATTCGACTCTAAAATCTAAAATAACACATACGAAATCTAAAATCACACATCCAAACTGAATAAATCCCATAGTAACAATACTGGAAATAACTGAAATACAAATGTCCAATAACAACGGAATAATGGAAAGAGCTACACATGCCCAACTAAATGAAAGTACTAAGAGTGGATCCGAATGAACAAAGTCGTCTAATCAAGAGACCTGCAACTCCCACCTAAGTTACAGCGCGTTCCTTCCAAGAGATCCTAAGTAAGACGCCCCTGTGGCTGGGCACCTGTAATACATACATATATATACAAGAGAGAGAGAGAAAAAGAAACGGGTCAAAGCCCGATAGTGTGTTTTATTTAAAATACGTTTAGCAAGTATTTAAATTGATACAGGCGAATGCAACAACATATTAGTGCGACACTCTCTTGAGAAATTCTCACATCTCTTCTAATGTGCACTCCTATCGCACTAACCCTCTTAATGGTTTATCTCATCATATAACACGCTATCTTTCCCCAATGATTTAACTTATCTTAGGTATTTCGCAGGATTCAAAATTTAACGCTACAATTGTTTGAAAAGAATATTTCAATTAATAACCAAAGTTCTCATTTTAACTTTATTAGTCAATAAAGTTTTCCAGTGTCATATTATACTTTCTCAAAACAAGTATTTACAATTTGAGTCATCAACCATATCCAACATATCAATTCACGGTAGGTAGTTCCAAATTTCAGAATTTCATATATATATTAACTACTCATATAATATATATATTATAACAGCACCCCAAATAAACTATGGTGCGGGCATACTCTACAATACAAAACCCCATATCACTCATATTAAGGGGAATACAATAGGAATCACTCTCGAATTGTATTAACACATACACAAACAAAATTGAGGCGAAGAATAGATTCCAAGTCTCTAAGAGGATGGCACATGCCTGCGTCTCTTAGGACCGTCTGAACTATCACGTCGATAGCCTGTACCAAGGACATCTATCTTCTAGGGTACAAGTCAATATCCCCCATAAAGGTCCCATCGAGATAAGACTGTCCCAGCGCGGTAACCTCAGGGATAGCAAGTAGCGTGGGCATGATTTTTCACACATAGATAGTTTATGCATACACAATCATATAACTATACTAATATTACCATATCGATATTAGGTATATTCTCAAATCCCATAATTACGACTTTTATCCATATTATCATATTTTAGTAAACACTTATAACAGTTCGTTTCTAACCTGGATTTGGTATTATTCCAACGTACCACACAACTCTCATGGCTTTATTCTCTAAATTATAAAATTCAGTAGGTATACACATTTGTCCCAAAGTAACTCTCTTACGTGTCTCTCTCTGTAAATCATAAATTCACCGACCCTTATGTAATTATCCCAAAATACAATCTTAGCCCGTCATCAAGGGTCCCAAAATTTATTCACATGTCCTACTGGTCTTCCCTATCTCCCAAAATATTTTATTAAGGATTCCCAAGAATTATCTCACAATAAATTGAATTTAACTCATTTAAAAAGGGATCAAGCAGGTATTTCGATTTCTGCAGAATTACAGTTACGGGTTCTACCACTTTTCTTCATCCAAATCCATATTTTCCAAACCCAAACGTCCCAAAAATTCTACTACAAACATTTTAACAATATACCAAATGTTTCTAACGTAAGGCATGTACATTTCTATCATTTAAATATGGATTATCAACCCAAAATTTCATCTAATTATCAAGAACCCTAAAATTTTCTTAAACAGGTTTCTAACAAATTTTCTCCAGAATTTCCTTCTTATAATCATCAAAATTTCGTGGTTAATTTCCTTTACATGGAAAGGGTTTCCAGAATCATCATATAAACCAATACTACATGGATTTTCCTATAACAAATTGGGGTTTTCTTCCATTAAAACTCAACCTAATTACTCCTAAACTAATATGAAAGATGCATTAAAGAAATAAGCAAGATAAACACTTGCCTGGAATTTTTGACGTTCTGGTTTGCAGACATTTTTGGTGTGGTTGCGTAGCCCGTTGCGCGATCTACGCGTTGGTGGTGATGGCGGTGCAAACCGTTGAGTTTTGGGCCTTGAAATTGCTTGAGAGCTCTCTCCTCTCTTCTTCAATGGCCGTTCTAGGTTTTGGGAATTATAACCATAGGTGACAACCTCAATATCAGATATAGTCCCTCTAATTTTCGTGGGTTTAATTACCCATAAATGTAAAATGACTAAAATGCCCTCCCGGGTTACTAATTAGGCCTAAAAACGCCCCGAGACCCAAACTACACCCCCGGGTACACTTTTCTGACTATCTCGACCCTTCCGGACGCTTTGGCGCACTCAAAATGACCATATGGACAACTTATAAAATATTCACTTTTTATTTATCAAAATTTAGTCCCGACGCGACACGAGCACATTCCGACTCAAATTTCCAAAATTATCATTTTATTCACTCGTGACATTCAATATAATCAATATCATATATTAATTTGCTCATTAGTAATATTCAACAAATTTCCCATAATTACTAACTCTCGTCACGTTATTAATTATAACATAATTAATTTTTGGATTTTTATTAAATAATTCATTCACATTAACTTTAATAAATTCCCAAATTAATACAGCATAAAAATACGGGGTATTATACTGCAGTAATTTAAAATGCATAAATGCGCTTCATATTTAAGTTAGGGTCGCACTCCCTTGAGGACATTCTCACCCCTCTACTATTGTGCACACCTATCGGTTCCCTTAACCCCATCTAGTTGTACTACCCCATCCAACTAGTCCTGGTATAACCTTCCCTTGTTATACTACTCTAACCCGAGTATAATGATTCTTGAATTATAAGTTATTTCACAATTAACTTAATTAATTCCTCTTAAATAGCAACATATAACCGTGTCACAAGTTATATAAAGTACATACATCACACACTGTATTATCACCTACATATAATATTAACAACCATATTATACGTACCTTTACTAACATCCACACATATATCATACGTGTATCCATACTTCCGAGTTTACTCTCACCGGATGATTTCCTCTAGAATGCTATCTCACTAGGTGTGCTCACAAAATCGAGTTTCCCCAAGTTAGAATCGCTCACCAACTTGGACCAAAATATAAACGAAGTGGAGGTGGTCATATTCCTTCCCTGAAAGTGAGATAAATCCCTCATCCATATATACCGGACGCTATGACCTAGGGATATACTCGCCCTACTCCTCAAGCTAGGGGATTCACCCACATCGCACAACCTCCCTTGATAGCATTAGAGTATATAAATTGAATAAATATCTTGTCACTGATATTTACTATCACACACAATATTTACACACATATATATACTATCACTACACCATATATATATACTATGAACCCCGGCTTTACCGTGTACTCAAAATCCCGTACACTGTCTGTATTTTAATGTCACACACAATACATACACGTATATATATGTGCTATCACTACACCATATATATATATATATATATATATATATATATATATATATATATATATATATATATATTATAAACCCCGACTTTACCGTGAACTAAAATTCCCGTACACTGCTTGTAATTTCCTGAGTCTGTGGCCCGACTCAACGTAATTAATTTTCTCCCTTAATAATTTATCGTCTTCCTGAGTCTATGGTCCGACTCTAATATAATTAATTCACACCTTAATTTATCTAATACTTTCCCCGAGTCTATGGTCCGACTCTAATTAAATTAATTAATACACCCATTAATTTAGTAACTCCCCGAGTCTATCGTCCGACTCTAATTAAATTATTTAACACACTTATTAATTTAATGCCGCCCCGAGTCTATCGTCCGACTCTAATTAAATTAATTTTCCCATTAATCAATCAACAAAAATCCGAGTCTATGGTCCGACTCTAATATAATTAATTTACACATTAATTAATTAAATCCTACCCGAGTCCACAATCTGACTCTAATTAAATTAATTAATACACTTATTAATTTAATACTACCTGAGTCTACAATCCGACTATTATTAAATTAATTATCACTCTTATTAATTTAATACTACCCGAGTCTACAATCCGACTCTTATTAAATTAATTATCACACTTATAAATTTAATACTGCCCGAGTCTACAATCCGACTCTAATTAAATCAATTATCACACTCATTAATTTAATTCTACCCGAGTCTATAATTCGACTCTAATTAAATTAATTATCACATTTATTAATTTAATAACTTGGTGTCAACCAACCATTATCCCCGGACTCGCTCACTTGGCCCGTACCTCAATATTTCCCGAGTCAATGTTCCGACTCCAAATTAATTACTCTCTCTCAATAATTAATTTAATACTCTGGTATCACTTAACCAACATACCCGGACTCGCCCACTTGGTCCATAATTAAATATTTCACTTAAATTCCTTTAATAATGTAGTGCCACCCAACTAAAATACCCGAATATTATTCATCGGCCCAATATCAATAATTATGAATTATTTTTACACATTCGTTTATCTCATGACCTACCGTTCACACCCTCCTAAACCCAATTATATCACCCTATAATTGTTAAGGAAATATGTGTCCCATATAAATTTATCACTAAATAAAGTAAGGAAGTAAAACTTAAATAAATTTCCCTTTATATACAAAATTGGCCGAACTGCCAAGAATCCTGAACCATCGATCGATCGAACCCCCTGGGTCGATCGATCGATCGATCCAGACTTCATCTTCTCCAGGCCTGTTTCCACCATTGACGAAAATCCAAGGTTTTTATCCTTAAATCCAACCTCTAATCAAAACACCTCACCATATAAATATGTTCAATCTACCTTCTACGCATCATATGGCTTTTAAAATACACAATTTCTCCACTTATTTTCATAATCTCCTCAAATGGGTTTTCCATTAAAATTCATAAATCTTGTTCTACAACCCAAATTCCAAATCCATAATTTCCCTTGTTTATACTCTGAATTCTTATTCCAATTAAACATTTATACTCAGATATGTTCAACACAACCATTTTAACTATGAATCTCATTCAATAGTTTCATGAACAAAAACCCCATTTTGTACCCATTTATCCCCAAAACGAATTTTGGTTTACACATCACTATTATATGAATTGATTATCATACTTTAAGAATCAAAATAGTTAACCACTTGCCTGGAATTGTTCGTAGTGTCTGATCAGTTGGTGTAGTTCCTCAATTTGGCTCCAATAATCTCCAATTTGTTCTTGATTTGCTTTTCCCCAAATCTCCTCTCAAACCCTAGGTTTAGAGTTATGTTGGCTTTCATTCCTTAATCTCCCCATTAGGTTAAAAACCCTTAATCCCGTTTTTCACCTAATGGGCTTAATTAAAGTGGCCTAACTCACCCCGTGTAGGCCCAACTATGCCCAAAAATACCCCGAGACCCAATTACTACCCCCGGGTACTCTTTTCTAACGATCTCAACCCATCCGAACTCAACCGCGCACTCAGAATTGGCATCCGAATTAATTTATAAAAATCCTTATCTCACACCCAATTTAGTCTATACCGACTCCCGGCTGAGATAAGTGCATACCCCATCATTAATACCCGAAATGACGTAATTAAATTATTACTATTAACTTAGTAAATAAATTTACCTGAACATTAACCATTCCCTCCCCGATTAATATTTAAATATATATATTGCCATAATTAATTCAATTAAAATTACAACACACTAGTAATTTAAAATTCCCGAATTAAATAAATATTAAATGCACAAAAATACGGGGTGTTACATACTCCCCCCCCCCCCCCCCCTACAAAAGAATTTCGTCCTCGAAATTAAGATAAACCTAGTGTTCCAGTACTCAGATATTACTCACTAGTCATGTGCCTCCAAGCCCGCTATATTTATTCCATCCGATTCTAACCATACGTTACACAAGTATGCATTTAAATTTACCAGGGCGCCCATACACCCTATACCCGTGCTTAACTGCACAAAATTTTGCCTTAATTTACCCGGGTGCCCATACACTCTATCCCCGCGCTCTGCCGCACAAAAGTTACCCGACTGTGCTAGTCGTAACCCGTAATATAACTTCGAACCCGTAATCATATTACATATATATATCCATATATATCTACTGCCCGGTTACTCAACCCATTTGCTACGTCCAAACATCTCCCCATAAATACTTGTCTCTCAACACAAAAGTATATATGCTTACCCTTATGCTACCAAAGACAACATAATACCGCGTCCTTACTACCACTAGTCCTTGCGCAAAATAAACCCCGAGCTATCTCTCTTTGCTCGAAAATCAATTTAACCACCCTGATTCACTTCAGTAAACATCCCCACTTACCGGGATAAAATGTGAGAACACAAAACCTCACCATGTGCCATCGCACCACGCAATACAACATATATATCCACATATATATAGGCTATACACCCTCTCCGGTGATACCTAGTACCAACCATACCCTCGTGTCGCGGATACCAAAATTTAACTCCACTATCCAAAATAGTTAAATTCCATCGCTATCCAGCCGATGTTTAAAAAGTATTATCAACCCTACTCCCATAATTCTCGAAAGTAGTAATTCCTTGCATAATTCAACCAATCACTCAGTGTACGCCTCCACTCTCCCATGAAGAACACTAAGGAACTCCGCTACCCTATGGAAGTTTACCCACATGTTATGGCTGCTACCGCCAACGCACCCACTAAGTTCGACTCACCTGCGAACTCTAGTGAAAAATAAGTCTTATACTGTTACATCCTCTTTGTCACTCAACAATATACCCCATGCCCCTAGGGTAAAATAATTACTTCTATACTCCAGCTGTAACGGTTGGTTCTCGATTTACAAAGCAGCTTCTCCCTGCCCGAATGCAGTCGTGACTTGCTTTAGTGGTTGTACATCCAGGACCTCGTCCTGTAGTAGACCCCTTCCTCGCTTAAGGCAATATCTCTTAATGTGTCTCACTTTTCCCACAAACGAAACACTTTCTAATATGTTCACCATGCCACTGATCCCTTCCATGACAACCTTGTTGGAATTCCTGGCCATCCCGCCGATAGCCTCCAGTTCTAAATCGTTTGGCATGATTTCCTTGCCGAAAATCCTGTCCCTGATCTCCCCCAGTCTGCTGCTGGGATACCCCACTGGTATTGTTCCCTTCTGCCTCATCCGACAGGTTAATCCCCACTTCCTTCCCGCTTCCTTTCCCGTGGAAGCGATATTCCCAACAGTGCCGGAGTGTTGCGTTAATGACATCAGTATAACCTACTAATGCGGAATTATCAATTAAATGTTGTCTGATTCTCCAGACTAATCCATCCATAAACTTTGCTTTCTTTCTCTTTTCCTGTTTACCTCATCCGGTACAAAATTTGCCAACGAGTGAAATCTTCCTCGTAATCGACCACTGAACGGTCTCCCTTTGAGTCTCCTCACAAAATTTTTCTCCTCATTTCGGTCTCGACCATTGAAGGAAAAATACTTGCGGTCGAACCACACCCAAAACTCTGCAGTAGCTAGTGTGTCCCTTTCCTCAACTGTGGTGATCGACCCCCACCACTCTAGCGCCGCTCCCACTAACTAAAAGTGGTTAGCATTTATTTTCTCACCCCATCGTAATCTCCCATGCGTAGGTGACACTGGATACCTCTCTTCCTTGACACGCTAGTACTACACCTGAACCTCCTCGCAACTCTGGTGGGTTCCCACTAAAAATAACTTCTCTTTCTTGTTTGCAACCCAACGACCCCGCGTGAGTCTGAACATCCGACGCCACTAACACTTGTGGCGGATCCTGTGGAAAGTACCTTGTCGTTTGCGACTACCGTCGTTTCATTCGCCCATGCCATTAGTTCGGTTACCTGTGCTGCCAAAATTATCTTTGGCAGTTGCTGCCGTAACTCTTACTCCTGACGAGCCTCCCTAGTCTCACCTCCCCATGCTGCCCTAGCTGCTCTCCCTCTCCTGGGCGTCATCTGGAATGAGAATCAAATTGTATGAGTTCACTTTCAAATATAAATTTCGCAGAAGAACGTATACGCGCATATGTATGTGAATACAATAATCCTATGATAGGGCTCTATATCAAAGATTGCTAAGTCGAAGCGTGAAAAGCCGCACAGATCCTAAGGACACTAGAACCTGATGCTATGATACCATCTGTGACACCCCGCCTAATAAAATACCGGGTGATCAGTCCTATACCAAATTAAAACAGGAATCCCAGTTGGATCATCCTTAGCATCACTGTCGAAAACTTTTTAAAACTTACTAACCACCTAGTATTACAAAAACTGGTGCCAATTTTGACTTTTTAATTAAACAAAACAATACATGCGGAATTAAAATGTAAACCATTCACACAACTGAATGAAAGTAAATAGAATAATAATTACACACTTTCCGAATAAATCACCGGCCACCAAATAAATAATCCAAATCAAATATTCAACACCTGAAAACTGTACCGAGAAGTCTGGGCTACAAGCCCTAAATAAAACTGAGACTGATACAAGATTCCTACTCTAGGAATGAATGAATGATGCGTCTAATCCAAACTCCTGCTAGCATCCACATATACCGTAGCTTCGTGTCCCTGGAATAGAATATCAATCCTGGCGTCCCTGTGGCTGGACACCTAAAAGGTTTTGAAAATGGTTTTATAGCAAGGGTTAGAACCCAAAACATTTTGAATAACAAGTGAATTAACTGCAGTAATTCAAAATGCATAAATGCGCTTCATATTTAATTTTGTGTCGCACTCCCTTGAGGACATTCTCACCCCTCCACTATTGTGCATCGGTTCCCTTAACCCCACCTAGTTGTACTGCCCGGTCGAACTAGTCCTGGTATAATCTTCCCTTGCTATACTACTCTAACCCGAGTATAATGATTCTTGAATTATAAGTTATTTCACAATTAACTTAATTAATTCCTCTTAAATAGCAACATATAACCGTGTCACAAGTTATATAAAGTACATACATCACACACTGTATTATCACCTACATATAATATTTACTACCATATTATACGTACCTTTACTAACATCCACACATATATCATACGTGTATCCATCCTTCTGAGTTTACCCTCACCGGATGATTTCCTCTAGAATGCTATCTCACTAGGTGTGCTCACAAAACCTAGTTTCCCAAAGTTAGAATCGCTCACCAACTTGGGCCAAAATATAAACGAAGTGGAGGCGGTCATATTCCTTCCCTGAAAGTGAGATAAATCCCTTACTCATATATACCGGACGCTATGACCTGGTGATATACTCGCCCTACTCCTCAAGCTAGGGGATTCACCCACATCGCGCAACCTCCCTTGATAGCATTAGAGTATATAAATTGAATAAATATCTAGTCACTGATATTTACTATCACACACAATATTTACACACATATATAAACTATCACTACACCGTATATATATACTATGAACCCCGGCTTTACCGTGTACTCAAAATCCCATACACTGTCTGTATTTTAATGTCACACACAATACATACACGTATATATATGTGCTATCACTACACCATATATATATATATATATATATATATATATATATATATATATATATATATATATATATATATATATATATATTATAAACCCCGACTTTACCGTGAACTAAAAATCCCATATACTACCTGTAATTTCCTGAGTCTGTGGCCCGACTCAACGTAATTAATTTTCTCCCTTAATAATTTATCGTCTTCCCGAGTCTATGGTCCGACTCTAATATAATTAATTCACACCTCAATTTATGTAATACTTTCCCCGAGTCTATGGTCCGGCTCTAATTAAATTAATTAATACACTCATTAATTTAATAACGCCCCGAGTCTATCTTCCGACTCTAATTAAATTATTTAACACACTTATTAATTTAATGTCGCCCCGAGTCTATCGTCCGACTCTAATTTAATTAATTTGACCATTAATTAATCAACAGAAATTTCGAGTCTGTAGTCCGACTCTATTATAATTAATTTACACATTAATTAATTAAATCCTACCCGAGTCCACAATCCGACTCTAATTATATTAATTAATACACTTATTAATTTAATACTACCCGAGTATACAATCCGACTATTATTAAATTAATTATCACTCTTATTAATTTAATACTACCCGAGTCTACAATCCGACTCTTATTAAATTAATTATCACACTTATTAATTTAATACTGCCCGAGTCTACAATCCGACTCTAATTAAATCAATTATCACACTCATTAATTTAATTCTACCCGAGTCTATAATTCGACTCTAATTAAATTAATTATCACATTTATTAATTTAATAACTTGGTGTCACCAAACCATTATCCCCGGACTCGCTCACTTGGCCCGTACCTCAATATTTCCCGAGTCAACGTTCCGACTCCAAATTAATTAGTCTCTCTCAATAATTAATTTAATACTCTGGTATCACTTAACCAACATGCCCGGACTCGCCGACTTGGTCCATAATTAAATATTTCACTTAAATTCCTTTAATAATGTAGTGCCACCCAACTAAAATACCCGAATATTATTCCTCGGCCCAATATCATTAATTATGAATTATTTTTACACATTCGTTTATCTCATGACCTACCGTTCACACCCTCCTAAACCCAATTAAATCACCCTATAATTGTTAAGGAAATATGTGTCCCATATAAATTTATCACTAAATAAAGTAAGGAAGTAAAACTTAAATAAATTTCCCTTTATATACAAAATTGGCCGAACTGCCAAGATTCCGGAACCATCGATCGATCGAACCCCCTGGGTCGATCGATCGATCGATCCAGACTTCGTCTTCTCCAGGCCTGTTTCCACCATTGACGAAAATCCAAGGTTTTTATCCTTAAATCCAACCTCTAATCAAAACACCTCACCATATAAATATGTTCAATCTACCTTCTACGCATCATATGACTTTTAAAATACACAATTTCTCCACTTATTTTCATAATCTCCTGAAATGGGTTTTCCATTAAAATTCATAAATCTTGTTCTACAACCCAAATTCCAAATCCAGAATTTCCCTTGTTTATACTCTGAATTCTTATTCCAATTAAACATTTATACTCAGATATGTTCAACACAACCATTTTTACTATGAATCTCATTCAATAGTTTCATGAACAAAAACCCCATTTTGTACCCATTTATCCCCAAAACGAATTTTGGTTTACACATCATTATAATATGAATTGATTATCATACTTTAAGAATCAAAACAGTTAACCACTTGCCTGGAATTGTTCGTAGTGTCTGATCCGTTGGCGTAGTCCCTCAATTTGGCTCCAATAACCTCCAATTTATTCTTGATTTGCTTTCCCCCAAATCTCCTCTCAAACCCTAGGTTTAGAGTTATGTTGGTTGCCATTCCTTAATCTCCCCATTAGGTTAAAAACTCTTAATCCCGTTTTTCACATAATGGGCTTGATTAAAGTGGCCCAACTCACCCCGTGTGGGCCCGACTATGCCCAAAAATACCCCGAGACCCAATTACTACCCCCGGGTACTCTTTTCTAACTATCTCGACCCATTCGGACTCAACCGCGCACTCAGAATTGGCATCTGAATTAATTTATAAAAATCCTTATCTCACACCCAATTTAGTCTATACCGACTCCCGGCTGAGATAAGTGCATACCCCATCATTAATACCCGAAATGACGTAATTAAATTATTACTATTCACTTAGTAAATAAATTTACCTGACCATTAACCATTCCCTCCCCGATTAATATTTAAATATATATATTGCCATAATTAATTCAATTAAAATTACAACACACCAGTAATTTAAAATTCCCGAATTAATTAAATATTAAATGCACAAAAATACGGGGTGTTACAATGAAGACCAAAGGGAGGATTAGATAGCTGATCATCACAGTTGACTACTTTACCAAATAGGTGGTGGTTGAGACGATGATCGATATCACTCAACGCAAGTAATTCCAGGTCATCTAGAAGAACACCATCTATAGATATGGCACAATGAACTCCTTCATTTTACACTATGGGGTGCATTTTGATAATAATTAGTTCGGGAACTATTATATCATATTTATGTTAAATGCCTACATTATACCCCTAGCTACCCACATTGCAACAAAAAAATATAGGTAACCGACATACCTATCTTGGATAAGATAAAAAAATAGGCTTGTATATAGAAACACCAACTGCATTAATGATTTGCACATCGTCCTCTTAGTATTTCGTACCACACCCAAGACTCCCACTAAAGAAAACCCATTAATACTGGCCTTCATATCAGAAGTTTTAGTCCCCGCTAAGGTCAGACTCCCTAGTCACCACAGATTAAATTTTAATTAACATGTTAGTGAATTTATAAGGAACGTAGATCTGGACCTTGCCAAGGAGGTGAGAGAGAAGGAAACACTTAGGGTAGTTTCCTACCAGTAGATGACTACTAGATATTTTAAAAAAGGGTGAAGGCTAGGGCGCTGAAAGAAGGAGATCTTATTTTGAAGAAGGTTATACAAAAAGGGAATAAATTAGAAGATAAGTGGCATGGTCCATACCAAATCATCTTAGTAGTTAGACCATGAACTTATATAATTTAGATAGTGGAAGGAGAAGCTTTCAAAAACCCCTGGAATACTTAACATTTTCGAAAGTGTTACAATCAGGTAAGTATGGTGATGTAACTATAACAAGCAATATAATAATAGAAAGTGGAATACTAATGAGAAATAAATATTCCCTATTTAAATTACGATCTAATTTTGCTTATCTTTTGTTATTTTTTGGAAGTACGAGATGGACAAGAAGCTTAGGCTAATGCCATCTCTATGGGGTTGGTTAAACAAAATAAAGAGCAACATAATTTCACCTCAAGTGGAGAGCATGTACTAAAATAAACCATCCGATAGCTGACTCATCGGGTTAACACTTGCTCAAGGAGGTGGAAATACCTAAGTATAAGACTTCGACCTTAGCCAGAGTCAATACATAGGTACAAACACATAATGAGATATATATTGGAAGAGGATCGTGAGCTAGGAGACTTCTCACTTAGAGAAACCTTATTTGGATAATATTTCAGGAGATATCTCGTCCTTAGGAAAGATCTAGGCATAAAATGACCTCGTCCAATGGTAACCAATGCAGTCCTAAAGCCTAGGTGGGGATGAACCAACCTCAAGGATAAAAAATGACTAAGGTACCAAGTCGACCTTTAAAAGATGGAATATGAACATTAATATCTCACAACAATAAAAATGAAGAATTAAACGCCTAAGGCATATATTTAAATCATTCTAAAAATTGCATTATATGATAATTCAGAGCTCAGACATAGTATAAATCGATAATGATCATTAACAAAAAGAAGAAAAATATTTCCATTTAATTAAAGGATTATAAAGGCCTCAAAATTTTGTTCTAAATACAAAAATATCCCTATCTAGGTTTCAAAAAAAAACTCATGAAAGAGAAAAAAAGGTTTTAAGTCTGGGGAGAAGTGTTAGTTGTTGGATCAGTCACATGAGAGGCAAGGATCGAGATCATATCTTCAGTAGTAGTTTCTTCTAGGATAGTAGGAGGGTTAATCTCCATCTTATTTTCTACTATTTGTTCCAAGGCCTCATCATCATCACATACCTAAGCTTCTATGACTATGAAAATATTAGGGTTATGCTTGGCCACCCTCTTCTTAATCTTGATGTACCCATCTATCAAGTCAATCATATTTTCCATGGTATACTCTGTGTCAGTGAGACTTTTTTTAGATCAGTTTTTTCTCTCTCCAGCTCAGCCACCTTGTCCATTAGCTCAAAGTTCTGCTTCTGATGCTCCTAAAGAAATTCTTTTAATTTTCTATCATCATGCCTTTTTCTTTTAGTATAGTAGCCATCATGGATTGTTGGAGATCAAATATATAAAAGGTTAGAAAATAAACCACAATATAGAAATAAAACACAAGCAAGGACCAATTATTACTTACATGGATCAGTGTTTGGAGTACAACCACAAAGAATTTGTATCCAAATATCTTAAATACCCATAATTAGGGACATATCTCGTATAGCCCATATAACTAGTGGCATTTCTATCATTAGACCATAAAGCTTATTGTCCATATGTAGCATCTCATTGGCGAATGGAATGGAGGAGTTTTTCAAATAAGGGGGCTTACCCTCAACCTCCACCGGTATAGGAACCTCAATCAGAACCTCTTTCCCAGGTCATTTGGAATGACCCCTGTTGATACCAAAATTAATATGCTGATGTGGACGAATAATATGAAGACACGTGTGAACCTACGTGGCACAGTAGCAGCGAGGAAGATCATTTCCCGACCAGCCATGTTTCTTTCCGAGCAACGAGAATACACCGAGGAACTCTATCACACCGAGGAACTCTATCACACCGAGGAACTCTATCACACCGAGGAACTCCAACTCACCGAGGTACTCTAATGTTCTGAGGAACTCCTGATCAGCGAACAGCTAGGGCGGTCCGAGCTGCATCTCGATCGTATCATTAATTGCCAGATAATCAACAGCTCAGATATTCATTGAATGTTTATATTCTTGGCACGCACTCTGCATTAAATGTATTACCCTTTCATATGTATGTCATTTAATGTATCGAACCTTTCATGTACAGCCTCAAGGCTATAAATACCATGTATCATCCTCATTCAAGGGGACCGGAATTTCTTGAGAGAACTTGTAATCGAGAATTCCACAAACACTCAGCAATAACATAAAAGTGGACGTAGGCTTTATTCCTAGCCGAACCACTTTAAAAATATTTGTCTTATTTATTTATCTGTGATTGAAAAATTAGAGCGATCTAGTTTTTTACATCAACAGATTGGCGCCGTCTGTGGGAAACGACTGTTATTATCGTTTTTCATAAAAATCATTTGTCACCAATGGCAGATAATCCAGAATCCAGTAATCGAAATGTTGGAAATACTGGAAATCTTCCAAATCCATCTGCATCCCCAGATCTGGCTGGAATTATGACGAATCTGGCTCAAGGACAAACCGCCATGCAAGAATCTATGAGGCAACTCATTCAAACTCTTCAGGGCGCTGCACCTACCTATTCAGGGAAAAGGAGTGATCATAGGCGATCGCAATCTAGACGTACTGGGTCATACCGCAATGAGGAGTCTAATGATTCTTCTTATCAACCTGGGCGAACTTCATCGATACGGGCTACGGATACACATCAACGTATCACTCTCTCTCCGGAGAGAACTAGTGCTTTGGAAAGGTTAAGCAGAGTGTCTCCTTTCAGTCGGTTAGGACCAAGGAGGAACATGAGTCCACCTAGGGCTCCATCAAGAAGTTTTCGACCACCACCAGGTTTGAGAGAAGGATCTGCGCAATCACGACCAACCACTCGTCGAGATAAATCTCAGGAAGCTACGTCAGAGCAATCAGTTGCTCGGACTAAGCGGCCCGAGGAAGGGAATGAAGCATGGAAAGGTTCCATTCAACGGTTGGAGGATAGACTGGGAGAAATGGCTAAGGCGAGGAACCCCTTACAGAGAACTTTTGTTCAAGGAACACCTTTTGTGCAAGCCATTGTGGATTTCCCTACACCGTCGAAATTCAAAGCACCCGTAGTGACTCCAAAGTACGATGGAAAGACAGATCCCGTACTTCATATAGAACAATACCAAGCTGCTGCAGATATCTACGCTGTCCCCGACGAGATGAGGTGTAGAGCATTCTCGGGAACTCTTACCGGATCTGCACAGATAGGGTACAATAATCTTCCTCGGGGTAAGATTTCAACTTTTGTTCAGTTAGCCGAGCTGTTTATTGGCAATTTTTGTTTTGGAGCAAAGCCGGTAAAACGAGTAGCACACTTGCTAAGTGTTAGACAAAAATCAGGTGAAAGTACTAGAGATTACATAACTCGTTTCAATAACGAAAAGTTGGAGGTCATAGATTATGAAGAAAAGATAGCAATCACTGCTCTGATGAGTGGTTTGCTGCCTAACAAGCTGTATTACACTTTGGCCAAAGATCCACCTAAAAATATGTCGGAGTTGATGGCAAAGGCGGCCAAAATCATGAATGCCGAGGAGGCTATGGCTGCGAAGAAGAATATGGATAAAGAAGTTAAAGTGGAGGTCGACAATTCTAAGAAGAAAGATCAGAAAAGTAATGGTGGTGACAAACATTCCAAGAATAACAGGATGAAGTTGGAAGCCCTAAAGAAGTATGATAATTATACTCCATTGAAAGTGGGTATTAATCATGTTTTGGAAGAAATCAGGAATAACGAGGAAATCAAGTGGCCAGAGAAACTGAAGACAGATTCAGACCTGAGGAATAAGGCCAAATATTGCGAATTTCACAAAGATCATGGCCATATGACCAAAAATTATATAGCCCTTCAGAACGAGATTGAAATACTCATCCGAAGAGGAAAATTATCAAAGTACGTAGATCGCAGGAGTGAGAGGAAGAATGATGATAGAACTAGAGAGAGATCTAGATCTCCTCGTCGTGCAGAGGAGAAAAAGAGGAGGGACCATGAAGAGGATCCAGATGATGACCCCGATCTTCCCAAGAAGCCAAGGAAACCCGAACGAGAGGTATTTTCCATACGTTTTGGGTAATTTGATTGTAATGTTATTACAGGAGGAGATGCAGGAGGAGGAGACCTTACTGCAGAAAGAAAAGCTTATCTCGGAGAGGCTCGAGCTTGTTCATACATTCAGCGAATAAACCTGGCCGAGGATGATCGTCCGAGGAAGGTAAACAAAGAGAAGCTAGTGATTGGTTTTTCAAAAAACGACCTGGCAGGTGTTCTCTACCCTCATGATGATCCTCTGGTGATCAAAATGAGGATGAAGGATGTGGTCATTTCAAGGGTGTTAGTAGACAATGGTAGTTCGGCAGACATCATGTAATTAGAACCTTATCACAGACCCCTTCTGGGTTTTGCTGGCGAGAAAGTTTTTCCACTTGGGACGATCAAGTTGGATATACTCATTGGAACTTGGTCTGCTTGTCGAACAGAAAGAATATGCTTCTTTGTGATGGATAAGAATGTGCAGTCCGCCTACAACATCATCATGGGAAGAGTTGGATTGAAGAAGTTCGAAGCAGTTCCATCTACAGTACATCAGTGTTTGAAATTCCCAACGAATTTTGGAATAGGAATTATGAAAGGTGATCAAAAAGTAGCTCGGGAATGCTATTATTCGTCTGCCGAGCAAGAGGAACTTGAAGAATCAAAGAAAAAGACTACTACTTACCAAGTGGAGGAAGGCACAGAAATTGAAACTCTTGACCCTAGGGATGAATCTCAACTCGTAAAAGGGCAGGTTGTGGAATCTACAGAAATTGTTATCCTGGACGACGAGCATCCTGAACGAATAACTCAGATAGGATCGTCGTTGGATTTTTCAATAAAACAGGAGTTGATAACTTTCTTGAGAAACAGGAAGAATACTTTTGCTTGGAGTCATGAAGACATGCCAGGAATAGATCCAAACTTCTTATGTCATGAACTCAATGTGAATAAGGAGATCAAGCCTGTGAAGCAAAGAAGAAGAGTGTTTAGTCCCGAGAAGAACCAGGCCATACAAGAGGAGGTCGAGAAACTCCAGAAAGCCCAATTCATTGAAGATGTGAAATATCCAGATTGGTTGGCGAATGTGGTGATGGTAAAGAAGAAGAACAACAAATGGAGAATGTGTGTTGATTTTACTGATCTCAACAAGGCATGTCCAAAAGATCATTTTCCATTGCCCAGAATTGATCAACTAGTGGATGCTACCTCGGGACACGAGCTACTCAGCTTCATGGATGCTTATTATGGCTACAACCAAATCAAAATGAAACCTGGACAGGGAAAGTACTTCTTTTATTACCCTAAGGGGAACTTATTGTTATAATGTTATGCCTTTTGGTTTAAAAAATGCAGGTGCAACATATCAGCGGTTGATGAACAAGGTTTTCACCGAACAAATCAGCCATAATATGGAGGTCTATGTCGACGACATGCTCACCAAAAGCAAGAGAGCTGCAGATCATTTGGTTGACTTGAGTCAAACTTTTGATCAACTGGATAAATACCAGATGAAGCTTAACCTGACGAAATGTACCTTTGGAGTACGAGAAGGAATGTTCCTCGGATACATCGTCAACCAACGAGGTATTGAGGCAAATCCAGAAAAGATCAAGGCTCTTTTAGGGCTGCGATCCCCGACGACGAAGAAAGAAGTGCAGAGTCTTACCGGACGAGTTGCAGCACTCAACAGATTTGTATCCCGAGCAACTGATAAATGCCTCCCATTCTTCAAAACACTACGAAAAAGTTTTGAGTGGACTGATGAATGTGAGAAAGCCTTTCAAGATTTGAAGAAGTATTTGGGAGCCCCACCATTGTTGTCTAGGCCAATAACTGGAGAGAAGCTGTACTTGTATTTGGCAGTATCAGAAAATGCAGTTAGCTCGGCGTTGATCAGATTGGAGAATGGAGTCCAAAAGCCAATTTATTACACAAGCAAGGCCTTCCGAGGTGCGGAAATCAGATACCCAAAGCTGGAAAAATTGGCACTGGCATTAATTGAAGCAAGTAGAAGAATGAGGCCATACTTCCAGGCCCATACCATCATTGTGTATACCGACATGCCGTTAAGACAAGCCCTTCACAAGCCAGAAAAATCAGGAAGATTGATGTACTGGGCAATAGAGCTCGGTGAATATGATATTGTGTATGAACCCAGATCATCGTTGAAAGGGCAAGCCGTGGCAGATTTTATAGCAGAGTTCACATACCCTGATACCCCCGAGGAGCAAAAGGTGCTTGCTGACCTACCTGTGGACGATACATGGTCAACAGACACAGATCCAAACCAACCAAGGTTGGTAAAAGGACTTGTGGATGTAGAAAAATCATCATATTCAAACCCCGACCAACTCCGGTTGGTAGAGGGGCGCGAACAAATGACCGACGAGGAACAAAGGATACCCGGGGATGATGAAAGAAAACAGATGATATTTCACCGAGGAACTCTAACAGATAAGAAATTTGAAGACGAGTTACATACATGGAGATTATATGTAGATGGATCATCTTGCACGGCTGGTTGTGGAGCAGGGATTGTTTTAAACTCTCCAGATGATATTGACATGGAGTATGCCTTGAGATTCCAATTCAAAGCTTCCAATAACGAGGCTGAATATGAGGCTATGATAGCAGGTTTTCATTTGGCGAAAGTTATGGAGGCACGTCAAATAATTGTTTTCAGTGATTCTCAATTAATTGTGAATCAAATGATGGGAATATATGCAGTGAAGGGAGAGTTAATGGTGAAGTACCATGCAAAAGCGATGGAGTTATTGAAAGAATTTGATGCTATTCAATTGGTGAGGATACCGAGAATGGAGAATGCTAGAGCAGACGCATTGGCCCGACTAGCGTCAGCTACGCGCACCGAGCTGCGAAGAACAATACCAATTGAAGTACTAGAAAGTCGGAGCATAGAAGAAGATCTAACGGTGAAGATTATTACCCTTGATTTAGGACCATCTTGGATGGATCCTATCAGAGCATACATTGAAGAAGGAGTGCTACCGGAGGACAAACTAGCTGCCAAGAAATTGAAGTATAAAGTTGCTCAGTATGTGTTAACTAATGGTGTTTTGTATAGACGAGGAATTATGGCAGGTTTGCAGAGATGTGTGCATCCATCAGAAGTCAAAGAATTGATTGAAGAAATCCATGAAGGATCTTGTGGAGCTCATGTAGCAGGTCGGACTCTTCTGCAAAGGGTGATGACACAGGGATACTACTGGCCGACGATGAGAGCTGATTGTATAGCCTATGCTAAGAAGTGTGACAAGTGCCAACGTTTTTCCTCCATCCGAAGAACTCCATAGGCATTGTTGACACCCATAACATCACCTTGGCCATTTGCCATGTGGGGGATTGATCTGGTTGGACCACTGCCGACGACCCGAGGAAGGTTCAAGTATCTCGTCGTGGCAGTAGACTATTTTACTAAGTGGGTGGAAGCTGAACCACTAATTGACATGACGTACGAGAAGGTGTATCAGTTCATATGGAAGAATATCATTTGTCGGTATGGTCTCCCCCACGCTTTCATCACAGACCATGGAACGCAATTTGATAATGAAGAATTTGCTGCCTATTGTCATCAGTCAAGCGTCTTGAAGTTTTATTCAGCACCAGGCCATCCCAAAGCAATGGACAGACTGAAGTGACGAACAGAACATTACTAAATGGGTTGAAGAAGAGGTTAAGTGAGGCTAAAGCAAATTGGATTAATGAGCTACAGTCAGTTTTGTGGGCTTACCGAACAACTCCCCGAGCAGCAACAGGAGAATCACCATATATGCTAGCATTTGGAAGTGAGGCTGTGATACCTGCCGAGTTGGGCCTACCAACACACAGGGTGTTAAATTTCAATTCTCCGATCAGTGATCTGATGAGAAGGATGGATTTGGATATGCTCGAGGAAGTCAGAGAAGAGGCAGCCATTAGGAATGCTGCTTATTAACAACGAACAGCTCTGTTTTACAACAAAAGGGTAAAGAAATGTGATTTAAAAGAGGGGGATTATGTGCTAAAGAAGGTCATTCAGAAGCAGAATAAACTGGAAGCAAACTGGCATGGACCTTACCGAGTTACAGAGGTTGTTCAACCAGGAACTTACAGAATAGCAACTCTAGAAGGAGAGGAATTTAAGAACGCATGGAATGCTGAACACCTGCGCAAGTATTATCAGTGATGTCAAATGTAAAGCATTTCTTTCATTATGAATAAAACGAGGATGTTTCGCCATGTTCTTTCTGGTTGAAAATTTTTCGGGGAATACTAGTGTAATACACTACAAAAGTGCTCTAAGGAGCCAACCTCCTTTGGTTAGGAGGACAGCTCTACGGAGCAAAAGTGCTATAAGTAGCCAACCTCCTTTGGTTAGGAGGACAGCTCTACGGAGCAAAAGTGCTCTAAGGAGCCAACCTCCTTTGGTTAGGAGGACAGCTCTACGGAGCAAAAGTGCTATAAGTAGCCAACCTCCTTTGGTTAGGAGGACAGCTCTACGGAGCAAAAGTGCTATAAGTAGCCAACCTCCTTTGGTTAGGAGGACATGCTCTAAGGAGCCAAAAAATGCTCTAAGGAGCCAAAAGCTTTAAGGAGCCAGAAAGTGTACACCAGCATGATCAACTACGGTTGGTAAGATAAAAATATACTCTCATATTACAACTTATGTTGGTCGGGAGGTAATATTATTACAATGAGTTCTTTGAAGAACAAAATGTTCAAAAAATACACCAAGTATAGTTGGTCGGGGATAAAAACCCAATAACTGTAGTTGGTCGGCGAGGACAAATTATTGATCTTAGTTGGTCGGACGCAATTTTATAATTAAACCAAGTATAGCTGGTCGGGGATAAAAAAAAACATCAGCTGTAATTGGTCGACAAACATTATTCACCCACCTTGGTTGGTTGGAAACAGTTTGAACATTTTTACTCATTACTTCATTATTAAGTGATCGAGAAACATTACTAATACTTGTAACTTTTTATTAAGTTGCTTATTGAACAATAATATTGTTATCTTTTTAACAGATACATAGATACATGTGTACAAATATAAGTGTGCTTGATAAACACAAGACTAACAAAATTAGCAAACGGAAATTAAAATCTTTTCATTAATCTAGAATAAATTACAAATTACAAGAAGGTACTAAATTGTTACATGAATATTACTATTCTATTGGTTTTTTGCCCTGTGCTTTAGAGACAGGTTCCTCGCCGGCAGGAGGGTCTTCTAGGCAAAGGGGAGAATTGATGAAATTAACATCTCTGAGCATTCTGACGTTCATAACAGAAGGTGTATCCAAAAGATGCTCAGGACTAGATAATTCAACTTGGGAGTGAAGGCTATAATCACCAAGATATTTTGAAATTAGACTGCGAGGAATGGAACGAGCTGGGATCCATGCCATATCCAATTTGAAAGGTGGTACAGGCAAGTCTAATAATGATGGAGCATGATAGTCCCATAAAAAATGCCCTTGCTCCAACTTTAACACACCCAATGCATTTAGCCATCCTTGCTTGTAACCTTCATTGTTAGCATGTTCAATGCGAGCATCCAGATGAACGAGAGCTTCATTATATCCTGCCATCCAGAATTCCCTTGGCTGTTTATGGAATTGGAAGGTTAATCTATCCAATTGTTCATGAAGGCTTTTGGCAAAGAGATCCTTGTTATGCAAGGCAGATTTCGTTGATGCCAGCTGATCTTCCAGAGACAGATTTTTATTGGACATTTCAATCAGAGCACGGTCTTTTACTTTCAACTGGAATGCTTGAGTTTCCAGAGTAGACTGAGTGCGAGCCTCTTCAACACTTTGGCTGAGGACTTTTCCTCGCCCCCGAGAACCTCTTCCTCGTCCCCGAGCAGTTCCAAAAATGGCAGATCTTCTTAAGTCCTCCAGCTCTTGCCTTAGTTTGGCATTTTCGACCTCTAAGAACGAGAAGCCTTCATCAGTAACTGGTATTAATGCAGTAGAAGATGAAGCAGCAGATTCATATTGAGCTAATTTTTTCTGCAAATTATTATTTTCTTGTTCCAGGATCTCGGTAATTTGTCTACAGGCTTCAACTTCCCCTTTTAGGGTCCTCTCCCTAACGTCATACCCAGCAATGATCTTCTTGTGGCCTGTTTCTGAAGAGAGCTGCTGGTATCTATTTTCATAATCCTTATGCAACGAAGCCATTGATTCGTTGTGTTGATGTTGAAGATCCTCTAAGGAACCATGAAGCTCTTCAATCAACTCATAGTAAGCGACATTGTTGGCCACTGCTCAGTCGAGTAAAGCTTTCAAGTACTGATAAGCTTCAATAGCCTGCTCTGAAGCACCATGACCAAGGATATCAGCAATTTCCGATGTACTAAGATCTGTATGACCAGCCTTATAGTATTGATGACATTGCTGCATCAGCTCGGTATCATGAGAAGAGATCAATTCCATTCTAGCAACAAACTAATGACAAGAAAAAGACAACAATCAACAAAAACAAGTTATCAACAACAGAGGTAAGCAAAGATATATTTTATTAGATCATCAAAAAGTTACATTGTTCGATTACAAGGAAATACAGAAATGCTACCGAACAACTTCACACCTTTTCCTTGTCTCCCAAGACTTTCTCGGGAGGCTGGGACGAGGAGCTCGGTTGCTCGGTGGTAACTACAGCTTGATCGGTAGGAATCTTCTCGGGAGGAGGAGGCATGGAAGAAACATCCTCGGTGGCAGAGGGTTGAGAGGCAGAAACTTGATCGCCCATAGCCATAGAAGACTCATCTGAGGCAAGTTCATCTTCTTCTTCTTCTTCCACAATTGGTGGAGGAGGACCAGGGAGATGCCGTTGGAATAGCTCAGAATCGTCTTGGACTTTTAGCACTTGCAGAGCAGCTACCCAACCATCATGGAAGTATTTCAACTCCCCATATTGGACTTGGGATGTCATTGCAGCTATCCCTCTCTCCCATCCTTTCTCCCAACCAACGCTGAAATGTTTCTTGATTGCAACTTTTCTCCTCGACTTCTCCGAGGAGAGATTCACCTCTAATTCCTCTTTCTTAACCTTGATATCTCGCAGAGTAGATAATTCTTCTTCTGCCTTCTTCAATTTATCATCAGATTCCTGATGTTTAACCTCCAAACCTTTAATTTTCTCCTCCAAATTCTTGGAGGTTTCAGCCATCTTCATCTTATCAGCCTCAGCCACAGCCAACTTTTTCTCCCAAACAGTTTTCTCCTCGATGTACTGTTGGCGAGATTCCTTCACAGATTGGGCTAAACCCAACAAAGCATCGTCAACATCGGACGAGGAACTGGAAGCTTTAATAACTTGATCTTTCTTCACGATGGTATTGAAGCAATTCACCAGCTGAAAGATAAGAAAAACAATAAAGTCAACACAAATACAAGAATTCAAGAAAAAGAAAGAAAGACCAAAGGTATGAGAAATTTACTGAAGAAAGATGGCGAGCAGCTAGGGATGTCAGTGTATCCCTAGGAATTTTTTCATCAACCCCGAGAATCTCGGGTATAACTGAGCTCGTTGAAGAACTCGGAAGAATGATTTTTGAAACACTACTACCACCAGCGGGTAGAGAAGATGCAGTTCCAGCAAGATTAACTGAGGATGATTTCCTCAATCTCTTCAAAGGACGGTCAGCAGCATCAACCAAGGAAGAAGTCTTGGTCGGAGAAATGGCAATTACGTCAGCAGGAGCATTTTTCTTGCTCGGGGCCACTGGGGGCTTCTCGGCAACTTTGGAGGAACCAGCATCTACTTTTTTAGTCCCCTCTGGGACATCAATTTTGCCTTTCTGGGCTCCAACAGCAGAAGAAATTTCACCAAATAGAGCAGGAGGAGCTCTTTTCTTGCCCATTCTCTGAGATAGGGGGATATGAGAATCTGAAGATGAACTTTCTGGTGTTGAAGCTGGTTCAACAGGGCGAGCAGTATAAGAGGTTGTGTAACTCTTATACTGTAGTAAATATGAAGCAGATCTAATATGCTCGTCAGCAATGGTCTTATGCAAATTCCAGATAAGTTTCAAATGCTTGATATTCACTTCTGACTCTTTTGGAGTTTTTCTTTTGCTATCAACTGCAAATAAATACATGTCGAGATATCAGTCATACATTTTGTCAAACATGATGAAAGCATAATTTCATAAGTAAAATAAAATGAAAAATAAACCTATCCCATTGCCGTATGGGGGGCATCTGGGACCGTTGTATACTTCATTCCCAGATAAAGGCGCATGTTGCCAATTTTTTATGACCAACCCATGCTCAAAATAATCCCTATTTGAGTCAGGGAGATTAACTACAAGAGCCCTATTCAAATACCTAGTTTTTAAATAATAAATATTATCTAGAACAGCCCATTTATAACAAAACATAATTTCAGGGATCCCAATACGAGTCCCATGAGTTAGATTTAATTTGTGCACCCCGTTAATTATTCTCCATGAATTGGGGGCTATTTTTGCAGGAACAAGATCAAAATATTGACAAAACTCAAGACATAATGAGTTTGGTGGAAAGGAAAAACCGCATTCAGCAACAAAAAGACTGGGGAACCAATGTCCCTCAGCCAATCGAAAGTAATCTAAAGGCTCAGAAAGAACCTCTAGAGTTACCCACGAAGGAATGGAAAAATCAGAACGGAATTTCTCAACAGACTCCACGATATAAACCATATTGAATAAAAGAGATACAGAAGAAAGAAAGAAGATCTTACAGGAAGAAAGGACATGTGTTGACAACGAACGGAAACAAGGATGAACGCACAAGAGAAGAAGAGAATAGAAAGCTTGAATGCAGAGAATGAAAAACGTAGACGACGGTATGGTTACCAAAGAAGTTTAAATACTTTGCATTGGGAAGCGGCGAAAGAAATGATTACCAAAAAGAAACTACTGAACTTCCGGCGGCTAAAAGGACAAAAATTGCACGAAGATCGAAGCGTTTATAAAAAAAGGCGGAAACTGCGAAATGAGAAGGAAATTTGAATACAATGTTCCTGAAACCCAGGAAGGACATTTAATATTGCCATATACCGAGAAAGAATGTTCCATACTCCTCAAAGTTCGAAATATGAAACATTGGGGGCTTCTGTTGATACCAAAATTAATATGCTGATGTGGACGAATAATATGAAGACACGTGTCAACCTACGTGGCACAGTAGCAGCGAGGAAGATCATTTCCCGACCAGCCATGTTTCTTTCCGAGCAACGAGAATACACCGAGGAACTCTATCACACCGAGGAACTCTATCACACCGAGGAACTCTATCACACCGAGGAACTCCAACTCACCGAGGTACTCTAATGTTCCGAGGAACTCCTGATCAGCGAACAGCTAGGGCGGTCCGAGCTGCATCTCGATCATATCATTAATTGCCAGATAATCAACAGCTCAGATATTCATTGAATGTTTATATTCTTGGCACGCACTCTGCATTAAATGTATTACCCTTTCATATGTATGTCATTTAATGTATCGAACCTTTCATGTACAGCCTCAAGGCTATAAATACCATGTATCATCCTCATTCAAGGGGACCGGAATTTCTTGAGAGAACTTGTAATCGAGAATTCCACAAACACTCAGCAATAACATAACAGTGGACGTAGGCTTTATTCCTAGCCGAACCACTTTAAAAATATTTGTCTTATTTATTTATCTGTGATTGAAAAATTAGAGCGATCTAGTTTTTTACATCAACAACCCCCTTCTATAATGATGAGTCCTCAGGAAGTCTTATCCCTCTTCGACTCAGTAGAATTCGTGATCTTGGTAGGCCCCTTTTTAGCCTCCGCATGTTTCTTCTTGAGAGCAGCAATGGCAGTACGATCTGCTGCTAGTTGATTGAGTATGGTAGGAAGCGGGAGGATTAGAGACTTCACAAGAAAATTTAAAGTGTCTGTATGAGACGAACATAAATTAAACGAACAAAGACTTGTAAAAAATCAGACACTATGTTTAACCTCAGTCTCTGCCTCAGCTCGGTTTGATGTTGAAAGATAGCTAAACCTTGTGATCCTATCCAAAGAAAAAAATCTTCGAACACAAGTGGGTCAGCTCGGTAATACTTTTTAAATAATATCTTCTTGGTAAGAATTAGATAAGGAGCCTCTTTCTCTTATAATAAACAAAAGGATATAAACTCAGAAACAAAACATGAAAAATAAGGATATATACTTAAAAGAGTAAAATCTAAGACAATACCACTAGAGGAAGGATTGTCGAAATACTGAGGAACCTTTACAGTCTTGTCGACTTCCTAGGAGACTAACTCCCTCCGACCTGTGATGAAGAAGAATTTGTTCTTCTAAAAATTATTGCTGGATTGGGAGATCGTGGAGAGTTTCTATTAAGGCTTCCATGGGGCCAGGTAGTAGAAGCTATGGGCATTATCATTATCCTTCAGTCCGTGAGCAAACCTAAAGATCATATCTTTGCTCCTTGCCCATACACTTCCATCTAGTACACCATAGCCCCCAAGATCATCATATAAGCATTAGGATGGAGATGGGTGGGGGAAATACCATAGCCCCTCAAAATCCCTTTGGTAATGGGATGAAAGGGGAACGGAAGACTAAGAGATAACAATTTTTCCCTCATATATGAGGTTATATGCCAATTTAGATTGCTTCGGTAGTCTAGAAGGGATGCTGAGGGGGGTGCTACAGAGATTGGTGTATTTAAGCAACTTAGATTTGACGTCACGAGGGTAGTTGGTTGGGTCAGTTCTAGAAAGATCATAGGAACTCCCAAACAAGGATGGTCTCTCCTCATTTGATACTATAGGAACCACAAGAAGAGAACTAGTGGATGAGAAAGGGGGAGATAATACCAATCTTTATGTTTTGACTTACCAAAGATGGGGGAAGTAAACTTTAAATAAGTCTCTCCTGCCTAATTACTTTTACCACCACTCTTGGAACATGAATCTAAGCTATCAAAATCCATGAATTAATAACTTCTATATTGAACATTTGGAGGAGGAAAAGCAGAGGGAACTTACTCTGAGGGGTAACACTCAATTACTTTTAGGTCTTATTTGGAATTTCCCTCTTTAAAAGGTGGTTGTACTATATATAAGGGAATTTGCCTAAGAGGAACCATGGGATTTATTCTCCTAACAACCTCATGAAATTTCTTCAACACACATTCTAAAAAGTCACTCTTAGGGGTAGGATTTCAGAAGGAGGACAAACAAAAAAAGGGTCCCCTACCGTAATCAGAAGAAAGGGAAGAGGTTTAACCCTAAATCTCATGCAAAAAACTTAATGGAAATATGTATCCCAAACAACCAGCTGTTAATATTAACATAACAACCGACCATAAATTTGATTTATCGAGACGCTAACGAAGGCAAAAAATTACAAACTTTCCTTAAATAAATAAGAAATCTAAGACCTATAAAATTGAAATAAGAAAATATACTTAGTAGAAAAATACTTGGAAGTCAATATAATGGGGGCAAAGAAGTAAGACGGTGATCGGACTGCACAAGGCTGAAAATGACTCAATCGAAAATATGGTTATTGTAGCTTTTCTCGCCCTCTATAGCAATGGAGTAATAAAGGTGATAAAAGGGTAAATTAAAAAGTGGATGAGGTTTAAATAAGTGTGGGAGTCTAAGAGAATCCACAATGGTGGAGGGTTTGGACAAAAAAAATGGTAAAATTACAAATTTGTAGACGTACAATGGGGATAGGCAGTTGCCAAAACTGGAGAGAGGAATGGTAAGGGAATTTCAAAGTTACCAGTTGGCTACTGATTCAGTAAAAACTTCTTACGAACTTCTGATGGTCGTAGGAACTTCCTACGAACTTCTTTTGTCCGTAAGGAGTTCTTACGAACAAAAGAAGTTCGTAGGAAGTTCCTACGAACTTCAGAAGCTTGAGAGAATTTCGCAGGAAATCCTTTTTACCCTCTGTAAAATCTAACACCGTTTGAGAGAATTCTTTATAAATAGGACCAAGTTTCTTCCAATTTCTTATTGTCCCCCTTTATAAATTTTTAGATTCTTCCATTTTCTCTTCAATTTTCTTATTTTCATTCTAAATATATTACATTTCTATAAAAAAATATGTCTTCTTCTCAACCAATTATTTCTGGTACATCTCGACAACCTAATATAACTCCTTTTGAGAATGAAGTATTATGTACCACTTATGCAAAATATACAGATCGAAGTATTGAAGGAAACTCAATATCATCGGGCACATTTTGGGACACTATGAAAGATGAGTATAACGTCATGCATGGAATTATAATTACTCGTACGAGATCCATGCTATCAACACGTTATAATAATATATCGCATCAAATAATGCTATATATTGCAAAGATTTCTCACCAAATGAATAATATGGGAAGCGGGACGAACGAATTCCAAGCGGTTACTAATGCACGCAATGCGTACCAAGCCGAAACCAACAAACCTTTGCGTTCGACAACTGCTATCAAATTTTAAAAGATTTACCAAAATTTGACTTGAAAAATACAGCGGAGAACGACGACAGCCCTACACCTGTACGCGAAGATGATACTTCGGGGGTACGAGACGTACCGGATTGACCCCCAGGAAGGAAGGGTGAGAAATAACGTGCACGTCAACGAGCGCGTTCTGACAGCTTGGATTGTAACACGGCAGTACTCAAACATTGCAAAGACTTCAATGCAATGTTTAAAAGCAAGCAAGAGTGGAAGAATAATCGTGCCCTTAAATTTTACTCTCAAATGAATGCGTTCATTCAGATGAAGCGAGCTGATCAACTCACCAAAAAGCAGGATCAACTCGTGCGCCTAGGACGATAGCAATCGTACATCATGGAGCTGGATATGACCCATATGAATGAAATACAAAAGCAGTTTCATTTTAAAAGGTTCAATGACCTAACAACGATGGTTGTTGCGACCGAAGCTGCAATATCTGAGTTGCAATCGAACTCTGCCAGGTCGTCTGGTCCAAGCGGTTCAATTAATGATTAGTAGTATTTTTAAATGATGTATTGAACCCTCATAATTGTATTTCATTTTTTTCGGTATATGGAGAGTGATTCCCTATCCATCTTAATAAATGAAATGCCACCCTTAAATAGATGAAATGTGAGTATTATTTATTAATTTTACGCTTATATAATATTGTCGGTTAAACCATTATTTTATATAGAATAACAGGTATATGATCACTACGACAATAATACAAATACAAATTGAAAATGGAACAAACATAACATTTAACCACGGTTAAAATAAAAAATATAATAAATTCATCAACCGACCATTTCATCACCGTGGGTGTTCCAAATGTGCTCTACCAAATCATTCTGTAACTGTTGATGTTTAGTTACGTCTCTTATCTTAGCATCCCGTATGAGGTAGTCGTAGAAATTAGTTTGGCCCCTCATAATTACAGGTGTTTCATCATTCTGTTCGTACTCATTTTGCCATGGACAATCTCTACATTCATCATCAATAATCATATTATGCATTATAATGCACGATTTCATAATGGTTGATAGTGACGCCCTATTCCATAATTTACAAAGTTCCAAAACAAAAGCGAATCGAGCTTGTAATACACCAAACACACGTTCAACATCTTTTCTGGACGCTTCTTGGTACTTGCAAAATAATTTATATTTTTGTGTAATACCATTTTGGTTCCTAAATGTTTTTACTATTGAAGTGTACAGAGGGTAAATGCCATCTCCAAGGTAGTAGCCCATGTCGTAAGAATTTCCATTAACATTTTAATTAACGGGATTTGCCGTCCCATTGTGCAATTCTTGAAAGACATTAGATCGGTGCAAGACATTCAAATCATTGCAAGAACCAGGCACCCCAAATAATGATTTCCAAATCCAAAGATCGTAGGAGGCAACCGCTTCAAGGATTATAGTTGATAACTCTTTACGACCACTATATTGAGCGTGCTATGCTGTTGGACAATTTTTCCAATGCCAATGCATGCAATCTATGCTCCCTAGCATTCCTGGGAAACCTCTATTTGCATTTTATTCGAGTAACCTTATAACGTCGCCTTGTGTCGGATTTCTGCCGTACTGGGGACCGAAAATTCGTATAATTGCCTCTGTAAATCTAATAACAGTTTCTAATAGAGTGGTTTCACTCATAGCGTACTGCTCAGACCACACGTCATGGGAACCCCCATTAGCTAACAGTCGAATTGCCCCCAACACTTTATGATGAGAGCTTAAACCTTGACGACCGCAAGCACCATTCTTCTGAACAAAGTAGCTATCATAAAGGCAAACAGATTTAAGAATGCGATTGAAAATAATATACCGCATCCTGAATCTCCTTCGAAAAAAATACTCGTTGTATACCTTATCTTCCCCAAAGTAATCTTCCCATAGTGTTGCATGTCCCCTTTCTCTCCTACGATTCACTCGACGTCTCGTATCGAGTTCTTTCCCATCACGAATCATATTTTTTTCAGCACACAACCGGGGTAATCTCCATCATAATAATCATTTCCTCGTCTGAATCATCGGATGATCCACCTTCATTAAATTGTGCATATTGGAGTAAAATATTCCGTCCCTCATCGCTAGAACTAGAGGAGTCCATGATATAATATGGTTACAAATTAATTTAGATGTAGATGAAAAATTATACTCTACCTGTATACTTTTACGATACACAGGTATTTATAATTTTAGGTAAAATCTTATATAGGTAAGTGTGCAACATGTAACTGTGCTACAGATAATTGAGCTATAGATAATTGAGCTGAAGGTGCGTTGGTTGAAAACTCAGGTCTCGGCACATCTATAGTATATGAATCCCCCTCCGGTAGGCCTACGACAACCGTCCAATTATGCCTCGGTGGTTGGATGTGCGTAGAACCACCCACAGAGAACTGTGTCTCATACACATGCGGATCATTTGTCGGTGTTGGTGCTTGCGGGATTCACAACGTTGAAGGTGCCACTGAACCAACTCCAATCAAATCTATATTAACATATCGGGAAATCAGCGGTAGTATTGGACCGAGTGCAACTGCCTTCCATTATGTATTATACTCTTCTTGTGACACATCTCTTATGTATTGATTTGCGATAGGCCAATTTTGGGCGGCAGTTGCTTGGAAATCATGTTCTGAGGCACAACACAAACTTGATGGTGGGTTGTCTGCGATACATATCCTCCCAGCCAATTGTCGGATGGCCCGATCACCCAAGTACCAAAAACCCTTAAATAGGGTATCCGAAAAAATCATCCGTAACCCCGATATCTCTCTAACATATAAGATGACATCAGAGTCACGGTAGGCAGAAGTCTCGTATGGCTGCCATATAATGGACTCGGGTGACCGCATCTCAAGCTGATGTTGACTTCTTGAGATGTTAAACCGCTGTGCTCCCTTTATTTTCTTTTTGTTCCCCCTCGACCAACGAAATATGCGGGGCCACGCATCGATAGACGGATCGATGAGAATAGGACATGCCGTGGTCATGTACTCGTGATGTAAATACTGCAAAAAATTTCAATTAATTTAATTCATTAGAATAAGTTGACGTATATTGTAATGAAACATAAATTTTAATAAATAAGACGAAACGATAATATACCTCGAGTATTTGCCACATGCATTCAACGCTAGTCAACGATCGTCGACTGGCTTTGTCCAAAGACCATAAAATACAGGCATAAATAGCCGAACCCCAGTCGTATGTGCCGATGGAAGGAATATCCTCAAGATAATGTAAATAACCGAGGTTGGCAGTGGAGTGAGCATTTGGAAAAAATACACTCCCCAATACATAAAACCAAAATGCCCGAGCTATGATTGGGGACATATAATCTGGTAACGGTTCAATCTTGACAAAATTTTCTATGTATTTTTTTAGGTCAGGAACTGGAATTCCCGCACCAGTAAATCTCTGTATATGAATTTCTGGGAAAAATTCATTTATGGTATTAACAAAATTTGTATATTATTCAATTCGTAGATTTTCAATCGGTCATCCTTGTCCAATTGGAATGCCTGCACGAAGGTTAAAATTTTGTCATATATTTAAATAACTATGAATATGAAAACCATAATATATATTTCAAACAATCATTTATGAATTTAAGCACGACTATTTATTTTCACATATTGAAACATTAAGTAAATAATTATTTTCATATTGACACAATCGGAATGCGGGTACATTTTCCAATTTTTTTGTCGTATATTGAAATAATTATGAATATAATTACCTGAAGATATATTTCAAACATTTGATTATGAATTTAAGTACAACATATTATTTTCACATTTTGAAACGATTATGATGCCGATACACGAAGGTCAAAATTTTGTCATATATTTAAATAACTATGAATATGAAAATCATAATATATATTTCAAACAATCATTTATGAATTTAAGTACAACTATTTATTTTCACATATTGAAAGATTAAGTGAATATAAATAATTATTTTCATATATTGACACAATCGGAATGTGGGTACATTTTCCAATTTTTTTGACGTATATTGAAATAATTATGAATATAATTACCTGAAAATATATTTCAAACATTTAATTATGAATTTAAGTACAACATATTATTTTCACATTTTGAAACGATTATGATGCCGGTACACGAAGGTTAAAATTTTGTCATATATTTAAATAACTATGAATATGAAAACCATAATATATATTTCAAACAATCATTTATGAATTTAAGTACAATTATTTATTTTCACATATTGAAACATTAAGTGAATATAAATAATTATTTTCATATATTGACACAATCGGAATGCGGGTACATTTTTCAATTTTTTTGTCGTATATTGAAATAATTATGAATAAAATTACCTCAAAATATATTTCAAACATTTAATTATGAATTTGTACAACATATTATTTTCACATTTTGAAACGATTATGATGCGGGTACATATATTTAAAATTTTGTCATATATTTAAATAACTATGAATATGAAAATCATAATATATATTTCAAACAATCAATTATGAATTTAAGTACAACTATTTATTTTCACATATTGAAACATTAAGTGAATATAAATAATTATTTTCATATATTGACACAATCGGAATGCGGGTACATTTTTCAATTTTTTTGTCGTATATTGAAATAATTATGAATATAATTACCTAAAAATATATTTCAAACATTTAATTATGAATTTAAGTACAACATATTATTTTCACATTTTTAAACAATTATGAATATAAGTAGAACGAAATAAGCCATAAATTATTACCGGAAAGCATTGTGAAGTCCAGCGGAGTGAACGCAAGCTCGACATATGGTAGTTGGAATGTATGCGTCGTGTCCCACCAACGTTCGATCATCGCCGTCACAATACATTTATCGGAATTGGGCATCACCATAGAAAAGAAATTCGACATAAATTGACACTGTCGATAATTATTTTGATATCGCTTTCTCTCTTGAATCAATTTGTATAATTTCATTGGCCCCGCTGAATTCCCCCAAAATTCGAATTTGTTTCCGTTTATTATCGGAGTTTCACCGTCCGACGCGTGTGATACTCCGTCGTAAATACGGGTATAGTTGTCAATTGCGGGATTCGACGATTGAATCGGCGCGAAAGAATCGAGAATTGTCGTTGAAGTCGACTCGTGTTTTTTCGATTTCCCGATATTAATATATTTCTTCCATTTTCTACCTAATTTCATCGTGTTGACAAGATCTGATTTGGAGGATTTTCTATATCTAGATTGGAACTGATTTTTTATAAAAAAATTGGACTAATGTAAGGACATTTTTCTCATGTCCAACATGTTACATTTGTGTATGTCGTACGCCGCTACATTTGGCACGTCACCTCACGATCTCACATGACGGCCTTTATCCGAATTCCGGGAATTAAGCATTCAACATCTCCATTAATGTGTCCCACATCTGCCTCAACGACTTCACGTTCCAAGATTTTAGGGACTTAATGCAAGTGGTACGCAAGGGTAGTCAAAACAGTGAAAAAGGCACGATAGGAGAGTTCAAGGGAATTTTCGTAATTTTACATCCATATTCCAGAGGTCTGGTCAACTGTAAAGTTGAAGAGCTCGCCGTAACGAATATACTGGAAGAAACGGCACCTCAATCCGAGCTACGGTGAAGGAGTTATGACCTTTTGAAGTTGGAGAAAATTCCTTGAAGAATGTTGTTTTCTTTTAACCTCATACCAGAATGGTACCCCAAACCGCATGGGGAACCGGTTCGGGGGGGGCGAACCGGTTCGGGGTACCTGACGCTGCAAGAGTCCCCAAGTTTTAAAACTCTTTTGGTTTCCTTATAAAAGCTAACTTCGGGGGAGCAGTTTTGCAAGACTTTAGAAGACGTTTTTGAGAGTCCAAATACATCTAGTCTTCATATTTTTGAGTCCCAAGACTCATGTTTTGATTCACACATCCTTGCCAAATATTTGTGAATCCTTTTGCAACCCAAGAACACAACTTTGGTTTGTTCAACCCTTGTGGAGAAGCCGTTTCTCTTCTCCATTGCAGCCCTACTGGAAAGGGATAGTTCCAGCCGCGACTACAGAATCCGATACCCGAGGGTAATTCTTAGTTATCTTGTATTTTCATTGTAATCCGATTGTAAGCCGTTTTCTTACAAATTATAGTGAAAATAAATGGTTTTGCCCCTGTGGGGGATTTTTCCTTAAATTTATTTGTTTTATCCTGCATGCTATATTTTATTTGATAAATCATCTAGATGCATGTCTTAGGGCTTAACTAAAATTTGGGTTTAATTAAAATTGGTTTTTATTTGAGAAGTCGCAATATTTTCGCTGTAGCTCACGTCGTCAAATTGGTATCAGAGCGGGTTACGCTAATTTATCGCGTGATCCTGATTTTTCGAGGATTTATTTTTTTTTATACAATTTGACTTCTCACGTCGTCAAATTGGTATCAGCGTCTGTTGCACTAAGTTATTGTGTTTTGATCCTGATTTTGCACAAAAATGGCTTTTGATTGTTTTGATGATCTTCGATGTCAAATTTTTGAAAAAATTAATTGGAAAATTCACACGAACTCTTGTTTTAAATCTTCTGTTGAAAACGAATCTGAGAGGTGTCCTTGTTGTGAGGGTGTTGGTCACACGTTACATGAGTGTACCACAAATTTAAAGAAGAAATTGAATAAACCGATTTCTCATGTTTCTACCCTTAGTGATTGTGATTCGGAAGAAGAAGTTTTTTATGCTTCTAGGCAAGAGTTTCCCATCCATGTGATTAGTAATGATAGTGAAGGTGATGGGAGTGTGGATGAAAGTGTAGATGAGCATAACTTGCAAACTGCTTTCAATGAACTTTATGCTGAAACTTTGAAAAAAAAGAAAGAAAATTTGAAATTGAAAGCTCAGTTGAAAGAGTGTGCCATAAAAAATAATGATTTTTTAGTTGAAGAACTTAGGGCTCATGTGAAAATTTTGAAAGAGAAGCTTGAGTACGTCGAGGGTGAGAGAGATAGTCTTAGAGGGTTGATGGAGACTATGAAAAAGGAGCTTTTAGAGTTTGAGGATTCTAAACGAGTACTTGAATCTAGGATAGGTGAACTTGAGGTGAAATTGAAAGATTCAAGTAAAGTGAAATTTGATTTGGAGTCTAGGTCTGAAAAACTTGATAAGATTTTAGGCACAGTTGAGATCAAAACGGATAGGGGTGGGATTGGTCTTGAAAAATATGTTGCACCCATTCCCACACGTGTGAGAGAGCCTCCTAGGTTTGTTAAGAAAGAGGCACCTAAAGTTGTTAGGAAAGCACCCCTTAAGAACATTATGAGAGAACCTTCTAGGATCATTAAGAGAGACCCACCTAGGCAAATTCGGAAAGAGCAACTGATAAATTTGAGGAGAGGGCCACCTTTAGGTAACACACACCGCCCGATTTACACTTGCACACATTGCGGTAGGCAAGGTCATCTTAGGCGATTTTGTTACAAGCTTTTAAATGGACCTAGGAAGGTTAATGAAAGAATAAATTCGATTCCCAAAACCCCCACACTTTGTTACACATCAATTTGGGTTAGAAAATCGGATTTAGAGGCTTATGGTTTATTTGTCCACGATTCCCGTTTGCTTGCACGTGATTCACCCCATGTGAAATCTTTTGGTTGATTGTGGTTGCATGTTTGTCATACACTAGTTGTGGTTTCATGATATATTTTTACTAGTGTGATGACTTGTACTTTTGTATAAATTCTTGTTTTTGAATTTTTTTGAAAAATACAAAAAGATTTTATTTTGATAAAGTTTTGAGAAAATCCAAAAAGATTTTTGTATTGCACCGTTTATGGATGAACACTTTGGATGACCAAGTCACAACATCATTCCATTTTTTTCATGTGACTATTTGATAGTGTTTTGAGATAATAGGTCAATTCATCCTTGTGCTTTATAATGTTTGGAGTCATTAAGATGTAATTAAGTGTTACTTACTACATGTTTGACTCATGTTTCCTTTATTGCACACATGCACGGATTAGTTTGATTATTGTGCTTGTCTTATCACATGTTGGTTGGGTGTTTTCATCTCAATCCTGTCTTTAAAACAAACCAAGCGCGATAATTTTTTATAAGGAAATTGTGCATATAAGAATTTTTTTGTGAGTTTGTGTGCTTTGTTTAAAAACGGGGAAGGGCTGCGAAAGGTTCATTTTGCCTTTGCGAATACTAAGCTACCGTTAAATTGGACCTAAAAAATGGAGAAATTTTATTATCCGGGGTCCAAAGAGGTTTAAAAGAGCCCGAAAAAATTGAAAGGCAATAAAAAGATATTCATGCCAAAATGGGGCCATTTAGGTTTTTGCACCAATTCTCCAATGTTTGAGAATTTAGATTACCTCTAAAAGAATATATATATGAGGGAGTTTGGTTGGAGAATTTAAAACGGGTTTGCATGTCCTTGAATTGCTTGAAAATGCGCTACATAGTTTTGGACGTTATTGGTGTGGAAATAACTTTGACTTTGATTTGTTGATTTGCATAAGACGATGTCATCTAAATTCAACAAATTTTTTACATCTAAGGATTCTTTTGATGCTCATTCATTAGGGGTACACATATGCATCGTGCACATATGATTGATTGAGTTGATTTACCTATCGAATGTGTTCACACCCCTTCATTCCATTTCCATGACTTGGTTGTTTGAGTTTAAATCCATGGTGTGATTTTTGTAGCATATTTTTTTTTTCAAATGGTATCTATTTTTTTGTACAAAAAGGTTGAAAACTCAAAAAAAATAGTTTGTGAAGATGTGTTTGAGCATCTCCTTGCAAGAGCACGTTTGCCATTTGATTGATCCTTTGTTTTGAATACCGTGACACCCCGATTTTTCTTGTTTGATTCATTCTTCTTATTTGTCTATTTGGGGACATCATAAAAAGGGGGAGAAAGAATTATCTTATTTTGGGGGAGTTTTGAGATTTGACTTATGTTTTTATCATATATTGATATCCATGTTATCTCACTTCAAACTCGATATGTCATGTGGTATTTTCTTTATCTCATGTGTGTAGGTATGAAGATTGAAGATCTATGTGTTGCACACCCTGATGAGAAAAGATTTGAGATTCCTGAAGATTTGAAGAACAAACGATGAAGACTATTCATTTGTACCTTTTCCAGTTTTGGGTTCATGGGATGGTAGATTTGTATAGGCAATTTCATATTTGATAATTCGGATTTTTTATGTATGTACCGGCATAGACATAGGGGGAGATTTGTAAGGATATTTTTCTCATGTCCAACATGTTACATTTGTGTATGTCGTACGCCGCTACATTTTGCACGTCACCTCAAGATCTCACATGACGACCTCTATCCGAATTCCGGGAATCAAGCATTCAACATCTCCATTAATTTGTCCCACATCTGCCTCAACGACTTCACGTTCCAAGATTTTAGGGACTTAATGCAAGTGGTACGCAAGGGAAGTCAAAACAGTGAAAAAAGGCACGATAGGAGAGTTCAAGGGCATTTTCGTAATTTCACATCCATATTCCGGAGGTCTGGTCAACTGTAAAGTTGAAAAGCTCACTGTAACGAATATACTGGAAGAAACGGCACCTCAATCCGAGCTACGGTGAAGGAGTTATGACCTTTTGAAGTTGGAGAAAATTCCTTGAAGAATGTTGTTTTCTTTTAACCCCATACTAGAATGGTACCCCAAACCGCATGGGGAACTGGTTCGGAGGGGCGAACCGGTTCGGGGTACCCCAGAACCGGTTCGGGGTACCTGACGCTGCAAGAGTCCCCAAGTTTTAAAACTCTTTTGGTTTCCTTATAAAAGCTAACTTCGGGGGAGCAGTTTTGCAAGACTTTAGAAGACGTTTTTGAGAGTCCAAATACATCTAGTCTTCATATTTTTGAGTCCCAAGACTCATGTTTTGATTCACACATCCTTGCCAAATATTTGTGAATCCTTTTGCAACCCAAGAACACAACTTTGGTTTGTTCAACCCTTGTGGAGAAGCCGTTTCTCTTCTCCATTGCAGCCCTACTGGAAAGGGATAGTTCCAGCCGCGACTACAGAATCCGATACCCGAGGGTAATTCTTAGTCATCTTGTATTTTCATTGTAATCCGATTGTAAGCCGTTTTCTTACAAATTATAGTGAAAATAAATGGTTTTGCCCCTGTGGGGGATTTTTCCTTAAATTTATTTGTTTTATCCTGCATGCTATATTTTATTTGATAAATCATCTAGATGCATGTCTTAGGGTTTAACTAAAATTTGGGTTTAATTAAAATTGGTTTTTATTTGAGAAGTCGCAATATTTCCGCTGTAGCTGCACTCTCAACTAAATTATGAATATGAGACTGAGTATGAAAATGGAGAAGATGGAGATGAGAAAGAAAGAAGATTAACTGATTAAATAAACGGATGCAGAAGAAAAGAGAAGAATGAAGAAGGTTCTCAATATATAAACGGAGGAATGTTACTGTTTTAATTAGACCGTTAAGTTCTTACAAACTTCTATACTTCATAAGAACTTCTTACGGACTTTAGTTGTTCGTAAGAAGTTCCTACGAACTATAGAAGTTCGTAGGATCTCCCCCACTATTAGTTGCCCATTTGGGCGAAAGGTAAATCACACACACGCGCCTCACACCTGCCTTTCACCGATTCACACCATTACGAATGCTCTAATGATGGAGTTAATGGCTCAATGACATAAGTCGATTTGGAAAATGGAAAAGCGATTCAAAATTGTGTGCACTCTGATCGAGGGGCACGCATATGATTACGACTTGACATGTCAGGTGGTTCTCACCACGTGGTAGAGCTTAAGTAACAAGGAAAATAGAACAAGGATTTTGGTTCGCCTTGGCATAAATCAAATAATACTAACCAATTATAAAGCATGAAGGAAAACTCCACCCATTTCAATCACACAGTAACTCCCCAGAAGGAACGTTTAAAGAGATTAGCGCCACAACTTACTTCGTGGGTAAGGTTTTAGGGGCAATTTCGTATCCTAAATTTAGTATAACCTACGAACGAATCAGGGAGAGACACTTTTCATCGATATCAATGAATCCAAATACCTTTTAACCATTAATGCTAAGAGTATAGAGGATTAGTAACGGCCCAGGAGAGGCAGAAGAGGACCTGAGCATGTGCTAAGTGGGCGATCACACAGGGCCTTCACTAGTTTATTTGTTATTACTTATATATTGAGGGGCTAATTTTTTATATCAAAACATATAAAAGGGGGTCATTTTACAATTTTTGCACGGGGCCTTATCAATCTCAGGACCGCCCTTGAAGACAAAAGAAGATTAAAATATATTAAATAACATTGTAACCACGTAATGTGTGGACCATGTGATTGGATGATGATAGTATGAGGTAGGGGTGCACATTGTTCAGGTTGGTTCGATTTTAGTACTAAACTAGAACCATAACCGGGTTGGTTCGGTTCCAGGGTTTTGGAACCGAAACTGGGATCGATGTTCATTAGAACCGAACCAAAAATTCTTGGGTTGGTTCGGATCGATTCTCAGTTTTGATCACATTTTTTTTTAAATTATTAAAATACATTTTAAAACTAATTTACAATTACATATAACTAAATAAACAACAAACTTTAAGAAGGTATTTAAATCTCAAAATTTATATATCCAACTGTACCAATTTTCAGAAGAACAAAAACTAGAAACCAAATTTTACAGAAGAACTAGAGGTGCGTGACACTCAGAGTAGTCATTATTTTATCTTTGTTCTTGCTTCCACACGTAAGATGAAATTTATGGTTGGAAACGAAAGAATGGAATCGGCCACATCGTTGCCATGAAATCACCTGATCTTAAAAAGATTTCAAGAGACAGAGTTGGCTGGGACTTTTTTATGAAATTACTGGCTCATAGTGGTCATCTTTAAAATCAGAGCATCCTTTACCTTGGTCATTTCCAACCATTTGATTGACTTCATCTTTCAGCAATACTAATAAAAATAAAGGATAACCATGGAATCGGATATTGGTCGCACAACCAACTGTGGTCGAGGATCTCTAGTTAATCGAGACTAGTTGGACCAAAAAAGGCAAAACCGTACATATAGAGAGGGTTTTTGAAAGCATGGGTTGAGATGGTATTTGGAAGAGAGAGAGAGAGAGAAGATAACGACTCAATGTTTTTTAGGGTATGAAATGAGATAGTTTTAGTAAGTTAGTATATATATGGTTAGGTTAGGGTTAGGTGCTAGGTCGGTTTGGATCGGTTTTCGGATTGTATTAGTTATTTTTTTGGAATCTAGAACCGAACCAAACCATCGAATTTTTTTTGGGACCGAAACCGAACCATTAGTTCAAAAATCCAAACCGAGCCGAACCAATGTCATCGATTTGGTTCAGTTTATCGAATTTTCAGTTTCACTGCATACCCCTAGTATGATAATGGACATGAAACATAAAGAATATATGAATATAACCCTCCCTATGTGCAATAACTAAGTAATTATTATTCCCCTCTCGATAAGTGAAATATGATCTCATCTAATTTTATAAAAGGTGAGGCACATGTCCTAAGGACCATAGTCTCTCACTTCATTCACATATAAACAATAGTCCCTTATCCCCAAGGAATGGGGAGAGAGATATATAGTAATGTGTTTTCTCAAGAACAGTGGTAACTCTTGTAAAATCCATCTCCCATGGATATTATTGGTAAAAGTAATTGAACTCATCACACTTGTGGACATAGCCACCAAATTAGAATGAACCACCTAGATCTTGGTCTTATCCATTCCCCTTTAGCTTATAGCTTTACTTACCTGCTTTATTTATATGTCTCTTAACGATTTGATGAAGGGCGGTCTAAATTCAATTTCAAGCATCAACAACTCACCTTTTCCATTATCTATTCCTATAAATATGTTCACACATTTGGTCACTTTATCAAATTTGTGCATGTTTTCACACACTTTATCACTTAGACATACTTATTCATCTTTTCCCCTATACAAACTTATTCATGTTTTCACACCCTTTTTCACTTTGACACACGTATTAATATTTTCACACATTATTTCACTTGGATACACACATGCATGTTTTCATACATGTTCTCACATTAGTTACACTTATGCGCGTTTTCACACACTTTTTCACATTAGATACACATGTTTTTATTTTCACACACTATTTTATTTATTCATACATTACACAATTACATCACTTTATTTACTCATCAATCCATTCATACTGTATCATCCATTACATTCTCACTCACACATACACATGCACACACAAAAGGAGTAAAAGTAAATAGTGATAGCGCATTTTGCGTACCGAAAATGTAATAACCAAAATTTTAAAAAATTATAATTGAGTTTAGTTGGTTCTTAGTTGAAACGCACACCCTAAAGTTTTATGTGACATGAAGATGCTAAAATGAATGATACGAATTACTAGAAATGACATGATTAAAATTCATTATGTGAGAGAAAAGTTAGGAGTAGATACCATTCGCGATAAATTAAGAGAAAGTAGACTTAAATGGTAAGGACAAGTGTTGCGTAGACCACTAGATGCACCTATAACAAGAGGAAGATTATTGAAAATAGAGAGTAAAATAAAAAGAGGACGCCCATGTAACACCCCATAATTTTATGCATTAAATAGTTAATTAATTCGAGAAAAATTTAAATTACTAGTGTGTCGTAATTTAATGGAATTAATTATGGAATTGTTATATAAATATTAATTAGGAGAATAATTGGTTAATATTTGTTAACGCCAAAATTCTCCATCTACGAGGACCAATCAGTAAAGGACACATGTCATCCTACGTGGCAATATTCAACACCCGAGGAGAGTTGGTCGGCCCCCGAGGAGAGTTGGTCGGCACCCGAGGAGAGTAAGTCGGCTCCCGAGGAGAGTTGGTCGGCATACCAACCAGGAAGATCAAAGGATAACTATGCATTTAATGTGCATTAATGAAGATGACAGCGCATTTAATGAGCCTTAATGTACATTTATACTGTATTAATAGATGACAACACATAGCATACCAAGCAATTCAACAATTAGATTCGTTGAATGTAGACATAAATGTCTACATACAATGAATCTCTTTATCTCCCATAAATACATGTATCCCCTTAGCCAAAAGGGAGGAGATCCGAGGGAACCTAGAAACCCCATACACAAGATACATATCCTTTCTCTCTCCACACCCTATGGTGCTATTGTAAACCCCTAGGAATAAAATAACAGTGGACGTAGGCTTTATTCATAGCCGAACCACTTTAAAAATCTTTGTCTCTTATATGCTTTATTGGATTGCTTTCATCTATTTATCTGTGATCATAAAAATGGGATTCGGTCCAATTTTTTGCATCAATAATATTTATGGGAAATTAATTTACTAGGTAAATAGTAATATTTAATTACGTCTTAAGAGTATTAATGACGTGGGGTTTACTTAACTCAACCGAGAGTCGGTTCCAGACTAAGTTAGGTGGGAGATAAGAAATTTTATAAACTTATCCAGATGTCAATTCTGAGTGCACGGTTGAGTCTAGAATGTCCAAGATAGTCGGAATAGAGTATCTGGGGTAGTAAATGGGTCCCGGTATGTTTTTAGGCATAGTCAGGCCCATACGGGGGGTATTAGGCTAAAAACGGGATTAAGCCTAATTACTTAATTAAAGGGAAAAGGGAAATGACAAATTACACTGCGAAAAACCTAAAGTTGGAGAGAGTACCCTAGGGAGCAGTTGAAGGCACTGGGAACCATTTTGGGAGACAAAGGCAAGAACCAAAGGGGATTTCATCATCAACCTTGAGAATCACAACTCCGGATCAGACCCTATGAAACCATCAGGAAAGTGGTTAACTTGTTGTAGCATTTATTCATATTACAATTCATATTTGTGTGAAGCGGGAATCGAAATTCATTTTGGGGTAAAGAGGGTACAAATATGGGGGTTTTGTAAATAAATCTTCTGATTAGAAATTGTTGTAGAGATTCATCATATAATCTGAGATTGATATGTACTGGTCAGATGTGAAAACCCAGACAAGTTATGAACGAATTGGAGATGATAATTTGGTGTTGAGACGTAATTAAAGAATAACTCGGGTTTTCCCCAATTCAGAAAATAGGAGAGAATGGAAATTAAACGGGGTTTGGGGACTTTATGGGGGTTCCTGATGATGTTCTTGGTGTATAATATTGTTGATAGAACCTGGGTTAGACTGTAGAAAAAAATTGGACATTTAAAGTTTTCATCCATGGCAAAAATAGGCCTTCGGAGAAGATAAAGACCTGTTCGATCGATCAATCCATGGCTGGGATCGATCGATCGATGGTCAAGGATTTTTGACGGGTCATCCAGTTTTGTTATATAAGGTAAATTTACTTAAAATTCTTTTCCCACACTTTATTTGGTGAGAAATAAATATAGGACATAAATTCTTAACAATTATGAGGGAAAGTAATTAGGATTTTGAGGGAATTTATGGGTAACACATTGTGATTAATTTTGGAGAAATATATTCCAAAATATTAAATTTCGGATCAAGTGGGCGAGTCCGGGTATGGTGGTTGAGCGATACCAAAGTAATTAAATTAATTAATGTGCAAATTAATTGATAATCTGAGTTAGACCATAAACTCAAGTTAAGACGTATAGTCTAGTGTTACAGGTTTAGTACACGATAAAGTCGGGATTGTTATGATTATATATCTATATATGGTGTGCGATAGTATATATATATGGTGTGCCATTAATATCAGTGGCTAGATAATATTATAATATATACTCTAGTGCTATCAAGGGGAGGTTGCGCATAGAGGGTGAATCCCCTAGCCTGAGGAGTAGGGCGAGTATATCCCCAGGTCATAGCGTCCATTACATGGGTGAGGGGCATCTCACTTTCAGGGAAAGAATATGACCGTCTCCAATATTTATGTTATTAACCAAGTTAGTGAGCAATCCTGACTTGAGGTAAATAGGTAGCGTGAATGCACTTAGTGGGATGGCACTTTAGAGAATATACATTCGGTGAGTTATTACTCGGGAGGATGGTTATAATTAATTATTACTTCAACATATATGTGAATGTTGTAAAATGGTTTTACGTATATAATGAGATAAATAATTATATATGGGTAATTTAATACATGCCGCGAATTGTATTATGTGTATAACGGGTGTGAAAGTTATATGAATTTACAAAGGGGAATGTTTAATTAAGTTGATGTTGATAATAACTTTGAAATCATAATTATTGCATACTCGGTTAGAGTAGGATGGTTGCAAGGGGTTATATCGGTTATCTAGTTATGGGATAAATGACTATGGGACTTAATTAAGGCATTAGTTGTGCACATTAGAGGAGGGATGAGTATGTCCTCAAGGGGGTGCGGCACTAACTAAAATATGAAGAGCATTCATGCATACCTATTACTGCAAGTTAATCATTTGCTAAATGTTTTCAAAATGTTTTGGGTTCTAAACCTTGCTTTAAATATTTTTAAAAACCTTTTAGGAGTCCAACCATAGGGACGCCAAACTTGACTCATTCCAGGGATTCATTGCTGCAGCATATGTGGATGTTGCAGGATTTGGATAGGCGCCTACATTCCTTCTATTCTTAGAGTAGGGGTTTATCATCAGATACTCAAGCATATGGCTCACATTTTTATTTAGTATTCATTTCAAATACTTTGCGATTGTTATTATCTGTCTTTACTTTTGTTGGATTTTAACCGATGGTTTATTCGATTAAATTATTATTTAGATGTGAATGGTTGAATTCAGTTAATTATGATGGTTTAAATTATTTTGTTTCCACATGAGTATTTCATTGAATTAATGAAAGATAAAATTTTGCACCAGTCTAATTTTTCACTTAGGTGGTTAGTAATTAAAAAGATCGACAGTGATACTAAGAATGAACCAACTGAGAAACCTGTTCTAATTTAATTTAGGACTGATCACCCGAGGTTTTATTAGACGGGGTTTCACAGATGGTATCAGAGCATTAGGTTCTAGTGTCCTTAGGATCTATGCAGCTTACTACGTTTTAGGATAGCATTCGGTTGTTATAGAGCCTTATTATTTGGATTGTTGATTCATTTTCCGCTTTTGGGATATCATTTTTCTGTTGTTAGATTTTTTTGTATAAATTGCGTACTTATACGATTCGATCTATTTTCAGATGCCACCGAAGAGACAGAGATCAAAGAGGGCTGAGGCTAGGGATGAGTTAAGGGAGGCTCATCAGGAGCCACAGGTACCGCCACCACCACCACCACCCGAGTTGATCTCCACTACTCAGGTTACAGTGATAGTGGCTCAGGTAATTGAGATAGTGATGAGGGCTATGGCAGCCCATTTTCCACATCCCCGAGCACCGACTCCAGTGGAACCAGCAGTTCAGGCTCTAGTGGGACCAACTTCTTGGCAAAGAGTTAGGGAGACCTTTCAGAAGGGTCACCCACCAGAGTTCTAGGGTAGCACCGATGTAGTAGAGGCCTGTGATTGGAAGAAAAATATTCAACGACACCTGCGCATACTGGAGTGTACCGATGTGCAGAAACAGATGCTTGCTACCTTACGTCTGTCGGGGGAATCCTTACAGTGGTGGGAGTCAGTTACCACCGCTGAGGAGAGAGATTTAATGACGATATCCAATTTCTGGGTGCGGTTTAACCGCAAATACTTCCCACTGTCGGTAGAGGCAAAAATGAGGAAGGAGTTCAGTGAGTTAGTTCCGGGTGACCACTTAGTGGCGGATTATGAGGAGGAGTTTACCCATTTGGCAAACTTTGTTCCAAATGAGGTGAGCGAAAAGGAGCGAAAGAAGTTGAGGTTCATGGATGGCCTAGCCTGGAGGATCAGGCAGCATTTTATTAGTAATCCGGCGTTGGCGACGTATACAGATGTCATTAATGTCGTTCTTGTACATTGCCAGGATCATCGCTTCCATGCAAAGTGGAGCAAGAGGGTAGGGGAGCCGAACCAACAGGCCAAGGCAGTTGTTGGTGGTGACACAAGTGGTACTTAGCAGTAGACTATCAGTTAGCAAGGGAATCAAGCTAAGAAATTTAAGCCTGGTGGGTTCCGATCGGGAGGATAGGGATTTAGGCAAGGTCATCCGGGCCCAAATCAGTAGCATCGGGTTCCTAAGGGCCGTCAGGGCCAGGGGAATAATGGGGGAGGCCAACAGGGCCAGCCGCGTCAGGGACAACAGGGCCAACGATAGGGAGACGGTCAGAGACGATGTTTTTTTTTTGTCAGATAAGACACTTTAAGAGGGAGTGCCCGCCGAGGGTCAGGGGCCAGTAATAGGGTGCCCAAGAGGGGCAGCAAGGACAAATTTTACCTGTAGCACCGGCTCCACCAGCCCCACAACAATAGGGGCAAATGCACTACGGGCGTCTGTATAACGTCTGGGATGTTCCCAATCCTATAGCACATCAGGCGCCGCCGGTGATTGAGGGTATGTTTCTTATCCATGGTCATGGGGTAAGGATACTTTTTGATACAGGAGCATCTAATTCATTCATTAAATCTAGATTTGCTAAACTGGCCGGGTTACTAGAGACCACGGGTAGTCTTCATATGTGTGTAGAGTCGTCAGTAGGCAGCGGGTCATTGATTCACTCGATTTGTCGAGGGGTGGGCATTTTGATTGGGAGACTGAGTTTATAGGCGGACCTCTTAGTGTTAGATATGGATGGGTACGATGTCATCCTAGGTATAGATTGGTTGGCAGGATATCAGGCAACAGTATATTGTTACGAAAGGAGAATCGTGTTCTCCATTCTGGGACAGGAGATGTTCCAAGTAGAGATGCCTCTACCTGAGGGAGGATAGCGCACACACTTGTATTATATCAAAGAGGATACCTCACACGAGGTGGTAGTTTCGTTGCATTCGATTCTGGTAGTGTGGGACTTCGATGATGTATTTCAGGAAATCCCAGGGTAACCACCCAACAGGGAAATCGAGTTTGTAATTGATTTAGCACCGGGTACGAGGCCGATTGCTCGAGAGCCTTATCGTATGGCCCTTCAAAGATGCGTGAGCTGAGATAGAAGATTTAGCAGCTCCTGGGTCAGGGTTTCATTCGGCGAATTACATTACCGTGGGGCACACCGGTGTTGTTTGTAAAGAAGCGAGATGGTTCACTTCGATTGTGCGTGGACTACAGGGAGTTGAACAAGATGACGATACGGAATAAGTATAAATTTCCTAGGATTGATAATTTATTTGATCAATTGAGAGGGGAGTCTTACTTCTCTAAGATCGATTTGAAGTCAGGGTATCATCAGCTGCGTATCCGAGAGGAGGATGTTCCTAAGACCGCTTTCCTGTCGCGGTATGGATTGTATGAGTTCAGGGTGATGCCATTCGGGATCACCAATGCACCATCAGTGTTCATGGATCTCATGAACAGGGTTTTTAGGGAGTATCTCGACCAATTTGTCATCGTGTTCATTGATGACACTCTGATCTACTCATGGACTAAGGGGGATTACGCAGAGCATCTGCGTATAGTTCTACAGATGCTGTGGGATCACCAGCTTTATGCCAAGTTCAGTTAGTGTGGATTTTGGCTGCGAGGGGTACAGTTACTTGGTCATGTGTTGTCAAACCGGGGTATTACTATGGATCCGAGTAAGGTGTCGGTGGTGAGAGAGTGGGGGCAGCTCACGACACCGACCGAGGTGCGTAGCTTTTTGGGATTGGGAGGTTATTATAAGCGGTTCATTAAGGGGTCCTCAAAAATTGCGGGCCCTCTGACAAATTTGACTCGCAAAGGGATGCCTTTTAATTGGAGCGATCATTATCAATTAGTTTTTGACGAGCTGAAGGACAAGTTAACATCTGCACCCGTACTTTCTTTACCGAGGGGAGGACTAGAGTATCGGGTTTACACTGACGCACCCTTACAGGGACTTGGGGGTGTGATCCAGCAGAAGGAGAGGGCTATAGCTTATGCATCCATAAATCTAAAGTCCCACAAGAGAAATTACCCCACTCACGACCTAGAGCTAGCAGCGGTTGTTTTTTCTTTGAGGATATGGAGACATTATGTGCTGGGAGAGCAGTTAACGTTATTCCCAGATCATAAGTCACTTCAGTATCTCTTCACACAGAAGGATCTGAATATGAGACAGAGGTCATGGCTAGAATTCATGAAAGACTACCAGTTTGATATTCAGTATCATCCTGGTAAGGCTAATGTGGTGGCAGACGCATTGAGCCGGAGACCAACTGGGGAAATATCAGAGGTCTAGAAAGCGAAGTCGAGAGATCTTCGATATAAGGATAATGTATCCAGGGCCTGCATGTCAGCATTATCCATCACACCTGAGATCATTATGCGAGTTGTGAGGGCTCAGGCGGAGGACCAAATTTACCGGGATAGGGTACGCCAGTTGTTAGCTGAGGGAACAGAAGGTTACTCTATCAGCTCGAAAGGAGGCCTACGCATAAATGGGAGGTTAGTTTTGCCAGAGGATGAGGATTTGAGGCACACTGTTATGACAAAGTCCCATGGTTCAAGATTTGCGGTACATCCTGGCGGGGATAAAATGTACCAGGTTATGAAGAGGAAGTATTAGTGGGTAGGAATGAAACGGAACATAGCAGAGTTTGTCTTTAAATGTACCACATGTAAGCTCATGAAAGTTGATCATCAGAGATCTCTAGGGATGCTACAGCGACTAGATATTCCCGTGTGGAAGTGGGAGAGCATCTCCATGGACTTCATTACAGGGTTACCTACATCGTAGAGGGGTCAAGACTCCATATGGGTCATTGTGGATCGGTTGACCAAGGTGGTACACTTCCTGTCGGTTCGTATAGACTTTGAGACGATGCGTTATGCACAGCTATTCATAGCAAAGATTTTTAAGCTGCACGGGGTGCCGATAAATATTATGTCTGGCAGAGATAAAGTTTTTGTGGCCCGTTTTTGGCAGAGCTTTCAGGAGGCAATGGGCAGAGAGCTACGTTTGAGTACAGCCTATCACCCACAGACCGAAGGGGAGACTGAGAGGGTCAATCAGATGCTAGAAGACATGCTCAGGATGTGAATTTTAGACTTTAGGAGAGGATGGGAGAGATATTTTCCTTTGGTATAGTTCGCGTATAACAACTCCTACCAATTCACGATTGGCATGGCACCGTTTAAGGTACTGTACGGGAGACCTTGTCGTTCACCCCCCTGTTAGTTAGAGGTGGGGGTCAATAAGTTATTGGGGTCGGAGATTTTCCAGGAGACGTCTGCCAAGATAGAGTTGATTCGTGGGTGGATTCAGATAGATCAGGATAGGCAAAAGAGTTATAATGATGCTTCACGGAGACATGTGGAGTTAGAGGTTCAGGATCAGGTATTAGTCCAGGTGTCCCCTATGAAGGGGGTGATGAGGTTAGTCAAGAAGTGTAAATTAGCACCAAGGTATGTGGTACCCTTCCCTATTATTGAGAGCGTGGGACCGGTAGCATATAGACTGAGATTGCCAGAGCATCTTCAGCGGATACAGGACGTGTTCCAAGTGGCATCGCTGAAGATATATCGAAGGATCTAGAGGACCTTCTGGCGCATTCCACTCGAGAAAATTTATTTACCGCAAGACATCTCGTATGAGGAGAGACTGTTGGCTATTCTGGACCGTAGTGAGCGCAAGCTACGATCCAAGGTTGTTCCACTAGTTAGAGTACAGTGGGGTCATCACAACGTGATGAGTCTACCTGTGAGCGGGAGGAGGATATGCGAGAACAATATCCAAACCTATTCACCACAGGTACAACCTAATTTCAGGTACGAAACTCCTTTATAGGGGGGGGGGGGGGATATCTAACAACCCGTAATTTCATGCATTAAATAGTTAATTAATTCGGGAAAAATTTAAATTACTAGTGTGTCGTAATTTAATGGAATTATTATATAAATATTAATCAGGAGAATAATTGGTTAATATTTATGGAAAATTAATTTACTAGGTAAATAGTAATATTTAATTACGTCTTAAGAGTATTAATGACTTGGGGTTTACTTATCTCAACCGATAGTCAGTTCCAGACTAAGTTAGGTGGGAGATAAGAAATTTTATAAACTTATTCAGATGCTAATTCTGAGTGCTCGGTTGAGTCCGAAAGGACCAAGATAGTCGGAATAGAGTACCAAGGATAGTAAATGAGTCTCGGGATATTTTTAGGCATAGCCGGGCCCACATGGGGGTATTTGAGTCACTTGGGCTTGGCCCATTAGGCTAAAAATGGGATTAAGCCTAATTATTGAATTAAAGGAAAAAGGGGAACGATAGATTACACTGTGGAAAACCTAAAGTTGGAGAGAGTACCCTAGGGAGAAGTTGAAGGAACTAGGAACCATTTTGGGAGACAAAGGCAAGAACCAAAGGGGATTTCATCATCAACCTTGAGAATCAAAACTTCGGATTAGACCCTACGAAACCATAAGACAAGTGGTTAACTTGCTGTAGAATTTATTCGTATTAAAATTCATATTTGTGTGAAGTGGGAATCAAAATTCGTTTTGGGGTAAAGAGGGTACAAATATGGGGTTTTTGTAAATAAATATTCTGATTCGAAATTATTGTAGAGATTCATTATATAATCTGAGTTTGATATGTGCTGGTCAGATGTGAAAACCCAGACAAATTATGAACAAATTGAAGATGATAATTTAGTGTTGAGACGTAATTAACGAATAACCCGATTTTTCCCCAATTCAGAAAACAGGAGAGAATGGAAATTAAACGGGGTTTGGGGACTTTATGGGGGTTCCTGATGATGTTCTTGGTGTATTATATTGGCGATAGGACCTGGGTTAGACTTTAGAAAAAACTAGATATTTATGGTTTTTGTCCATGGCATAAACAGGCCTTCGGAGAAGACAAAAACCTGTTCTATCGATGGCTGGGATTGATTGATCGATGGCTGGGATCGATCGATCAATGGTCAAGGATTTTTTACAGGTTGGCCAGTTTTGTTATATAAGCGAAATTTACTTAAAATTCTTTTTCCACACTTTATTTAGTGAGAAATAAATATAGGACATGAATTCTTAACAATTATGAGGGAAAGTAATTGGGATTTGAAGGGAATTTATGGGTGACACATTGTGGTTAGTTTTGGAGAAATATATTCCAAAATATTAAATTTCGGATCAAGTGGGCGAGTCCGAATATAGTGGTTGAGCGATACCAAAGTAATTAAATTAATTAATGTGCAAATTAATTAATAATCTGTGTTGGACCATAAACTCAAGTTATGACGTATAGGCTAGTGTTACAGGTTTAGTACATGGTAAAGCCGGATTGTTATGATTATATATATATATATATATATATATATATATATATATATATATATATATATATTCTATTGCTATCAGGGGAGGTTGCGCGTAGAGGGTGAATCCCCTAGATTGAGGAGTAGGGCGAGTATATCCCCAGGTCATAGCGTCCATTATATGGGTGAGGGGCATCTCACTGTCCGGGATGGAATATAACCGCTTTCAATATTTATGTTATTATCCAAGTTAGTGAGCGATCCTGACTTGAGGTAACTAGGTCGCGTGAATGCACATAGGGGATGGCATTTTAGAGAATATACATTTGATGAGTTATTACTGGGGAGGATGGTTATAATTAATTATTATTTCAACATATGTGTGAATGTTGTAATATGGTTATACGTATATAATGAGATAAATAATTATATACGGGTAATTTAATACTGGCCACGAATTGTGTTATGTATATAACGGGTGTGAAAGTTATATGAATTTAAAAAGGGGAATGATTAATTAAGTTAATGTTGATAATAACTTAGAAATCATAATTATTGCATACTCGGTTAGAGTAGGGTGGTTGCAAGGGGTTATATAGGTTATCTAGTTATGCGATAAATGACTAGGGACTTAATTAAGGCGTTAGTTGTGCACATTAGAGGAGGGGTGAGGATGTCCTCAAGGGACGGCACTAACTAAAATATGAAGAGCATTCAAGCATATTTATTACTGCAAGTTAATCATTTGCTAAATGTTTTCAAAATGTTTTGGGTTCTAACCCTTGCTTTAAATATTTTTTAAAACCTTTTAGGTGTCCTGCCACAGGGACGCTAGACATGACTCATTCCAGGGATTCGTTGCTGCAGCATATGTGGATGTTGCAGGATTTGGATAGGCGCCTCTATTCCTTCTATTCTTAGAGTAGGGGTTTATCATCAGATACTCGATCATGTGGCTTATAGTTTTATTTAGTATTCATTTCAGATACTTTGCGATGGTTATTATCTGTCTTTACTTTTGTTGGATTTTAACCGATGGTTTTTTCGGTTAGATTATTATTTAGATGTGAATGGTTGAATTCAGTTAATTGTGTGGCTTTAAATTATTTTGTTTCCGCGTGCGTATTTCATTGGATTAATGAAAGATAAAATTTGTCACCAGTCTAATTTTTCACTTAGGTAGTTAGTAATTGAAAAGGTCGACAGCGATACTAAGAATGAACCAACTGAGAAACCTGTTCTAATTTAATTTAGGACTGATCACCCAGGGTTTTATTAGGCAGGGTGTCATAGCCCTAAGCCAGTGTGGGAGGCAATTATTAAGAGATATCTTAAGGAATTAAACTTGAATGATAATATTAGTCATAATAGATTAGAATGGAAAAGGAGAATCCTATAACACCCCGCCTAATTAAATTCCGGGTGATTAGTCCCATACCCAATTAAATCAGAATATACAGTTGGTTCATTCTTAGCATCACTGTCGAAAACATTTTCTTTATTAATCACCTAATAGTTAATTAAGTTAAATGTCAAAAACTTTTTCCATTTTTAATTTAATTAAAACCATTCCACAACACGGAATAAGAATATGCAACACACAACACAACTAAATTAACTACAATAATAATAAATGTGACTGGAATAACTTTCCAGTTAAATTATAACATTTACACTAAACAAAACTAATATCCACAATGCTTACATAAATAATTACAACCTCTAGAATTCTAGGACACAAGTCTTAAATGAAGTAGACGCTACAGATGAGTGAATCAACCGAAAGGAAGCGTCTAAACAAAATCCGCATCTCTGCTAGTAGCTATAATCCATCGGAACATCCATAATCTCTGTTGGGCATCCGTGGTGCTGGATACCTAATGTACAATATATAGTAGAGAAGAGAATATGCAAGGAAATGGGTTAGAGCCCGATTGTAGACGATTTCAAAAATAGCAAGTGCTTAACAATTACAATTAAGCATTTATTATGCACATGTTAGTTTCTCGGACTCTCTCTTGAGAATTCTCACCTCTCATCTAGAGTGCACGCCTATCGTATCTTTTTATTTTCATAGTTAAGGTTGCCTCCTAACTAGTTCCCACAACATAATTCTAACCCATATCATAAACCGGTAAGTCCCATACCATACATAACATAATTATTCATATTCAGTTTTAGTTAATATAAACTAGTCTTATTACAACCTTGGAATTAAGTGTTCACTTTCTTAATTCGATTCAGATTTCATTATTTACTTATATCCATAACATTACATATTAGATTAAATCACAGTTTGTATTTTTTAATCTACAATATCACATAGAAGATTACATCTCTATATCTATAATGTCATATAGTAGTTTACATCACAGGTTATATATATAATATCACACTAATTATATATATATAATACGGCACCTCCCCAGTCATAACTGCGGTGCATGCATACTCTGTTATCATGTCCTCACACATAATGTCACTATATAGAGGACTATTGATTCGGCGTCTCTCACAAATCATATCATAACAATAATATATTGGAGGCGAGCATACTCCCCAGCCAAAGGGATCACGCACATACCTACGTTCCCATTTGACCATCGATCTATCATATCTCGGATAACACATTTTCAAGGTCCTATGCTCAGGGTACAAATATAAAATCCCGCCCATTTGGGCGCACAAGGATAAGACCGTCCACAACGCAAAACTTCCACGCCGATAGCAAGCAATGTAGGTATGTCATACATACAAATAATAATATAGGTATTAATCACCCCTATATAAATATAACATCAATAAGGTATTCACACAACCATATGATAATAACAGGCAATCATCCCTCCTATATATATAATAACAATTGGTATTCAAAATACCTATATATAACCATAGGGTATACTCACAACCCATATAATAAATCCCATACGTAGTATAATTATATCTTGAATATCCTACGCATTGTTCGATTATGACTTTAATCCTCAAAGTATATATTTTCGAACTTATCTAACCACACGATGGTGATCATTTAATCCTCAAATAAATCCAGTAAGTAAACATCACATCCTACAAATCCATGTCATCACGACCCCCGAATTTCTACGAATTAAATTCATTTTAATTATGTTTAATTCTCGATAACCCTTAATTACCCTTTATTCCACCTCTTAAGGTTAATCCCAATTATACCTAAGGTTATACCGATAATTTATGACTCTCTCACTACTGGTCCCAACCTTAAATTATCAGTTATCCGATTTAAACCCCAAATAATATAATTCTCCAAAATAACTTGTTTAATTACTCACTCGTTAATTTCCCCTCATTCACAATTCCAAAATAATATTTTTCGATTCTTAAATATATCCTACTACCCTTCTCTAAGTTCCAATATGTTCAATAAATCATCACCGAAGATTTCTCAAAGTTTGGGACTTAATCAACAATTAAAAAGAAAAATATTTCACATTACCATGGGGAGTCAATCGATCGATGATTCTGGTCGATCGATCAATCAGTCGATCGATCAACGATCTTGACTCGATCGATCGATGGACCAGTTATTTGCCCAGATTCCTGCATTGTTTTTCCTATGGGTTTCATACTTTTTAATCATCAAAATCCATAACAAACAATCACAAACTCCCCACAACTTATCCCATATGATATACCAAGATATATAATTGATATCTAATAATCAAACAACCTAAAATCATCAAGAAGTTTCGATTCAAACATATTATTTCTCATAATTTCCAGAAAACTCATATTTTATTATTTCTCCAAGAACATCATATAAACTAAGATTTTCTTCACCAATAATTCCCAAATTTCGTTGTTTAAATTCTATACTCTAGAGAAAATTAATCCTACATCATTCCCCTTTCAAAGATTCAATTAACATCACCATAATTTATCTTTGATTATGCATCTTTTCAGAATTTTCTAAACAACCTAACATGGACAATATACATGCTAAATTTGCAATAATTAATCACTTGCCTCCAATTCGTAGGTCTGGTCCATTGGGAATGATTGTCCACTGGTGGTTCTTCCCTTCTCCGATCAACTTCCGATTGTGGTTGGTGGTGGTGACCTTTGGCTCTCGGGTCTCCCACAAAAACTCTTCCCTTTCCCGAGAGAAACTCCTTACTCTCTCTCAATTTATCTCTATAAGTTTTTGTAGAATGAATCAATAATCTAAACCCTTTAGATTTATAAATAATCTCCCAAATTCGTGCATACTATTCACCCTTAATGTCAAATGACCATATTACCCCTCCGGGGTGACTATCCGGCTCCAAAGTGCCCCGAGACCCTATACAAACGTCCGAGTAGACTTTTTCGACTATTTGAACCCTTAGGGACACTTTGGTGCAGTCAAAATGACCATTTGGATGACATAATAATAATTCACTTTTATTTCATTAAATTATAATCCCGACACGACTCAAATGCGCGTCCCGACTTAATTACCATAATTATCGTACACGTAATTCGTGATAAGTTTATAAAGTCATAATCAATTGTAAAATCATAATCATATATATTACTTTAATCACTAAGTAATATTCAACATAAATGACATATTACTTTATTATCGAGTAATATTTAGATCCAGATTAATTTCCAATTATATCACAATTAATTCTAATTAATCCATTTTAAAAGTCATTAAAAATACGGGGTATTACATACTTCCTCCCTTACAACGAAATTTCATCCCGAAATTTTGAAAACAAAAGTATAACAGGCAAGAACAATTTTGGATTAGCATTGCGCATCATATACTTGCGCTTCCAAGTCACCCATATAGTACGCTATCGAGTACCCCCAATAATGAACACCTCATTTATGATCATTTTAACCCCAGGTTACCCTGTCACGTAGGTTCTTGTACAATATTTATAGTTTAAGCTTCACTACTTATACTTTATTCTAGATATTCACCATCTAACCTTCTACTATATGCACTTAAATTGATTAATCGTTCTTTAGATAAATACCATCTCGTCTTGCGATTATCATACACAACTAGGTTAATTGTGCAGTATATAATTTACACACAATATATACTATAAGTTTCAAATCATCTCTCCTATTCACAATAGTTCCTGGTTCCTCACTTTTATCCCACAAGTAGGAGAAACAATAAGACTTACTGTACCATACTTCAACTAGCACCATGCCCAATAATAAACTTATAAGAGTTATAGTACACCAACTTCACTAGTGGAACGTACGTCTCTCGACCTCCCTTAAGATTTAAGGGTATAAAAAGATTTATCCGCTTAGTCTGCCCATTATTCTGCGGATGATAGATCCTATGCAATCATAACTCAGTACCCATGCCTCGTGAAAGTTCTTCCAAAATCAGGAGACAAAGTCTCATCCTAATTAGACACAATATTAAATGGCGCCCTATGTAACCTCACTAACTTGATTATATTAAGATCAAAGCATATTGTCTCGTAGTATGATCAACCCTAACTGGCATAATGTGATCTACTTCAGTCAACTGATCCATTATCACCCATATAGGATCGCAACTATCTTCGCGATAAAATCCTTACGAATACTCTCCCAATACTACTTAGAAATCCCTAACAGTTGGAGAAACATCTGCTGGTTTCGAATGGTACACCTTAATTCCAACAGACAGGTGGCCCGCTACAATAGGAATTTAGCCAACATCTTTTCATTTAAATCCTATTGCCATAGTCATTTATAGCCTGATATATTTGTTATTCTACCGACTATATCTCTAATCGTTATAAATGACTAGACATTCAAGTTCCGATATCTAAACCTCTATATTTATTTTCCCTTATCCCATATCTCCAAAATGGGGAACAATGTCAGATTCAATTATTTAGGGCGCCCATACACCCTATATTTCTTGCATTTTGCACAAATAACATATACTCTTCTTAAATCAATTTTCACTCGCTTGGCATACTAATAGGGTAGGGGTGTACTCAATCACCCCACTAGTCACAATTTAATCACTCTAACGGTGGCATCGTTGTTTTATTCATAATGTTACTAAGACTAGGCGACTCTCAAGTCATAATAGAATTATCAACTCTAAATTTATGTTTGTATATTTAAAATGATTAAGGTACAAACTTATGTACTATCGACCAAACTTCTCTCCCACTCTCGACGTTCTCTAGTTTCATGCGTGGGATGTCTCGCAAAGCAAAATCCAAACAAAGAACCCCCCCGATACACTATTATTTAACATAGTCCGTCGTCGAGATCCGTAATGGCCCTCGGTCCATAATCTGTACCTTCCCATAATTTCTATAAGTTGACATAAAAGTATATGAATCCATGCTTATATAACCCTAAAAATAACATATAACATGTTTCTCTTACTATCCCAAATTCTTGTTGATATATATAATGAGCTATTTCTCGTTGTTCGACAAAAACATAATATATAACCTGAGTCATATCAATAAAATAAATTTCTATGCACACATATAACTAGACAACATTTACACTAAGGTTTATGATATCATGATATGTAGGCCCAACCCTATTTCAGTTGGCGCTGCACAAAATTAATTTTACTCTCCCCGTAGCATCCAGTATGATAGTCTTATCACTCAATCTACTTTCGTTTAAACATTTGTTAATTTATCACTACCTATTACCATATTGAGTTCTATTATGCTAACTCAAAGCAATTGAAAATTATAATAACAAAATATACTCTTAGCACCCACCCGGTTCACTCACGGGCGACACCAAAAAGTCCTGCTATCAACGAGAAATACTTTTGTAACTAGACTATTAAAATTATCGTTTCCTCTAACCTCGACTCACACGAGAATTTAAGGATTTTAATTTATATATGACTGTTGTGACACACCACGTCACTAGAATTAATTTTTTATTCCCAAGGATGAAATAAAACTACATCAGTCTCTCATGATCACATAGGGTCCCTACATGCACTTCTCACAGTCAAAACAACTCACGATCACTTACACCCGTTATACATATAGGATTTTCATCCTTTAGTTGTACCCACCCGTTGTGGACAAATTCTTCACTCCTATTTTACACACCCATTATTAAAACGTTGGCCCAGCATATCTATGCCTCAATTATGGTCTTATCGACCTCCCTTTTACTTCTTGGACCCCGTCGATCTTGAAATATGGCATGCTACAATTACCGAGGACTCCACTGGTCCTATATAAACCTACCATTCTTGGGTTATAAATTTTTTGGGCCTAATTCTCTTGGCCCAATTTCTCCCCTAGAAGTCTCACAAACTCCAGTTGTTATGCCTAATTGGTATGGTTTACTATTCCTAAAATTTATCGATCTCACTACTCAATGTAGACACATTTAACACTTAGTAGTCTCTCTTTCTACACATAGGGTAATTTCCCTTACTATTTCCTCGTTACTGACCATTTGAATGTCCTCCTCTTGGACCTATCAATCTTAACTCCAAATTGCTATTCCCATTATTCTTTTGGATCTATGGGTCCTATGGGATACATTGTCGACTACACTAGTCTTGGCTGATTTCATCGCCACTAAGTAGGGGTTTAATCATGTCAATTTAAATAGGTCCCCTACTGGGTACACCTTCCAGTGATGTTTCATTAACAATATTGAATTCAATCTTTCCCTTCGACTAGGTTTCCTAACCCTTCTAGGTTCCTTTCATTTGTAAGCATCAATAAATTTCTTAGTGATGTTAATCCTAGTCGTCTTCGTCAAATTTCCACTCATACTAGAGTATTTTACTCACAAGTCCTTTCACATAATGAACTATATTTATCTTTTATGCACCCCATTCTTCCTAGGGTAAGGAGTTCGTTAAACAAGTTACTTCTCTCTTTCTATCCCATAAGAGATAAGTTTCGAAATTCCTTTCATATCCTGATTAAAATATCAAATGAACGATTTCACTATCGAATCATACCTAAAATTCTTATTCCAACTTCACACATGTTCTTATATGTGATGTCTAACTCTCATCACTTAAGTTTTCTTTTCTTAGAAAAATTTTATTAGAAAATTTTCAAATCCTGGGTGTTACTACACTTCACCCTTCATAATTGTCTTTGAATTTCTTCCTTTACAAGAGTCCTTCCGACTGCCTCACCTTTCACATACATTGCTGAGTGAGTTAAGGACAGCACAACCATCAACTATGATGGTGCTTCGGAAACTATAGCTCCCAAGAGACTTCCTTAATGTTCTCATCCCAAACAATAACTATGATGGTTTCTATCTCCAACACCATTTTCCAAAATAGTCTATATCTTTAGTTGAGTCCTCCTCCTGTTGACCTTCTAACGGCTCTTGCTAGTCGTCCCAATGTGTTTGCCACACAATGCTCGACCCAACTCGTATAAGTATCACATCTCTCATACTTCATGGAAGGAGAACGTAAGTCAAAATACACAGAATAAATCAACATCCTAAGAATAGGATCTACATCAAAGAACGCTACGCTGAAACGTACTAAGCTGCACATATCCTAAAGACACTAGAACCTGAAGCTCTGATTCCACCTGTAACACCTCGCCTAATTAAATACTGGGTGATCAGTCTCATACCCAATTAAATCAGAATATACTATTGGTTCATTCTTTGCATCACTGTCGAAAACATATTCTTTATTAATCACTTAATAGTTAATTAAGCTAAGTGTCAAAAACTTTTTCCATTTTTAATTTAATTAAAACCATTCCACGACACGGAATAATAATATGCAACACACAACACAACTAAATTAACACAATAAGAATAAATGTGAATAGAATAACTCTCTAGTTAAATTATAACATTTACACTAAACAAAACTGATATCCACAATGCTTACATAAATAATTACAACCTCTAGAATCCTGGGCGACAAGCCCTAAATGAAGTAGATGCTATAGATGAGTGAATCAATAGAAAGGAAGCGTCTAAACAAAATCCACATATCTACTAGTAGTTATAATCCATCGGAACATCCATAATCTATGTTGGGCATACCTGCTGCTGGATACCTGATGTACAATATATAGTAGAGAAGAGAATATGCAAGAAAATGGGTCAGAGCCCGATTGTAAATGATTTCAAAAATAGCAAGTGCTTAGCAATTACAATTAAGCATTTATTATGTAAATGTTAGTTTCTCAGACTCTCTCTTGAGAATTCTCACCTCCCATCTAGAGTGCACGCCTATCGTATCTTTTTATTTTCTCAGTTAAGGTTCCCCCCTAACTAGTTCCCACAACATAATTCTAACCCATATCATAAGCCCGTATGTCCCATACCATACGTGATACAATTATTCACATTCATTTCTCGTTAATATGAACTAGTCGTGTTACAACCTTGGAATTAAGTGTTCACTTTCTTAATTCAATTCAGATTTCCTTATTTACTTCTATCCACAACATTACACAATAGATTAAATCACAGTTTATATTTTTTTAATCTACAATATCACACAGAAGATTACATCTCTATATCTACAATGTTATACAGTAGATTACGTCACAGGTTATATATATAATATCACACTAATTATAAATATACAATACGGCACCTCCCCAGTCATAGCTGCGGTGCATGCATACTCTGCTTTCATGTCCTCATTCATAATGTCACTGTATAGAGGAATATTTATTAGGCATCTCTCATGAATCATATCATAACACAAATATATTGGAGGCGAGCATACTCCCCAGCCAAAGGGGTCACATACATACCTACGTTCCCATTTGACCATCGAACTATCATATCTCGGATAGCACGTTTCCAAGGTCGTATGCTCAGTGTACAAATCTAATATCCCTCCCAATTGGACGCACAAGGATAAGACTGCCCACAACGCGAAACCTCCACCCCGATAGCAAGCAGCATAGGTATCTTATAGATACAAATAATAATATAGGTATTCATTACCCCTATATAAATATAACATCAATAAGGTATTCACACAACCATATGATAATCACAGGCAATCATCTCTCTTATATATATAATAACAATTGGTATTCAACATACCTATATATAACCATAGGGTGGATGCAAAACCCATATAATAAATTTCATATGTAGTATAATTATATCCTGAATATCCTACGCATTTTTTGATTATGACTTTAATCCTCAAAGTATATATTTCTGATCTTATCTAACCACACGATGGTGATCATTTAATCCTCAGATAAATCCAGTAGGTAAACATCACATCCTACAAATCCATGTCATCACGACCCCCGAATTTCTACGAATTAAATTCATTTTAATTAGGTTTAATTCTCGATAACACTTAATTCACTCTTACCCTTTATTCTACCTCTTAAGGTTAATCCCAATTATACCTAAGGTTATATCGGTAATTTATTACTCTCTTACTACTTATCCCAATCTTAAATTATCATTTATCCGATGTAAACCCCAAATAATATAATTCTCCAAAATAACTTGTTTAATTACTGACTCGTTAATTTTCCCTCATTCACAATTCCAAAATAATATTTTTTGGGTCTTAAATATATCCTACTGCCCTTCTCTAAGTTCCAATATGTTCAATAAATCATCACCAAAGATTTCTCAAAGTTTGGGATTTAATCAACAATTAAAAAGAAAAATATTTCACATTTCCAGGGGTAGTCGATCAATCGATGATTCTGGTCGATCGATCGTCGATCGATCGATGGACCAGTTATTTGCCCAGATTCCTGCATTGTTTTTCCTACGGGTTTCATACTTTTTAATCATCAAAATCCATAACAAACAATCACAAACTCCCCACAACTCATCCCATATGATATACCAAGATATATAATTCACTTTTATTTCATTAAATTATAATCCCGACACGACTCAAATGCGCATCCCGCTTAATTACCATAATTATCGTACACATAATTCGTGACAAGTTTATAAAGTCATAATCATATATATTCCTTTAATCACTAAGTAATATTCAACATAAATCACATATTACTTTATTATCGAGTAATATTTAGATCCGAATTAATTTCTAATTATATCACAATTAATTCTAATTAATCCATTTTAAAAGTCATTAAAAATACGTGAATTACAAATCCATGTGGACTACCTCATGTGATGGGATTAAGGTAATGATGATGATGATGATGATATAATAATAATAATAATAATAATAATAATAATAATAATAATAATAATAATAATAATAATAATAATAATAATAATAATAATAATAATAATAATAATAATAATAATAATAATAATAATAATAATAATAATAATAAGTCAAATTTTAATATTAATCAAACATTTGAGTTAAAAATCATGCAAAAAAGTAAATCAACACATCCCACCGGATGTATAAGAGAAAACCTTCTAATGACAAACAATCTCGGGATTATGAAACAATCACATTAGAAACTTGATAAAATCTTACTGAGGTGATAAACATCTTACGATCCGAAAATGCATTGAATCACACCTCACCCTTTTACCACCAATTCCTAGCAAGCCGGAGACCTTTGTAACATTGACGAGAATCTTAACGTATTTGATGTATTGATGAAGCGTTCAACAATGTTGTCTTTTAACCAACTCAAACTTGGTTTATTTCATGAATGAAGAATCTCTTGATGAACAACATTATCACAACAATCTCTTACGGAATAAAAGGCCTAAGTTTATTAATATTAATGGTGATAAAGGTGTTGGATGGCTCAAAAAATTTCTTTATCCTCTTTGTTGTTGATCAATCAATGAAAGATTGGTGAAGTTTAAAGAAGAGAAAGAAAGAAAAAGATGAATAATGATTCAACCTAGCTTTATTTTCCTTACAAGGTTTAGAGTTCATAGTACGGATGAACAAAAAACTTGTTATCTCTCTTGTATATTTTCTCTCTTAAAATGTAGAATTTGAGAAAATAAAAGAAATGATGATAAATCCCAAACCCAACGAAGCCATGTATGTATACCATGATTTGGATGTAAGTGTGTAAAATAATAAGTTCCATTAGCCAAATAAGTGATTGAAGAGAAAATATCTTAGGGTTCGTTCGGTTCAAAACTTGGCAAAAGTGGGGATGGCAAAATTTGCCATGGGTAAAATTTGTCATGGCAAATTTTACCTAATTTTTTCACACGAGGCTATCAAACAACCATTAAGAAAAATTAAAGCCAATCCAATTAATTTATTTAAATAATTTTTAAACATTTTTTAAAAATAATTTTAAATAATTTCTAAAACAGTTTTTATAAAACATTATTAAAACAGATTTTAAAATAGTTTTTAAACTATTTAAAACAGTTTTTATAATATATTCAAAACAGTTTTTAAAAAATTTGTAAAACATTTTCTTAACATTTCTTTATAATATTAAAAACTCTTTTTAAAACATTAAAAAACAGTTTTCAAATATTCATAGCAGTTTTTTAACTATTTAAAATTGTTTTTTAAGATCTTTAAAACAGTTTTTATAATATATTCAAAACAGTTTTTACAAATGTTTAAAACAGTTTTTACAATATTTTTATAAGACGGTTTTTAAAAATATTTGTAAAGCATTTTCTTAACAATTTTTTAGAATATTAAAAATAGTTTTTATAACATTAAATAAGAGTTTTTAAATTTTCATAACAGTTTTTTTAACTATTTAAAATAGCTTTTAAATTTTTTTTTAACTTTAAAACAGTTTTTATGATATATTCAAAACAGTTTTTAAAAATATTCAAAATAGTTTAAAAAACATTAAAAAACTGTTTTTAAATATTCATAACGATTTTTTTAATTATTTAAAACAGTTTCTAAATTATTTTTTAAAATATTAAAACTGTTTAAGAAGTTAGCAAATTTGTTGACAAATATTTTTCACTCAAATAGGTAAGCAAAGTTTGTCAACACCTTATGCATAAAAGGGTGTTATACACTAGTAAATAATGCCACGACAAATTATGCAACCAAACAACCAAAAAGTTGATAAATTTTCATATTTGCCAACTTTTTGGCATTTGTCATGCAAATATTGCCAACCAAACGGACCCTTAAAAGATTTATGAATTTTTAAAAAACTAGATTTGTTAATTTGACCATTGCTGGAATGTTATAGATGTGACCAAAGTCTTCGCAAACGCGAAGCATCAGTAATACGAGGTCGTGGATGGATCCAGATTATTTCTCCAAGATCAAATGATATAGCGTGACCAGCGACAGGGATTTTTCATATGCGAAGACATGCTTCGTGGTCGCGACCTCTCTGCAAAAGAAGTTACGCACATCCCGAGAGTTTTTCACACGGTCATTTAAGAATTTACCACCTGAGAGGAGAAGGCTTCATGACCGCGACTTATGGTGGGACTTTACACAAATGTCTTTTTAAAGATATATTTCTATAAGGAAAAATACTACGATATTTGGTAAGGAAAGACACGTGTTAAGGTTTTGAAAAATATATTATCAATTTGTTTTCTTAACTATTTAAAACTCTAAGTCCTCCAAATCAATTTACCTTCATCCTAAAATGAGATCATATGAGTCCAAGGATGAAAAAGTAATGGCTTCAAGATCGTGAACTTTGAAGAAGCTTTCTAGTAGAACATCAACTTTAAGGACGAACTTATAAAAAAAAATTGGAAATTGAAATAAGACATTTCAAAAGGCGAGGGCATGAGTATACTATAATCTTATGATCTCCCCTTTTGTCTATACGTTGACAAAACACACTCCACAAGATAACAAGAAAATAAAAAAATTTATCACATATGACAAGCGGATCAAAGGCACATATAGAAAGATAACAAATACAAGAATCCGATGAAAACAAGATGCTCTTCAAATTTCCAATAATCATATCAAACCTTTTTTTCCTACATATACTAGCAAGCCCATCAACATACAAAAGTGTAAAGAAAATATTATGCTGAAAAATTAGTATGAGAAACAAAATATATAGGCAGTAATGCAATGTTATCTCTTTTATTCTAACTAGAATGCAATCATGAATACTCCCCCTAAATAACGTAACTCCCCCATATAATCTCCCCCTTACACATTCGCCCATTAAGAAATCTACAAAGGAGAGAATATAAGGAATTAAGATTAAACATAAAATGAGGTGGACACAATATATAGTGAACACGAGTAGATATGAGAAAACTAGAGGATGCTATTGAGATAGCAAGATGTATACGTATATATATATATATATATATATATACACACACACATAGACAACTAATTTCTAAAAACCACAGTTTTATAAGGAGATGATCTCAAGGATATGCAATTATAGATACAACTTTCAGACCATTTTGGATGACGAAAATTATGAGCATAATCTATACTACTTATCAAAAGTGAGTTTATGAAAATTATTCATAATTGTGGAAAGATTATTTAAAAGTATAATAACGTGATGAGATTTATCAATCAAGAACATTATATCATATCTCGTTTTTGCAAAATAAATGAAATGACTACCATTGAGAGAAAGTTAGAAAATCAAGTCCAATTAAGATTAACGAATCATAAAATAAGGAATACAAAGCTTCGATTCTAATGAAACTTCCTACACCTTTTGGATCATTTTTAACTACCACTTATCCCCCCTTAAATATCAATTAATTGGTTAAACCTTTGGTATCATATCCTTATTATAACCAGATTTTTTTGTAGATATTGATCTCTGTGAAATTGTATTTAGTTAAAACTATTGTACAAGTGATGACTTTAATTAAAAAACAAAGATGGGATACTATGTCAAATTTTTAAAGATAAAATCACTCATTCCAATGTAGTAAACCTATCCACTTCTTCTCTCATAACTGTTGATAGCATATAATTTCTAGCTTTCTCCAATCATGAAATGAAAAAATCCACACATATAAATTTTAAGAGTTTAGACACTCTTTCATAAGTCGTAAGAAGTTTTGAAGGCTTTGTATAAGACCATAGATCTTTGTTATCCCTTATAAAGTGGTATCTAATCAATTTGTAGTTTGGTGTCAAGTGAAACAAGATATGAGCATAATTTTCATAGTAAAATTTCTCTCAAAGTTTATCAGACTTAAAAGAAAAGAAAATACATGTCATGAAGAACTCATCATATTTCGAAACAAAAGGAAAAGAGATCAAAATTAGACATTTGATATACAAGTTATGAAAAAGAGTATATCATATAAACAACATATAAATTATTGTATAAAAATCTTTTTGTGGAAAGATATACAATCAAACTTAAAAAAGGCATGCCATGGGATATATATCATTTATAAATATGAAGATCATTAATCATAGGCGTCTTACAAAGCAATCGATCGATAATGCAAATAACTAATGATCATCTAAGATATTCAAATCTATTCCAATGAATAGGTTTAGTTGGTATATCATCCAATTGATGCTCGGTTGAAACATAACACAATGGCACCATAATGTCTTCAATAAGATCTAGAATAAAATGATGACAAAAGTCATTGTGTTTCTTGCGTGAAAGTTAAATTGGATTTTTGAATATATCAATGGCACTAGTATTATCACAATTTATGGTCAGGAGATCTATATAAATACGATAATCCTCCAATATTTATTTTATCCAGCGTAATTGAGTACAGCAATTACCTACCGCGATATATTCCACTTCGATAGTGCACAAAGGCATATAATTTTACTTCTTGGTGTGCCAATAAACCAAAAAACTTCCTGAGTAAGAGTAACCACTAGAGGTAATGTTCCTACCATATACATCACTCGCCCAATCTACATCAAAATAAGATAATAAATAATTACTAGTAATACGGAGGTACCAAATGCAAAGCTCGTTATTAATCCACCATTGTTGATAATACTATTAATGGGTTTTACATGGGACTCCTTAGAACACGATTAGTAGTGAACATAAACTCCTAAAGTAAAGGATACTTCGGGATTATTATCCATAAGGTATAACAAACTACATATTCTACTTCGATATAACACTTCATTCATATCCTTTCCATTAACATCAGACACCTCCATGGGAGTGCACATATGTTTAAAAAAGTCAACAACAAAAAATAATTCACAAGGTATTTTTCATATTTGGACTATGAAATAAAGGTCCCAGTATACATTTGACAAACTTAAAGACCAAGGGAAAGTTTTTTTTTCCCTAAACATGTTCATCTCAAACTCTTTTTTCATAAACAAACCAAAACTATGGGCAAGGCTTTAACTAGTGGAACCCCAAAAAATATCATCAACGTAGACTTGGGTTGCTACTATCTCTTTCCCACAAAACTAAAAAAATAAAGTCTTATCCATAGTTCCTTGATTGAAACCTTTTACCACTATATGTGAAGTAAGTCTCTCATATCAAGTGTAACACCCCTATTTTTCACATTAGTTAATCAGGTTGGAATGTCGAAGATATGGTACCTTAGTCAATTTATATCATTATCAGTATCAATAATAAATAAAAATATATCCATGACATAAATAATAATAATAATAATAATAATAATAATAATAATAATAATAATAATAATAATAATAATAATAATAATAATAATAATAATAATAATAATAATAATAATAATAATAATAATAATGGACAATAGTAAATAAATAACTAAATTGAGATAAAGTAAGACTCTCCAATAAAGTTGAATCCACTATATAATAAATTTACAATAGTCTCAAACTAAATAACATGAACCACCATAGTTCAAATACTGAACACAAAAAACTACTAGAATGTAAATTGAAATAAACTAGCAACTCCTACATTATAGATGCTGAATTGGATCTCCAATCACTGTACTTCTTGCTCAATGTAAATCTGCCTTCTTAGTGGAACTTTGTGATGTACGTGTGTGTATATATATATATATATATATATATATATATATATATATATATACACTAGTGGAATGCCCGTTCCTAAAGGCACAACAAAAATGTCTAAAGTACGTAATCGCAAAACGTCGAAAATTTTCAAAGTACATAATTATAAAACGACGAATTCATATTATGCCTGAAATAAACAAAGTGTTCGTTTTAAAAAATATGGACATAAACTCCTTTGTTTTCTGAACTATCCACCTTGCTTAAGGGATAATAACCAATCCAACAATATCTAAAGAGCCCAAATTCATCTGACAAATACTTAAACGAAATTGTGACACCCCGACTAATTAAATACCGGTTAGCTACTCCTTTATTAAATTAATTCAAAATGCCAAGTTGGTTCAGTTAATAGCATCACTGTCGAAAACATTTTAATAATTACTAACCACCTAGTATTTAAAGAAGTAAGGGCCAAATTTTAAGTTAAGTCTGATTAACATGCAGTAAAAGGATAATGAAAGAATAACAACCATTCACTATAATGAAGTAATGAATAACCAACAACATAAATATAAATTCGGAGGAAAACTCCTCACGATAATCCCACAACTGAAAAATAATACGACAAGCCTGAATCCTGAATAATTACATGCCAGAAGTCTGAATAACTGAAATAAATGAAATGTCTCTAAAAGAGATGGGCGACATGCCCTACAACTGATAACTGAAGAATATCGAGTCAAGATAGATGAAGCGTCTACAAGCAAAGTCCTGTAACTTCCACAAACAGCTACAGCTCGTCACCTGAATGAGAATCCTAAGCATGGTGTCCTTGTGGCTGGGCACCTAAAATGGTTTTTACAAAAATAGATTTGAAAGCAAATGGGTCAGAGCCCGAAAGTGGAAATCATTTTAAAAACAGCAAGTGTTTTAATAACATTAAAACATTAAATGCAAAATACATGTTAGGACGTGCACTCACATGAAATTCTCACCTCTCGACTACATGTGCACTCCTAACGTACCATACCCACCTATAAGACATCCATATCTAACCAAACCGTAATACGTTCTACCCCTTACTACTCGATTCCTATATTACATTCTAACATTATCAATTAAATAGAGGGCTTTACATACACTCGGATTCTCAATTATAAATACCATTCACTATCAGTTAACCCGTTTTGTTTTCTCAAATCATTACCATAATATTATTCACAATACCAATCATGAAAGTTCCCATTAATTAAGTGTATATTATTCACGTCATAAATATACAATACAAGCACCCCGAGACTAAGCTGCAGTGCACACATACTCTGCTATCCATCCCGGTACATCACGTACATAAGGATCACGCATTCCGAAGCTCTCAGGAATCGTTCTCAGATAACAACATCACAAATAATGGAGGCGAACACAGTCACATCACATGGGTCACGCACATACCTGCGCTCCCACGATCAACAGACTTATTAATATCCCAATAAGCCCTTCTCTGACCTATGTTCATTGAGGTAACCAATCTAAATCCGGGCAACACAAGGATTAGAAGGCCCTAAGCGAACGTAAACCTCCCGTGATAGCAAGTATGGTAGGTATGTCATACACATAAAATTAATACATATACTAAGTATGCACACCTCTTAGTAATTACCATAATATATTGGAGGTACACTTCTCATTCTCGTACCGACATATAATACTACACAATTTATATGTTCCCGGTTAATATAATAAATTAGGCCGTCAATAGTTCTCGCAACGTAATAGACACTCACGTCCTACTTCATATTTTCCCTTAGGTTCAAACTACACTTCTAGGTTTGACTCCTCATTATATCCCAAACATCCCAAATATAACAATTAATCACCAAGGGAAGGTTATTTCTACATATACACAAGGTTACGGGACACTCGGGATCAAAACAGGCTAAAAAGCCTAAACTGTCAACTCGTTCGAAGTCTCGTTCGAACGAGGCTGTTCGAACGAGAGTTCGTTCGAACGACACTACACCAAAATGGGCAAATTGTCACCTTCCAGCCGGCCAGCCTTGTCAAGGTCATTGACCGTGACAAAAAAACACGCGTTTTATGTCACGGTCATTGACCTTGACACGACCGTGACAACTAATTGTCACGGTCATTGACCGTGACAAGGCCGTGACAAATTTACTTGTCACGGACTTGTCACGGTCAATAACCGTGACAATTCTTGTCACGGTCCATGACCTTGACACGACCGTGACAACTTTTTCAGCAAAAACCCTTTCCCCTTCTTTTTTCCCTCCCACCGTTCCCTCCCTCTCTCTCTCTCTCTCTCTCTCTCTCTCTCTCTCTCGACGCTGCTCTCTCTCTCGACGCTGCTCTCTCTCTCTACTTTCAGGTCCAATTTCTCTCTCTCTCTCTTCCATTTATATATATATATTTGTGTGTGTATTTATGTGTGTATGTGTATATATATATGTGTGTATGTGTGTGCGTGTGTGGGGGATGGGGCGGGGTGGGGCAGGGTGGGGGAGGGGGTGGTGGAGGGGGGTAGGGGTGGGGTGGGGTGGGGTGCGGTGTGTGTGTGTGTGTGTGGTGTGTTTTGGGGGAGAGGGTGGTGGAGGGGGGGGAGGGGGTGGTGGAGGGGGGAAGGGGGTGGGGTGGGGTGGGGTGGGGTGTGTGTGTGTGTGTGGTGGTGTGTGGTGGGGGAGGGGGCAGGGGGTGGGGTGAGGTGTGTGTGTGTGTAGTGGTGGTGTGTTTTGGGGGAGGGGGTGGTGGAGGGGGACAGGGGGTGGGGTGGGGTGGGGTGTGTGTGGTGGTGGTGGTGTGTGGTGGGGGAGGGGTGGTGGAGGGGGGCAGGGGGTGGGGTGTGTGTGTGTGTGGTGGTGTGTGGTGGGGGAGGGGGTGGTGGAGGGGGGCAGGGGGTGGGGTGGGTGGGGTGGGGTGTGTGTGTGTGTGTGTGGTGGTGTGTGGTGGGGGAGGGATAATTCACGGGCTTTAGCTAAACTAGGGTTTTATAGAGTTTCGCTCCTACTACTTGGGCAATGACTATACTAGGGACCAAAGATAAATAAATAAACTGGATTCAAAGTAAATACTAGGAAATTCCAATTTATAACCGTCTAATTTATATCCTTTATTTATTTAATCAAGATTCATTCCACTAAATAATCATGATTGCACTCAAATTTAATTATTTATAAATCACTCGAAAGAATGTGTTCTTATTATTAAAGTTGATTACGGTATATTATGATTCCCCACGTTATGTTTTCGATACCCTCTTGGTTAAATAAATTTTCTACTAACCGATTTTAATGAATATCTGATCAATTCCTTGATTCTAAAACTTAATTCTATAGGATTATAAAATAGTTGATGGGTCGGGTCAACAAAACATATAAGTCTATCAAGGGGTATCACAATCCAAATTATTTCTTGGACGTGAATTCCTCCAAATTATTTCTTGGACTTGTAGGGGGTGGGGTGGGGTGTGTGTGTGTGAGTGGTGGGGGAGGGGGTGGTGGAGGGGGGCAGGGGGTGGGGTGGGGTGGGGTGTATGTGTGTGATGTTCAATTTAGTTGGTGCACAAACTAACGGTCAAAGTAATAGTATATAATTCCAACATTTCAAACTACTTGAACATCACAAATGGATACGAACTTAAAATATAAATTGAGATAACCTTAGAATCTAATTATGGTAAAAATATAATGGCATCAACTAACATATATACATAACACTAAAAGTAGACATCAATTTTATAAATAATTGATAATAATTGGATAATAAACATCGGGAGGGGGTGGGGGTGGGTGGGTTTTTGAATATTATTTACATTCAAAATAAATAATTGATAATAGTTGGATAATAATTGGATAATAATTGATATTTTCATTCAAAATAAATATTTCATTCAAAAATATTGGATAATAATTGATATTTTCATTTAAATTGATAATAATTTTATTCATGAAATTAATTCAATTAGGTAAAACCCATGATAATGAGATTTATGCTATAATTATAATTATATCATGTCATAATTTTATTAATAAACAATATATGTAGTTGTCACGGTCGTGGTGGGGGAGGGGGTGGGGGTGGGGTGGGTAGGGGTGGGGTGTGTGTGTGTGTGTGTGTGTGTGTGTGTGTGCGTAGGTGCGTAGGTGTGTGGCGGTGGGTGGGGGTGGGGCACCCATTTAATAACTCTTTAAATATTTAGAAAAAACATAATATTACAAAATTGAAACGAAATGGTATTGACGGAACTTACACATACGTTATTATATAGATGGAACATTTTTTTATCTGTACTATTAATTCAATTAATTCAATTAGGTAAAACGAAATGTGTACTATTAACATTTTTTTTTATCTGTACTAATAACATTTTTTTACAGCAAAAATGTCTCCTTCAGATGTTAAGGCGAAGATGATGATGCTGTTTATGATGATGTCGTCTGGGTTCGGTGGTAGCGGAGGCGACGAGGGCTCCTCCGCCGCTAGGCTCCCCAAATATGGAAAATTTGGGATTACCGTCGAAAACAAGTCGGAGCTTTTAGCGAGATCCCTCGAGCTGCTAAAGACGGTCATCGGCCCGGGGTTTATGAGTTGGAAGGAGGTGCCGTATGAGCTCAAGTTAGCTGTTTGGGCGGCACTACAGGTAATATTTATATGAATATTTCAATTTATATTTATATTTATATTTATTCGCAACTAACATTGTATTTGTTGGACAGGAACAATTCAACTTGGATCCAAAGCTACGCGATTCCGTCTTGGAGCAGTTGAGGGAGCAACACAAGACGTGAAAGAAAAATATGCGGACACGGTACTTTGGAAAAACACGAGAGTCCATTTTACAATGGCGCGGATCCGTCCCGCCCAAGGAGCCGATCTCATTGGCACAATGGCAAAAGTTCATTGACAATGAGATCGAGGATCGACAATTGGCATCTCGCCAATCGGGGAGGGAAAATCGGGCTAAAAAGACGGACGTGCACTACTCCGGCCGGACCTCTTACGCTGAGGTGGAGCATAGGATGCAGGTAAGATTTAATTTATCTATAACTACATAAATATATTATTGGATATTATTTTACTTTACGGGGCCGATACTAATTTTACTTTACTCTATTTTATTTCAGGGGGTAGGGAGTGGGCCAGGGGGTAAGCCACATAGGCTCGATACTTATGTGGCTCTTCGGACGAAGAAGGGGAAGGGCAAGGAGGTGTCCCCGAGCGTCGCGGCCACGATTGTAAGTAATCCGACAGTTTAATTATTGTTAATTACGTTATAATTTTTTAGTTTACTTATTTTACTAATCATGTGCTTTTAGTCGTTTCAGGCAAAGCTTAAGGAAGTGCATGAGTCGCAGTCTGATGCCGACAAGGCATCTTTGTCCACAGACGCACTCAGCCAAGTGCTTGGCTCTGATCGCAAAGGGAGGACAAGGGGAGTGAGCTCGCGGGTGGCCAAATCTAGGATCATCGGATTGGAGACGAGCGACACCGGGTTGTCTCGAACGGTGGATTCACACGACGCGAAGCTGTCCCGTTTGGAGGCGGCAGTCCAAGATATGTACGCATTCATGAAGCATACGTTGGGTGGAGACCGTAAAGGGAAAGGGAAAGGGAAGGAGAAGGCGGTGGAGGACGAGGTGCGGGAGGACGAGGAGCAGGATGACGAGGATGTGGACCTCGCTGCTTCATCACCGACACGTTCGTACTTCGACGATCCACTTCCCTATTTGACGCCCTCCAACAGACCATTGTCGACAATTGGTTGGCTGAGCGTGTTCATATTGGACGTATTTGATGGCCAGCGGATAGGGAGGGGGTTGAGGGACCCGAATATCGTCGAGGGTGGAATAGTCCATGGACGTGTGCTTCAAGAGATGGAGTCCAGGGTGCTCGTCACGCATGTCATACCCGGGAAGGAGAACTCCCTATTGTGGTTGCGCGAACAATGCGGCACGACGTATATTAATGGGTGCGTCAATTCGTATGTCGTGTGGCCTACTCACCTCCTCAGTTTTATCCAAGACATGTAGTAACATTATTTTTAAGTTTGTCCATTTTAATTATATTTGGATTATATCGTCATGTATATTGTTTTTACTTTGAATATTTGGATTATATCGTCATGAATATATATTTGCATTATCTTTAGTTTGTGTTGGATATATGATGTTTGAAGCAGGTACAACGTTGCTATAACAGGTACAAATATACTGCTGGGCAGTGGCGGTGGCCATACTGGCCAGCAGATTTTTTTTAAATTCTGCCCAGAATTGTCACGGTCATTGACCGTGACAATTCTGGGGCAAGAGGGGTCACGGTTTTGTCACGGTTTATAACCGTGACAAACGTGTCACGGTCATTGACCTTGACACGACCGTGACACAAAACGTGAGTTTTTTGTCAAGGTCAATGACCGTGACAAAAAAAGTTGTCTCGCCTCGAAATGTCACGGTCATTGACCTTGACAAGGTGAATTTGTCAAGGTCAATGACCTTGACAAATGGGCAGATTTGGTGTAGTGCGAAGTGGGCTTTCTAACGAGATCTCGTTCGAACAAAGTCATCGAACGAACTTCACCCCGTTAGAATTCAAAGGTCAACTCGTTAGAAGCTCGTTCGAACGAGCTGGGCAGGTCTTCTAACGAGTGGCCAGTTTCGAGCCCACATTTCCTATTTTCGTTTTTCCAACTTCTCCACACCTCAAATCTCATTCAAACATTAATCCAATGATTGTTTAAAGTCTATAATCATTCCTAAACATATTTAGGTCATATACTAACATGATTTGTGGGGTTAATTCATTCTAACCTCATTCAATTATCAAATCTCTTCATTTTTTCCCCTAATTCTAAGAACATGAACCCTAGAATTTATAAATCATCAAAGAGCCTAAATTAAATCCGTTTTTGTTTCATCCAAATTATAATATCATCAGAATAAACATATAAATACCAATCTACATGCGATTCCTCATCAAAATGAAATTTATACTTCCAATTTAAATGGGTTTTTCATTAACTCCCAAGAACATACAATTTAATTGGGTTTCCTACGCATGGAAGAAGCATTCTCTATAAAAACGAAATTAAATCACTTGCCTTAAGGGTAAATCTGGATTTGATGACGAATCTGATGAATGGTTCTCTATCTCCTCTGCAGAATTCCTCCTCTCTCTCTCTCTCCAAGCTTTCTTCTCTAATGGTGGTAATGGAGGCTAGGGTTTGTGCTTTAGGAACTCTTTGGAACAAATTTCAATAACCTCCGTAGTCTATTTGGTTATTAGTGGCTTAGTGGGTTATTGCCAAATCAGATATTAATTCCCAATTTTCGTAGGTTTTAATTCCCAAAAATCCAAAATTACCAAACTACCCTTATACGTTGCCGGTATGGCCTAAAAATGTCCCGGGACCCAAACCAAACCTCCGGCTAGTGTTTTCTGACTATTTCGACCCTTCCGGACGCGTTGGCGCACTCAAAATGACCATACGGTTAATAGAACTAAAATTCACTTTTTAATTATCATAATGTAAACCTGACACGACTGTCACACGCGTCTCAACAAAATTTCCAAATTGTCGTATTTCAATCTCACGACAAATTTCATACTTCAATATTCATGTATAATCATATATGCACATTATATTCAAATATCAACTCGCATCTCGCTAGTATTTTAATCCGGATTAATTTCCAATTAATATGCATTTAATATAATTAATCCCATAAATAAATATCACAAAAATACGGGGTATTACAGAAATAAACTTCCTAAAAAAAATCAAATATATATCAATTGAGGTTGCCACACATGTTCCATTGTAACAATAGTCCGTAGTTTTTAAAATGCGACCTGATACAAAACATAAAATATAGTTAGTCAATTAAAATCATATTTGCGAATAGTTGTATCGTACAAATTAAAATCATATTTGCAAAGCGAGGGATCACATATATATTGAGAGAAAGTGAGACAACCTTTGAGTTGATAGAGTAGAACCATATTTTAGTGAAAATTAGTGCGCGTGATTATGTGTGCTTGTGTGCGCTTCAAAATATGAACAAAACTACGATTCAAAATGTACTCCATCAGTAGCATCTAGGGGTGGAAGCGGTACGGGTTTTTACCGTACCGTACCGTTTTGGTCCGAAAAAAATGATTTTGGTTTCATATATTAAAATACCAGAAACCAGTCTTACCGAAACCGAAATTACCGCAAAAAAGTTGGTTGGTTTTGGTTTTAATATTTAAGAAACCGATTTACCAAAATTACCGTACCGAATTTACTGAAACCAAAAATACCGTACCGAAATTACCATACCGTATCGAATTTACCGAAACAAAAAAAATCGTACCGAAATTATTGTACCGTATCGAATTTACCAAAATTTTCGTACCGAATTTACCAAAAACAGAAAAAAGTTGGTTTTGGTTTTGGTTTTAATATTTAAAAAAGTTGGTTGGTTTTGGTTTTGGTTTTGGTTTTTTGGGACTTTTAGTGTTGTTTACTGAAACCAGAAAAAACCAGAATTTACCGAAACTAGAAAAAACCAGAAGAAACCAGAATTTACCGAAACCAGAAAAAAACCGAAATTACCGAAAAAATCGAAATACCAGCCGGTTTGGTTTTGGTATTGATTTTGGTGTACCGGGTGGTAAACTGGTACGATTTGATTTTACCATCTAGAGTTTGGTTTTGGTATTGGTATCTACTATTCACCGATCAAACCGTACCGCTTACACCCTAGTTGCATCAACTTGAACATATTATTGTTCTAAACACGTGACAAAGAATAACTCTACATTCAACACCTAATAACATAATGAACGATAAATAAAATATCCCCATGTCGATGACACTTTAAATTGATTTGGAAGCCATTTATTTAAAAAACTATTAAATAAAAAAAACAAATTTTTATTTTTACAAAACCTTTTTTTATTTGTAAAAAAAATACTATTTTAAAATTTTATATTATATAAAAAATAGTTTTATATGATAACAGAATTATTAAAAACATTCAAAATTGGTACAATGAATAATAATAAAATTTTGCTACTCAAAATTAGTTCAAATATACCTCAAAAATAGTATTTTACATAAGGAGATTTGTAAATTTAGAACCTATTGTAATAAGTATTTTGAAAATAGGACAATAAACATTTTATTTGTAGTTTTAGTCCCTTTTTTGAATAAAGCCGCTGGCGCGGACCCAAATTCATAAAACGTTAACCAATCACAGCATGCCACGTGTGCCTTTAATTTGAAAATAGGGATTAAAAATAAAAACGAAATGTTTGTTGTTATATATACATAATCAATATTATTTGAAGTCCTAAAAGTACATAATCTATTTACATAAAGTAATAAAAAGAAATAAGTTTGATTGTTATCAAGAAAGTGGGTTTAATATGCTTTGATCAAATTAAAACCCGCCTTAACCGTTTTAGGGTTCTTTCGCCCACATCTCTATGTGAGTTAGAAAAATATAGACTTGCCATGTTTCATTAGTAACACCTAATCTATGTCTATTTTGGCGGATCATGCTCCACCCTAGTGTACTCGAGGAGTTCCGATGTGGTAATAGGCTCCAATCTGTTCCGATGTGATAACATTGTGTAGTGGTATGGTGTTATTTACACTATCACTATCTACCATGCAAAAACTCTGAAGCTCCGTCTATTGTCTGGTACTGAAACCTCTCCACTACAACCACAAAAGACTTTTCAGTGGTGGTGATTTTAGTGAGACAAACAAAGTATCACCCAAGTGCTCATGAAATTAAAAAAAATCTGAAATACCTAACTTTATAAAGAGTGAGTATCGGTTGGTGTATACACAATAAATAAAAAAATTATAGACAATTAAGATCAAGGTCATGTTCCTTTCTATATTTCGATTTATAGGACAGTGATTTTTAGGTTTATAAATCTAGTCCCTGTGGTACAATAACATTTATTTGTGTGGGTACACAAAACAGGTAATTTCATTTGTTTTAGTTAAAGAAATATTTATATTTATATTTATACTCTTAGTCGTACTCATTTAAAACTCATTCTAAAAATAAACACATAACCCCACCTCATCCACACCCCACCCACCGGAATCCTCGTTGGAGTGCCGAAATCCTTGTCGAAGACCACCGGAATTCTCACCAGATTGTTTCTCTCCTCGTTTCACTCTCCCTTCGTCTATTTCTTTCATTTTTTGGTCCGCGCCAGCGACATCATTGCCACTGCCAGTGCCGAAGAAGAAGGTTTTTCATCGAAAAAATATAGTGTTCGCCGGGAAAAATGGATTTTTCGTCAGAAAAATGAGAAGTTTTAATGAAATAATAAATTTATCAGTTTCGAATGTTTTATCAAAAACTATCAAATATGGATGTTATTAGATAGATCTCGACGAGTAGATTTTAAATATATAAATTTTGTGAATTTTGAATTTGTAGATTTGAAGTAATGGACTTTTAAAAAATTGATGGGTTTTTTTTGTATGAGTTATCAAATGGAATATTGATCAATTTTTATGGTATTTTTAGTACAAAAAATAAATTTTCAAAATTATATGAAATATCCTATTTTTATCCTAATCTTTCCCAAAATTCCAAAAAAATTATAAGAAATGTCCCTACCATAGTCTCCTTAACAGATCCTGCACCTCTACGCATGTGATGATCTCCAAAAGTCAGTTGAAAGAAATGTCATATTCCTGTCTAATCTTTATATAAAACCAAAAGTATGAGTTTCTTATGTACACCTTTTTGGTTTTTTTGAGTTTAACTACAAAATTATGAAGTGTGGAATTTGTTGTAAAACTAAGCCGTCCTTACTACCTCGTGCCATGTGTAGCAAAGTGAAAACGAAAGAAAGTAAATATTATTGAAAAGAACACTCTATCAAGTTTGTCAAAATAACAAAAATAACACTCTACCAAATCAATTAACATGTCAATTTAAAAAATGTATATAGAATTATAAATAAAATAATAATATAGGCCCCAACCCTTTTCCATTATATTGAAAATAATAAGTAACATTTTGAGTGATTATTTGCAAAAAAAAATCAGTTTTTTTTGTTAAAAATAATATTTTCATTGTTTTTTTGCCAAAAAATAAATTCAAAGTGTTTTTTTTCATTTAAATAATATCTTCTATTGTTTGTGCGCTGAAAATTAAAAAATCAATAATTTTGACAAAAATAATATTTTCAGTGTTTGTTTTCCAAAAATAAAAATATTCAGTATTTTTTTGCTAATAATAGTATTTTCAGTGTTTGTTTGTCAAAAATAAAAATATTTAGTGTTATTTTTGTTACAAATTATATTTTTGAGTGTTTCTGTGCCGTAAATTAAAAATTCACATTTTTTTGCCATGAATAACATTTTGAGTGATGGTTTGTCAAAAATAGAAATACTCAATGTTTTTTTTAGTAAAAATAATATTTTAAGTGTTTGTTATCCAAAAATAAAATTTATAAGTTTTTTTTTTTTTTTGGGGGGGGGGGGGGGGGGGGCAATTTATAATTAGGTGCCTTGGTAACAATTTTTAAACATTTAAGGACAATTTATAATTAGGTCCACTTGTTATGCCACTAGCGTGGACTTCTACAAGAAGAGAATTGGTGAACCTAAGTGTTTAAAATTTGTCAAAATTCCTTTAGCGTTTAAAATTTATTAAAATTCCTTTAGTATTTAAAATGTGTTTGTGCGGACCTAAGAGTACTTTCCCTTTTTTTTTTTTTTTTTTTTTTGCTTAAACTAATATTTTTATGGGAAGAAAGGTGGGGTTTGGGCCTAAACAAATAAGTGATAAAAACATTTAAACTAACTATCACAACGTCTAAACCAACTCTGATAAATGTTCTCAACATAGAAGTTAAAAAAAAAAAAAAAAAAAAGGAAAACTAAAAAATAGGTGCAAACACTTATATGACTCATTCACTCTTTTCTCATATCTGATTCGTTTTTATAATGGAATATTAACTAATATCTCATACTTGATCCATTCTCAAATACTTCATTGTTTTGAACTTTGGTTATAACTGAACAACATCATGCTGTACGGATTTACCACTATGGAGTTTGTATGCTTACTAAAAAAAATTGCAGAAAAAAGTGAAGCCTCACATCAAACAACAGGAAAAAAGCTGAGTCTGACAGGATGAACCCAGGGCAAAATTATTTGGTAAATCTGAGATGGGAATTACCGTGTTACATTTCCAACTTTAGTAAACATCTCTCCAATACCAAGGTGAGTCGAAATATTTCATTCCACAGTCATCTCACCCACTAGATCTAACTGCAATGAAGATGAAGGATAGAGAAAAAGATTGCAATGAAGTTAAAATAAAAAAGAAACTATCAATGCTAACGTATAAGTTATAACTCGTCAAAAACGGGGAAAAAAAAAAAGGAACAAAAACACAAAGAATTGCTCGATTAGATTTGTAAGAAAAACTTGGCTAGATAATTAAAAAAAAAAATATCTAACCATATTGAAGAAAAACTTCGATCATATGAAGCCAGCGGGTTCGCCGCTGAGTTGCCGGGGAGAGAGAAAAATCAGAGTTCATATGTTTGTTTGGGGAGAGACGGTGCAGGTTAGAGAGTGAAATGAGAGTTCATGTGTTTGTCTAGCTCTTGGATTATAAAAGGGATTCAAATAAAAGTGTATCGAGACTGCGTTTCTCATTTCAAATTAAAGTAGGAGAGAGATGAGATTATTATGAGAGATGAGATGAGATGAGATGAGATTATTATCTATTTCAAATTAAATAGATAATTAGATATTGATGAGTTATTATTTTCATATGATATGCCGTATATCATTTTGTCATATGAAACGTTGGACATTCAATATGTCAATTAGCAGATTGAGATGTGACCTTGAGATGTTACAAGTGTTGTATTGAGGGACGGTACTAAGATTGAAAGTGCTCTGTGTAAAAATTAATTTAGGACGTTTTAAATAAATATTGTATAAAGATATGAAATACCTAAAATGGGCCGCTAAAAAATTAAACTTATTTTTTAAGGCCCATTTTAGTTGGGTGAGATTTTTGTGTAGTTCAATCATTCTTTGTACAAATTGTTTTTGGGTAGTTAAAAAACGGGCCCCTAAAAATTTAAATTTATTTTAAAAATTGATATTTTTATATACATAAAATATTTTTGGACCCCTAATATATATATATATATATATATATATATATATATATATATATATATATATATACTTTAAAATGCGCCCTGTGCCATTGCTCACTTGGCACATGGCCAGGGCCGGCCATAGTTGTATTCCGTATTTGAGTTACATGATGACTGGACTATTATTGCTATGAGTGATTCTACCTTGATCGCCTGGGAACCGCATTCAGCATCTTTTTTTTTTCTTGTTTTTTTTCTTGTTTTTTGTATTTAACAATTAATATAAAAATAATTTTTTATATAAAAAAAAATAGTTTTTCATCTAGAAAAACAGTTTCTTCTATTAATATAAAAAAACATTTTTTTTATTGAAAGTAATTTTTTTATTAAAGTTAATATTTTTCATAAATAAAAAAAATTATGTTTTTGACATGATATCGCGATTGATAAGTGCCGTTAACGCGAACCCATAAAATATCGCAATTAAATAGTACCACTAGCGCGGACCCACATTCAACAAATGATGTGGACTCAAAAATGTGGGTCCGCGCCAGCGGCAATAATTAATCGCGATATTTTTTCATAAAAAAATATCGCGATTAATTAGTACCTCTGGCGCGGAGCCACATTCAACAAATGATTTGGATCCGGGAATTTGGGTTTGCGCCAATGGCACTAATTAATTGCGATATTTTTTAATAAAATATCGCGATTAATTAATGCCGCTGGCGCGGACCCACATTCAACAAATGATGTGGACTCGAAAATGTGGTTCCGCGTCAGCGGCACAAATTAATCGTGATATTTTTTATTGCAAAAATATCACAATTAATTAGTATTGTTGGCGCGGACCCACAATCAACAAATGATTTTGTCCGAAAATGTAGGTCCATGCCAGCGACACTAGGCGATTAATTAGTGTATCATTCCCGGACCCACATTCCTGGATCCAAATTTATGAAAAAATATTGCTATTAATTAGTGCCGCTGGCGCGGATCCACATTCAACAAATGATTTGAATCCGAGAATGATACACTAATTAATCGCGAAATTTTTTCTTGAAAAAAAATTATTTTATTGTTTTTTTGTTAATAAACATAATTTTTTTTATTTATGAAAAAATATATGTTTTTAATTTTAATTAAAAGTTGTTTAATTTTAATAAAAAATAATTTTTTTATATGGAAACCGCCTGGGAACCGCATTCAGCATCTTTTATTTTTTTTTCTTGTTCTTTTGTATTTAACAATTAATATAAAAATAATTTTTTATATAAAAAAAATAGTTTTTCATATAGAAAAACAGTTTCTTCTATTAATATAAAAAACAATTTTTTCTATTGAAAGTAAATTTTTTATTAAAGTTAATATTTTTTTATAAATAAAAAAAATTATGTTTTTGACATGATATCGCGATTGATAAGTGCCGTTAACGCGAACCCATAAAATATCGCAATTAATTAGTACCACTGGCTCGGACCCACATTCAACAAATGATGTGGACTCGAAAATGTGGGTCCGCGCCAGCGGCACTAATTAATCGCGATATTTTTTCATAAAAAAATATCGCGATTAATTAGTGCCGCTGGCGCGGAGCCACATTCAACAAATGATTTGGATCCGGGAATTTGGGTTTGCGCCAATGGCACTAATTAATTGCGATATTTTTTAATAAAATATCGCGTTTAATTAATGTCGCTGGCGCGGACCCACATTCAACAAATGATGTGGACTCGAAAATGTGGATCCGCGTCAGCGGCACAAATTAATCGTGATATTTTTATTGAAAAAATATCGCGACTAATTAGTATTGTTGGCGCGGACCCACAATCAACAAGTGATTTTGTCCGAAAATGTAGGTCCATGCCAGCGAGGCGATTAATTAGTGTATCATTCCCGGACCCACATTCCTGGATCCAAGTTTATGATAAATATTGCTATTAATTAGTGCCGCTGGCGCGGACCCACATTCAACAAATGATTTGGCTCCGAGAATGATACAATAATTAATCGCGAAATTTTTTATTGAAAAAAAATTATTTTATTGTTTTTTTGTTAATAAACATAATTTTTTTTATTTATGAAAAAAATATATGTTTTTAATTTTAATTAAAAGTTGTTTAATTTTAATAAAAAATAATTTTTTTATATTAATCGAAAAACTTTTTTTTTAATATAAAAACTGTTTTTTTAATTATAAAAACTGTTTTTTTTTTCATATAAAAACTGCTTTTATATGAATAAAAGAATAAAAAGTAAAAAAAAAAAAAGGGGGTAAGATGCGATCTCCAGGCGGGCTAGGAGGCGGGACATCTAGAGTTTCTCTATTGCTATATATGTTGGTGAATACATAATAACTTTTTAAGTAAATATTTAACTGATTTAGTATTATGGGTAACTATGTATTGTTAGGGGGTATAAGCTCAGGGTTTACTTGTTGGGGCATATATCAAATAGTCCCTCAAATTTTTTTTAATACGCGTTTAGTCCAAGCGTTTTTATTTTGCACAAAAAAATTCTTCACCATTCCAAAAAGGGTTTATCATGCCGTTGGCGCGGCCCTTTAAAGATAAGAGAATAAAGAACTTTTTGGTATAAAATAAAAGGCTTGGACTAAATATGTATTAAAAAATATTTAAGGAACTTTTTGGTATTTGATCCTTACTTGTTTGGATTATATCCTCCCCATCGGGTCCCTCAAAATGTGAAGTAGGTTGTTCTTATACCGAGTAACAACTTAATTAATTAATAATTGAGATTTAAACCTAAGCTACATATTTTAGCTAATTAATTAATTTAACATGAACCACCTCGGTCCAAACAATCACAAACACGGATTTAGGAAAAATTCCCGAAAATTCGGGACAAAACCATTTATTTCACTATATGTTGTAAACTTCGACTTACATATACATAGAGAAATACAACGTGTTTGACAGAAGAATATTTGAAGGCCTCCATTTGTTGTCTTCAGCAAGAGTTCCCTCAAGAACTCCAAGAATCAGCAAGAGATCCCTCGAGAGCTCTAATAGTCAGCAATGGAGACAACCTTTCTTCTCCACAAGATTTACTCCAAGAATAGTATTATAAGTAAATGGGTTTAATCATGATTCACATATATTATTTGGGATGTTTGGGTGAATCAAAATAGGTTTTAACCTATGAAGATGAAATCTAAAATCGCAGCAGTTCTGCAGAAAATGGAGTTGTAAAATGCTTGCCAAAAACGTAATTATCAGGAGGTATTTATAGCTGTAAAAAAATCCAAGGCGATGAAATGTCGTTCGAACGACATTAGATGTCGTTAGATCACTCAAGTAACGACCATAGAAACGACGTATCAAAAACTAAAATAGTACATGGTCATTTGATGCATTGAAGAACCGAGGTATCTCGCGACATGAGATGTCGTTTGATCAGGTCGTTTGAGTGACATATGAACATCATTTGAACGACATTGTCATGTCGTTTGAACGACTAAAACAAAAAAAATATATTTTTAAATAGCCAGCCTTGCTTTTACGAAATTCGAATAGTTATAAAGAACCATTTAAAAAATCTCCCAAATAGGTATGTGAATATTACTAACTACAATTAAACATTATACCTTTAATGAAGTGAAGTTAGTGGAGATCATTTGTAATACCCCGACCTGAATTTTTGGGCTACCCATAAGTCAACCCGGTCTGAATCAAGCGTTAGGTGTGAAGTGTAATGGAACAACCTATATAATGTTTCTAATTCAATTTTATTTTAATTACGTTTCACTTGTTTAGCATGCGATACCAGTTTCAAGGTAAACTATGTGATGAACCCGTGGGGATCACCCCGAAGTCCGAGTAATAGAGATACTAACGTAAATATGAATAAAATATACTTACCTGTGTAACACTATCAAAATACGAAATTGCTCCCAACCCGTCGTAACAAAGTGGGGATGTGAGCCTATGCCCAGTGGGATTTATACGAATAGTATAGAAAGGAATACTCACAAACTATAACTACATGCATGCAAAAATAAGTATATATCTACCTACGTAAACCTGAAAAATACATATTCCAATGCATTAATCAATTTATTTTCGAAAGCCTTATTTGCCCAGATTAATTTACCTTAATCTTATTTAAGATTTTCTTTAATCATACTCATCATTCTCACTTTTTTTAACGCATCTGGTTCAACACTTAAAACCTTTCCACTTAATTTATTAAAATCCATCCCCTTACCGAAATTTACCCCTTTTGTTCATTTGATGCCCTTTAGTATTTTTATAGAAAATCGTCATTTTGACACACGCAATCCCCGTGTTAGAAAATACTTATTTAATCTTTAAAACTTCTTTTCACGACACATTCTTATGTTACGTATGAATTTAACCATTTAGGTTGCTTAATCACCCATTTGTTTACTCCCTTTTACCATTTTTATTTCTTTATGGACATTAATAGATTTACGCATTTACTTGTCCATTTCACTTTTATCGGAACATTTATTACATTCATTCAAGTTAGGTTGTATTAATGCTTTTTATCACACAACCCATTTCTTTATATGTTCCACATTTTTTTTATCTTTCTCGAAATCTTTCAATACCTCATACTTACACGGGTTCCACACTGATGGCTATGCACGCCATATGCTCTAGTGAGTGATTTAGGGTTTTTCACCCAAGGGCTGCGGACCCTTCTTGCTTATTCCCGGTTGCATCTAAGTCCTTATTAATTTGTTTAACATTTTACATATGTCCACATTATTCCATTTCCTTAAATTTACCCGGCCAAAGCCAAAACCCGGACTTAACCATCCATTTTTCCATAACACTTGAAAAATTATGTCTTTTCTTATTTAAGTCCCTTATCCACACACACGTGATTTACACTAAAATCATTCACGCTTTAGGACTTAATTTATTTTCACATACATTAGTGTGAAGACATTCTTTAATATTTTTACTCCATAAAAATGTTCCACTTTAAGTAAATTACCAATTTACCCCTTCATTTGCCAAAGCTTACTATTTGGTCCCTTTCAAGTGATATTTTTTCAAAAAAGGTTATTAAGTTCCCACTTAACATTTTAAACACATTTTTAACCATTTTAACACTTGTTTATTATCACAATTAACCCCACTTCTTACTTTCTACTTTAACATCTTTAATCCTTTCACATATTAAAGTCTTATTTTCTCAACATTCAAATTACACACTTTATTTATGGGATTTTGCATCTCAACACCCACTTTGATATTATTCACACATTTGAACCCTTTAATTCTCATTATTAACTTTTATACCACCATTCATGTAAAATCTTACCTTGCATACGTCTTAAAGCATTAAACCCATTAGTGAAAGTTTATCCTTCTCATATTCATCTTTATTATTCAAGTAGATAATTTCATCTTTGTCTCATAAAAATAATTTATACGAGCCTAATGCATTTATTTGCATAAAATCACATCATTTATACCTTGAACGCCATTTTAACACATTTTATTGCTTAAAATGTTAAGAGCACATATTCTGAAAATTTCTACATTTCAAAACCTATTTGAAATCATATTTTTAGAACCCATTTTCATACAATTGATAGGATCGTTACTAACTAACATATGGATGAAAACTTTCCTCTACACCACATACATTTAGTCCTAACATATATGAATAAAAATGCTAAACTCATACCACACTTTAAACTTATAACAAGTTAGTGTTTCCCACCTCAAATGAGCTATAATAATGGAGGAAATGGTGAAGAAGATGGAGCCCCCCCCCCCCCCCCCACCTCCAAAGGTGGCCTCAAGGGGGTCTCTAAAAGCTATCTAAATCTTGACTCCATATATGCTCCAAGCGTGATCCAAATGATCATTCCATGAGTTCTTCCTTCATCCTCAAAATGCCTCCCTCAAATACCCATTTCAAGATATATCAAGAACATCATTTTCTTCCTATAACATGGCCTAGGGTTTCCATAGATATGTAAGGTTGTAGTGAGGGTTTTTTGAGATGGTTTTATAAAGAAAATGGTGGTGGGGAATGCCATAAGGTTTGGGGATAAGTGGATTGAACTTGAGAGCTTAGGGTAAGGGAAAGAGTGTTTAAAAATTTGATGGAGTTTTCTCTCTCTAAAACCCACACGATTTTACCTTCTTGTAACTCAAACAAAATAGTTGCCACCTTAAAAGGAAACCTCACAACACTAGAACATTTCTATATCAGGCCTTAGGTATTCCAATGATCGACAACACATCCAATCTTAAGGTTACTAACTAGACAGCGCGTCACAACATTCTCGTTCGTGGTCAGACCTGCTAGGCGCGATCGACCGCAACCTGGGAGTAGGTCGACCGAACTTGGTGTAAAAAATGTCTCTTTTTCCGCATTTTGACCCAATGGAATTTATGTATATATTTTTAAGACCCAATAAATGTGTTCGTTATATTTTTATAGCCAAAGGGGAGCCTTATAAAAATTGCACAAAGTTCCATCTTATTGTGTCGCATACCGTCCCAATATTACCTTATATATTAACCATGTCCGTGTGACGTTTGTTCCTCGAGTAATTCATGTCGTACTTCACCAATGTATTCACGCCAACTAATTTAACACGGCTCATGCAGACCATGCAACGTAATATTTTTTTTCCTTTTTAATCACTACATGCGACGTGTCATCTTTTGTACAATTTGGTCTATTTTCTTATGCATTTGTTTCTCCAATAATTTTTCTCCGAATAAACTATTCAAATTATAATAAAAATATTTATTTCTAGGGTGGGGAATTACAAACTTCCTTCCTTAAGGAATTTCGTCCTCGAAATTCTTAGCCCTTAATTTGAGGATCCAATTACCTTTAACGAGTTTCGAATCCTAGGGAGTTCTCAACACTATGGTGTAAACCCAAAGGCTTCAATCCTATCAATCATAATTGTTAGTTCACTCACAACGAACCCTAAGGTCTTATCAAAATTCTCGAGCATGCCTAACATGCCTACATAACAAAACCTCGAGATGTTCAATATTTGTCAAATATGGTATCATCATCAATAAACTCATTATCAAAGATCGTCACTATGTTAGGGTTTATCACCTACGTTTCCTCAAACAACTTTGGAGCATGCCTAGCTTAGGTTGAGGCAACAATGATTTCTAAGACAATCACATATCCACATAGGTTTACCCGACCGATATCTCCCACAAGATCCTTATGCTGACCTAGAGTCATCCTAAGTATGACAACGCCATTATATACAAGCGATCACATACTCAATCCGCAAAATTCCTAACAGAGTGCAATGATAATACCTAACGTCTCATCAATTCCTAATGCTCATAATATTCATAAGTCATAATCTCGGAATACACGGCCAAGTCCCAACTAATCATAGCGATTAACTAACGTGACATGTTAGCCTAAGGCAATCAATTAACATATGCAACTATATGAAATGATGAGAGGCCATGCATACACACAATTAGTGTAGAACAAAGGTGTTTTCGAAGAAATGTGCACTCGTACGTCGTGACGCATCAGCCACAAGCAGCCGACCCCGCATCACTACTGAGCTTATGTAGCACTACATTCGAATCACAATTGATCAACAACTTTCCATTACCAGGACCAAGAAGACATAAGGCTACAAGGGATTAGGCGACAACCAAGCCAAAGAAAATGATCAAAATCCGATAACGAAGCAAGACAGACGAAGTATGAATGCGCAACATACCTCGTGAAGTCTATAACTCTTATCGATATCTTGCTAAAGTCTTAGTCTTGCCACTTACCCTAGATTGGCCCATTAACCCAGAAGGTTTCTAACTATGAGTCACCCATCCTTACTGGATGAACGAAATAGAAAAGCAATTACTCCGAAAAGTTGAAACGCTAGGCTTCCCTCCTTAGGGATAATGATAAATGACCATCACTGGCTAGTACAACAACTCGAACCAAATGAAATTTCATTCTTTCAACGATCAACGTTACTCATTGACTTATCATACCTAGGATCCCATAGTTTTAATGCGCAACAACTAACCCCAGTTTTCGAGATCACACTCATCAAGTGAAACATAGCGCTCACATAGTCTCAATCATCCAACTCATGAAACGTTATTGCCACCCTCAGCATCGCCTACATGATTCCAAATCATGATCATTCTAATGGCATTCGAATTTTCAATCATCACTCATGCCTAATGATCTTCTGTTAATAGAGTCACTACTAACTACATAGGTAGAACACTTAGGTGATATAATTATGCCTAATACTTCATCCCGAGTGCCATTTCTAGAAGCTAGAATGAACCTCACCGTGTTTAAGTCTCTCAGGTGTACCACTTAGCATTGATCAATCTATTTTTGAAATTATCCCCCAAGGTCATATCATGGCACATGCTTACAAACAAAGACCGTGGCACTAACTCCAAGTACTTCTACAAATCAATATGACCCAAACCTACTACAATCATCAATAATTTTCCATCACTATGCAAACTTCAATATGACAATGATTACCAAATATGTTATGGATGATGACACCAAACTCAGATATCTCTCTAATAACTTACACGATTGTTGAAGTAAAAAATTCGATCATATCTAATTATTTAATCACAGATAAATAAATGAGACAAAGAATTTTTAAAGTGGTTCAGCCTTATAAGAATGGCCTACGTCCACTGTTATGGTATTGTTGATTGTATGGGAATTCTCGATTACAAGTTATCTCAAGAAATTTTGGTCCACTTTCAATGAGGATTTTACAATGTATTTGTAGCCCTGAGGCTGTAATGTGAAAGGGTAATACATTAAATGATGTACATATGAAAGGGTGATACATTCAATGCTCCTCAAACGTATGCGTCTGAATGATAAGCATTTAATGAACAGTCAAACTGTTGGTTGTCCCGCTATTAATGATTTGTTCGAGGTGCATCTCGGACCGCCTGAGTTGCTCGGACCGCCTAAGCTTCTCGCTACTCAAGAGTTCCTCGGAGAGTTCTTATTCCTCGGAGCGTATGAGTTCCTCGGGGAATCAGTGCTCTTCGTTGTAGTATGGTTCCTTGGAATATGTGAGTTCCTCAAAAGTGTTTGTTGTTGCCCTGTAGACTGCCACGTGTCTTCATTTTATTGATCCATATCAGCAGACTAAATTTGTTATCAACAGAAGCCCCCAATGTTTCATAGTTCGAAATTTGAGGAGTGTGGAACATTCTTTCTCGGAATATGGTAGCTTTAAATAGTCCTCCTGATTTTTAGGAGTGTTTCCCTCGTATTTATTTCTCCTTCCAAATTCGTAAAATTAGGCTTTTTAAAATTTTTATAACCGCCTCGATTTCCGCGTACTTTTTGTCCTTCTAGCCTCCGGTAGCGTAATCGTTTCTTCTCGCTTCGATTGCCATGCCCTTTTTGTTACGTAATTATTTCTTTTTGTAATCATTACTTTACCATTTCCCAAGGCAAAGTATTTAAACTTTACAGACACTCCCATCATCTTCTACCTTTTTAAAGTTTTATTTTCGAATTTTCCATTACCTTACTCTCTTGTGCATTCATCCTTTTCACTGTTCGTTGCCAACAGATCCACTCTTTTTCTGTAAGATCTTCTTTCTTCTTCTTCATTTCCTTCTTTCATTATGGTTTATCCTGTAGAATCTCTTGATAAGTTTCACTCTGATTTTTCTATTCCTTCCTGGGTTGTTCTGGAAGAGCTTTCTGAGCCTTCTGACTATTTCCGTTTGGTTGAGGGACATTGGTTCCCCAGTCTCTTTGTTACTGAATGTGGATTTTCTTTTCCACCCAATCCTCTATGTTTGGAATTTTGTCAATATTTTGACGTTGTTCCTGCAAGAATAGCCCCCAATACATGGACAATAGTTAATGGGGTTCATAGGTTAAATCAAATCCATGGAACTCGCATAGGAATTCCAGAAATCATGTTTTGTTATAGATGGGAAGTTGGTGATAACACCTTTTATTTAAAAACTAGATTTTTGAATAGGGCCTTAGTAGTCAATCTCCCGGATGCTAATAGGGATTATTTTAAGCACGGGGTTGTCATAAAAAATTGGCAATATGCTCCTTTATCTGGAGACGAAGTTTATCAGGGTCCCAGATGCCCTCCCTATGGCAATAGGATAGGTTATTTTTAATTCATTTTATTTATTTTGAAATTATGCTTCCTCTGTGTTTGACAAAATGTACCACTGATATTGTGATGCTTATTTATTTGCAGTTGACAGTAAAAGAAAGTGTTAAAATGAAGCAGACGTAAATATAAGGCACTTAAAACTTATCTGGAGTTTGCATCAGAGTGTTGCTGACGAGCACATTAGGTCAGCCTCGTACTTGCTGCAGTATAAGAGCTATACCACTTCTTTCACTGCTCGTCCGGTGATAAGTGAAGCAGAATCAGTACCAGCCTCTGCAAGTTCTTCGCCTGAATCACACATTCCTTTAAGCGAAAGGATGAAGAGAAGAAGACATCCCACTCTCTTCGAGAAACCTGCCTCTGCTGCTGGAGAGGCCAAAAGAAGTAAGACTGATGTCCCAGAAGGGACAAAGAAAGTTGATGCAGCTCCTCCAGCTGCTCTTGCTAAGGTCGCCGAGAAGCCTCCAGTAGCCCCGAGCAAGGCTGCTGCTCCAGGAAAATTGATTGTAATATCGCCAACCAAGAGTTCTTCCTTGGTTGAATCTATTCTTGCTCCCCCGAGGAAGCTGAAGAAGAGCTCCTCGGTCAATTTGGCTGACACCATCTCTCAGCCCCCAACTACTGGAACTGGTATTCCTACCTTTGTTCCCCCGAGTTCTGCTATGATCTCGGTGAAGACTTGGATCATTCCCGAGATCCAAGGTATCGAAGAGAACCTTTCTCGGGATATGGTTACATCATTGGTTGCTCGCCATATTTCTTCTGTAAGTCTTGTTGCTTTGAACTTTTCATCTTTCCTTTGTTATATCTATCTCTGACTTGCTTTAATTTTCTTTTCACAGTTGGCGAGCTGCTTTAATATAATTTTGAAGAAAGATGAGGCGATTAAAGCTTCATGCTCCTCGTCTAGTGTGGAGGAAGCTCTGAAGGAAGCTATTAAGTCTTTGGAAGATTCTCGCCAGAAATATGCTATTGACAAGGCAATCTGGGAGAACAAGCTTGCCTTCACCGAGCAGGAGAAAGCTCAAGTTGCTGAAGTCTCCCAAGGGTTGGAGAAAAAAGTGAATGCTTTGGAGAAGAAAAATAAAGAGCTTGAAGAGAAGCTCAAAACTTCTGGGGAGATTGAAGATAAGCTTAAGGCTGCTGAGGAAAAATATGGCCAGCTTCAGGAAGTAAGTCGGCAGAAGGAAGAGGTTGAGAATAAATTGAAGACTGCTGAAAACCTTCTGTCCGATAAGCTTTCCTCGGAGAAGTTAAAGAGAAAATTGGTTGTGAAGAAGTCTTTTAGCGCTGGCTGGGACAAGGGGTGGAACAAGGGATTGGCTGCCATGGTGTCGCAAGTAGAATATGGAAGCCTCAAGTACTTTAGGGATGGATGGGTCGCTGCTCTACAAGAGATGAAAGTGAATGAAAATTCTGAACTCTTTCAGCGACACATCCCTGGTCCCCCTCTAACTCCTGAAGAAGAAGAAGAAGAGGACGAAACTGCCTCCGAAGAGTCTTCTATGGTGATGGGAGATCATCCCCCAGCCATCCAGCCTGCTACCGAGGAACTTCAGCAGCTCGCTACTTCCTCCAAGCAACCTCCAACACTTCCCCAGCTATTATCTGTTCCTTTCGAGCAACATGCTTCCTCGTCCCAGCCTCCTGAGAAGGTTTTGGGAGACAAGGAAAAGGTGTAGAGTTGTTCGGGTTTCTCTTTATATTTTTCTTTTGTCAAATGTAACCATGAACATGTAACTCTGATCCTTGATATAATAAAACTTGAATTTTTGTTCTTGCATACTGTTGTCTCTTCTTCATACTTAGTTGGTACTTTTATTGATTACTGCTTCTTCTTTCTCTACTAGTTTCTGGCCAGGATGGAATTACTACCTGTTCATGATACCAAGCTGCTGAGACAATGCAATGATTATTTTAAAGATGGTCATACAGATCTGAGTGCAGCACAAGTCGTCGACATCCTCAGTCAAGATGCTTCTGAATAAGCAGTTGAAGCATACCAATATCTGAAGTGTCTACTTGATCGAGCAGTGGCCAATAATGTGACTTATTACGACATGATCGAGGATTTCCAAGGCACCCTCAAAAATCTTCAGCAACAATACAAAGAGTCCACTGCCCTCTTGCACGAGGGTTGCGAGAAGAAGTACCAGCAGATCATTGCCGACAAGGGTTACGAGAAACTTTTTGCTGGCTACGATGTGAGGGAGAGAACTCTGAAGGGTGAGGTCGAGGAATGCAGGCAAATAGATGAATTATTAGAGCAAGAGAACAACAATCTTCAAAGAGAGTTGTCACAGTTGAAGTCTGCAGCTTCTACTTTAAAAGCCTTGATCCCAGTGACTGATGAGGGGTTCTCGTTCTTGGAAGTCGAGAACGCCAACTTGAGGGACGAGTTAGAAACCTTGAAGAGGTCTGGCCCTTCTACACCTTCTCGTGGTCGAGCAAGAGCTCCTCGGGGGAGAGCAAGAGCAGCTCAGATTCCTGTCGAGGAACAGGGGACTCAGTCTGCCTTAGAGAACCAGGCCTTCCAATTAATGGCGAAGAACCAGGCATTGGCTGAAATGTTAAAGAAGATCAGGGACCTGGAAGAGCAGCTTTCCACGCAGAAGTCTACCTTGGAGAATAAAGAGATCTTCATCAAAAATCTCCACGATCAGCTGGAAAGACTAACATATCAATTCCACAAACAGCCCAGGGAGTTCTGGATGGCTGGATATAACGAAGCTCTCTATCACTTGGACGATCGTATCCAGATTGCCAATAATGAGGGCTACAAGCAAGGCTGGTTGAATGCCTTAGTTGTGCTTCAACTCGAACAGGGTCATTACCTGTGGGACTATCATGATCCTGGGCTGCTCGACCTACCTGTGCCACCTTACAAACTGGATATGAGTTGGATCCCTGCTCGGGCCATTCCTCGATGCTTGATTTCCAAATATCTCGGTGACTACAATCTCCATTCAAATGCCGAGATATCTCGTCCCGAGCACCTCTTAGATCGACCATCCGTGATGAATATTAGGATGTTAAAGGATCTCAACTTCATAAATTCTCCCCTGGCTTTAAATGATCCGCCTGCTAGCGAGGAACCTGTGTCAAAAGAAGAGGGGAAAAGACCAGTAGAGTAGGAAATTTGATGTAATAGTTAGTATACATTTCAATATCAATGTAACTTTCATTTCATTATCAATGTAATTTGTTTTGGATTTAATGAAAGACTTTCATTTCTATTTGTTATTGTCTTATAACACTTTATATCTGTGCATGTGTATCTGTTAAAAAGATAACAATATTGTGTAGTTTGTCGATCAACTTATTGTCGAATAGCTTGAATTTGTGGTAGTCATTTGGCAAAAATAATATTTTATTTCTCGACCAACTTAGTAATAATTAAAAAGTTACGAGTATCATTTATGTTGCTCGATCACTTAGTAATAAAGTTATGTTTCTCGACCAACTTAGTAAAAAGTTACGAATATCAAAAATGTTTAAAATGTTTCCGACCAACCAAGGTCAATAAATTTTCCTTGTCGACTAACTACAGTTAGTGGGTTTTTATCCCCGACCAGCCATAGTTGGTGGATTTTTCCTCTACGAGGAGCTTTGGCACGTTTTCAAGAAACAACATAAATTGGCATTTTTAGGGATACTCTTATTTCTCGAGGAACATATAGTTTTACTTCCCGTAGGAATATAAGTTTTACTTTCCGGAGGAATACAGGTAGCTTTACTTCCGGGAGGAATATAGGTAGTTTTACTTCCCGGAGGAATATTGGTATCTTTACCTCCCGGAGGATTACAGGTAGCTTTACTTCCCGGAGGAATATTGGTAGCTTTACTTCCCGGAGGAATATTGGTAGCTTCACTTCCCGGAGGAATATTGGTAGCTTTACTTCCCGGAGGAATATAGGTTTCTCGACCAACCTTAGTTGCCATTTTTGAGAAAAAATTTGAGTAGCCTGAGCTTTGCCGAGTAGTGTGTAGCATTAGTATTCCCCGAAAAACTTTCAATAAAAAGAAAGAATTCGGCAGAATATTTTCATTTTATTCATTACTGATAATACTTGCGTAGGTGCCCTGCATTCCATGCGTTCTTAAACTCCTCCCCTTCTAAAGTTGCTATTCGGTAAGTTCCTGGTCGAACAACTTCTGTAACTCGGTATGGTCCATGTTAGTTTGCCTCCAGCTTATTGTGCTTTGAATTACTTTCTTCAGCACAAAGTCTCCTTCTTTCAGGTCGTATTTCTTCACCCTCTTATTGTAGAATAGAGTTGTTCGTTGTTGGTATGCAGCATTTCTGATGGCTGCTTCTTCTCTAACTTCCTCGAGCATGTCTAAATCCAATCTTCTCATTAAGTCGCTGACAGGGGAGTTGAAATTCAGTACCCTGTGTGTTGGGAGGCCCAACTCGGCAGGTATAACGGCTTCACTTCCAAACGCCAGCATATATGGTGATTCTCCAGTTGCTACTCGGCGAGTAGTTCGGTAAGCCCACAATACTGACTGTAACTCGTTGATCCAGTTTGCTTCTGCATCATCCAGTGTTTTCTTCAAGCCATTTAGCAGCGTTTTGTTTATCACTTCAGTTTGTCTATTGCTTTGAGGATGGCCTGGTGCTGAGTGGACCTTCAAAATGTTTGACTGATGGCAATAGGCAGCGAACTCCTCGTTATCAAATTGTGTTCCATGGTCTGTGATGAAGGCATGAGGAAGACAAATGATGTTCTTCCAAAAAAATTGGTACACCTTGTCGTACGTCATATCGATGAGAGGTTCAGCTTTAACCCACTTAGTAAAATAATCCACTGCGACGACGAGGTATTTGAACCTTCCTCTGGTCGCTGGCAGCGGTCCAACCAAATCTATTCCCCACATGGCAAATGGCCAAGGGGAAGTTATGGGTGTCAATAATTCTTGTGGAGTTCTTCGGATGGATGAAAAGCGTTGGAACTTGTCACATTTCTTGGCATAGGCTATACAATCAGCTCTCATCGTTGGCCAGTAGTATCCCTGCGTCATCACCCTTTGTAAAAGCATCCGACCTGCTACATGGGCTCTACAGGACCCTTCATGGATCTCTTCAATCAATTCTTTCACCTCAAAGGGATGTACACATCTCTGCAAACCTGCCATAATTCCTCTTCTATAAAGAATACCGTTAGTTAATACATACCGAGCAGCTTTAAACTTTAATTTCTTGGCTGCGAGCTTGTCAATTGGCAATTCTCCCTCCTCAATATATGCCCTGATGGGATCCATCCAAGATGGTCCTAAATCAAGGGTGATAAAGTTCATCGCCAAATCTTCATCTATACTCCGGCCATCTAAAACTTCAATTGGGATTGTTCTTCGTAGCTCGGTACGAGTAGCTGATGCTAATCGGGGTAGGGCATCTGCTCTTGCATTCTCCATTCTCGGTATTCTGACCAGCTGAATAGCAGCAAATTCTGATACTAACTCCATCACCTTTGCATGGTATTTGATCATTAATTATCCTTTGGATGCATATATTCCCAACATTTGATTTACGATTAATTGAGAATCACTGAAGACAATTATCTGTTGCGCCTCCACAATTTTTGCCAAATTAAAACCTGCAATCATAGCCTCATATTCAACCTCGTTATTGGAAGCTTTGAATTGGAAACGTAGGGCGTATTCCATGTAGACCTCGTTCGGAGAGCTCAAAATTATTCCTGCCCCACTGCCTGTTGTGCAAGATGAGCCATCTACATATAGCCTCCATATAGGTAACTCGTCTTCAAACTTCTGATCTGACAGAGTTCCTCGGTGAAATATTTATTGCTTTCTCTCATCTTCCCCTGATATTTCTCGCTCTTCGTCGATCATATTTTCTTGCTCTTTTACCAACCGGAGTTGGTCTGAGCTCGAATTTGATGATCCTGTAACATCCACTTGCCCTTTTACCAACCGGAGTTGGTCTGAGCTTGTGTTTGTTGATCCTGTAACATCCACAGGTTGATCAGGGAGAAAATTTTTCTCCTCGGGGGTATCAGGATAGGTGAACTCTGCTATAAAATCCGCTACAACTTGCCCTTTAAGCGATGATCTAGGCTCATAGACTATATCGTATTCACCGAGCTCTATTGCCCAGTACATCAATCTCCCTGATTTTTCTAGTTTATGAAGGGCTTGTCTCAATGGCATGTTAGTATATACGACTATAGTATGAGCCTGGAAGTATGGCCTCATTCTCCTACTCGCCTCAATCAGTGCCAGTGCTAACTTTTCCAGCCTTGGATATCTGATCTCTGCTCCTCGAAAGGCCTTACTTGTGTAATAGATTGGTTTTTGTACTCCATTCTCCACTCTTATCAACGTCGTGCTGACTGCATTCTCCGATACTGCCAGATACAAGTACAATTTTTCTCCCATTACTGGCCTAGATAACAATGGAGGTGCTCCCAAGTATTTCTTCAAGTCTTGAAAATCATTCTCACATTCATCATTCCACTCGAAAGTCTTTCGGAGTGTCTTGAAAAATGGGAGACATCGATCAGTTGCTCGCGATACAAATATGTTGAGTGCTGCTACTCGTCCTGTAAGACTTTGCACCTCTTTTTTCGTCGTTGGAGATCGCAGCCCTAATAGAGCTTTGATCTTTTCAGGATTTGCCTCAATGCCTCGTTGATTGACAATGTACCCGAGAAACATGCCTTCTCGTACTCCAAATATGCACTTCGTCGAGTTCAGCTTCATTTGATATTTATCTAGTTGATCAAATGTCTGACATAAGTCAACTAGATGATATGCATCTTTCTTGCTCTTTGTCAGCATATCGTCAATATAGACTTCCATATTGCAACTGATTTGTTCAGCAAAGACTTTGTTCATCAGCCTCTGATATGTCGCACCTGCATTTTTCAAACCAAAAGGCATAACATTATAACAATAAGTTCCCCTAGGGGTAATGAAAGAAGTACTCTCCCTGTCTTCAGGTTTCATTTTAATCTGATTGTAACCAGAATAAGCATCCATGAAGCTCAGCAGCTCGTGTCCCGAGGTAGCATCGACTAGTTGATCAATTCGGGGCAGTGGAAAGTGATCCTTTGGGCATGCTTTGTTGAGGTCGGTGAAGTCTACACACATCCTCCATTTGTTATTCTTCTTCTTCACCATCACCACATTTGCTAACCATTCAGGATATTTAACATCTTCAATAAAGAAGGCGTTCTGAAGCTTCTCGACTTCCTCCTGTATAGCTTGATTCTTCTCGGGGCTGAACACTCTTCTTCTCTGCTTCACAGGTTTGATCTCCTTATTTATATTGAGTTCGTGACATAAGAAATTTGGATCTATTCCGGGCATATCCTCATGACTCCACGCAAAAGTTTGCTTCCTGCTTCTAAGGAAGGTAATCAATTCCTGTTTTAGTGAGGCTTCCAACGACGAACCTATTTGAGTAGTCCGTTCAGGGTGCTCATCGTCCAAAATGATGTTTTCAGTAGCTTCCACCACTTGACCCTTCATGAGTTGCGATTAATCTCTAGGATCCAATGTTTCAATTTCGGCACCTTCATCCACTTGATAGGTAGTAGTCTTTTTCCTTGATTCCTCCAGTTCTTCTTGCTCGGCGGATGAATAATAGCATTCCCGAGCTACTTTCTGATCACCTTTCACAACTCCTACTCCAAAATTTGTTGGAAATTTTAAGCACTGATGCACTGTAGATGGTACAACCTTGAACTTCTTCAATCCTACTCTTCCCATGATGATATTATATGATGATTGAACATTCTTATCCATCACGAAGAAATGTATTCTTTCTGTTCGACAAGCAGGCCACGTACCAATGAATATATCCAACTTGATCGTCCCAAGTGGGAATACTTTATCGCCAGCAAAACCGAGGAGGGGTCTATGATAAGGCTCCAATTGAGATAACTTTAGATTTAAACTATCAAAGCACGAGTAGAACATGATGTCTGTCGAGCTACCATTGTCGACCAGTACTCTTGAAATTATTACTTCCTTCATTCTCATCTTGATCACCAATGGGTCATCATGAGGATACAAAACTCCTTCGTGGTCATACTTTGAAAAACTAATGACCAATTTCTCTTTGTTCACCTTTCTCGGGCAATCCTCCTCAGCTAAATTTATTCGTTGAATGTATGAGAAATCTTGAGCCTCACAGAGGTACGCTTTTCTCTCGGCAGTAAGGTCTCCTCATCCTGCATCTTCACCTGTTATAACATTACAGTCAAATAACCCAAAGCGTATTGAAAATACCTCTCATTCTGGATACCTTGGTCTCTTGGGAAGATCTAGGTCGTCTTCTGGATCAACTTCATGGTTTCTTTTCTTGTTCTCCTCTGCTCGACGAGGAGATCTAGACCTCTCTCTTGCCCGGTCGTTATTTCTTCTTTCGTTTCCACGATCAACATACTTTGATAGCTTTCCTCGTCTGATGAGTGTTTCAATCTCATTCTGAAGAGCTATGCAATTTTTGGTCATATGGCCATGATCTTTATGAAACTCGCAATACTTCGCCTTATTCCTCTTGTCAGGGTCTACCTTCATTTTCTCTGGCCAGTTTAGTTCCTCGTTGTTCTTGATTTCCTCTAGAACATGGTAGATATCCTTCTTCAAAGGAGTATAATTATCATATTTCTTCATCACGTCCCATGCCGACCTGTTTTTTGAATGTTTGTCATTACCATTGTTCTTATGCTCTTTCTTCTTAGCTTTATCGCCTTCCACCTTGGTTTCTTTGGCATCCATATTATTCTTCGCAGCCATAGACTCCTCGGCATTCATAATCTTGGACGCTTTTCCCATCAGGTCTGACATGGTTCTAGGTGGATCTTTGGCCAAAGTGTAGTATAACTTGTTGGGCAGTAGTCCACTCATCAAAGCAGTAATCGCTGTCTTCTCCTCATAATCAATGACTTCAAATTTCTCGTTATTAAAACGAGTTATATAATCTCTGGTACTCTCACCAGCTTTTTGTCCAACACTTAACAAATGTGCTACTCGTTTAACTAGCTTTGCCCCAAAATAGAAATTCCCAATTAATAATTCGGCCAGTTGAAGAAAGGTTGAAATCTTACCCCGAGGAAGATTATTATACCATATTTGAGCAGATCTGGTAAGAGTTCCCGAGAATGCTCTGCATCTCATCTCATCTAGAACAGCATAGATGTCGGTTGTAGCCTGGTATTGTTCTATATGAAGGACAGGGTCAGTCTTTCCATCATATTTTGGGGTCACAACAGGTGCTTTGAACTTTGATGGTGTTGGAAAATCTATAATGGACTGGACAAAAGGTGTTCCTCGAACAAAGGTTCGTTGTAGGGGGTTCTTAGCTTTAACTATTTCCCCCAATCTATCCTCCAGCCTTTGAATAGAGCCTTTCCATGCATCATTTCTTTCCTCGGGCCTATTGGTTCGAGCAGCTGATCGCGTTGAAGTGGCTTCCTGGTATTTATCTTGACGAGCAGCTAGTCGCGACTGGGCAGATCCTTCCCTTAAATCGGATGGTCGTCGAAAACTCCTCGATGGGGCTCTAGGATGACTTTTTCTCCTCCTAGGACCTAATCGATCGAAAGGAGATACTCTTCTTAATCTTTCTAGCGCACTGCCTTGGTCTCTTGGGAAGATCGGGGTCGTCTTCTGGATCAACTTCATGGTTTCTTTTCTTGTTCTCCTCCGCTCGACGAGGAGATCTAGACCTCTCTCTTGCTCGATCGTTATTTCTTCTTTCGTTTCCACGATCAACATACTTTGATAGGTTTCCTCGTCTGATGAGTGTTTCAATCTCATTCTGAAGAGCTATGCAATTTTTGGTCATATGGCCATGATCTTTATGAAGCTTACAATACTTCGCCTTATTCCTCTTGTCAGGGTCTGCCTTCATTTTCTCTGGCCAGTTTAGTTCCTCGTTGTTCTTGATTTCCTCTAGAACATGGTAGATATCCTTCTTCAAAGGAGTATAATTATCATGTTTCTTCATCACATCCCATACCGACCTATTTTTTGAATGTTTGTCATTACCATTGTTCTTATGCTCTTTCTTCTTAGCTTTATCGCCTTCCACCTTGGTTTCTTTGGCATCCATATTCTTCTTCGCAGCCATAGCCTCCTCGGCATTCATAATCTTGGACGCTTTTCCCATCAGGTTTGACATGGTTCTAGGTGGATCTTTGGCCAAAGTGTAGTACAACTTGTTGGGCAGTAGTCCACTCATCAAAGCAGTAATTGATGTTTTCTCCTCATAATCAATGACTTCAAATTTCTCGTTATTAAAATGAGTTATATAATCTTTGGTACTCTCACCAGCTTTTTGTCTAACACTTAACAAATGTGCTACTCGTTTAACTGGCTTTGCCCCAAAATAAAAATTCCCAATGAATAACTCGGCCAGTTAAAGAAAGGTTGAAATCTTACCCCGAGAAAGATTATTATACCATATTTGAGCAGATCCGGTAAGAGTTCCCGAGAATGCTCTGCATCTCATCTCATTTGGAACAGCATAGATGTCGGCTGCAACCTGGTATTGTTCTATATGAAGGACAGGGTCAGTCTTTCCATCATATTTGGGGGTCACAATAGGTGCTTTGAACTTTGATGGTGTTGGAAAATCTACAATGGACTGGACAAAAGGTGTTCCTCGAACAAAGGTTCGTTGTAGGGGGTTCTTAGCTTTAACCATTTCCCCAATCTATCCTCCAGCCTTTAAATAGATCCTTTTCATGCATCATTTCCTTCCTTGGGCCTATTGGTTCGAGCAGTTGATCGCGTTGAAGTGGCTTCTTGGGATTTATCTTGACGAGCAGCTAGTCGCGACTGGGCAGATCCTTCCCTTAAATCTGATGGTCGTCGAAAACTCCTCGATGGGGGCTCTAGGAGGACTTTTTCTCCTCCTAGGACCTAATCGATCGAAAGGAGATACTCTGCTTAATCTTTATAGCGCACTGGTCCTTTCTGGGGAGAGAGTGATACGTTCTTCAGTATCTGTGGCTCGCACTGACGAAGTTCGTCCAGGTTGATAAGAAAAATCTTCAGACTCCTCATTGCGATATGAATTGGTACGCCTAGTACGTGAAGAAGATGCATGGGTATTTCTTTGAATACTTCGTGGTCTTGAATGGGTTGGTGCACCGCCATGGAGGGTTTGTATGAGTTGACGCATAGTTTCTTGCATGACGGTCTGGCCCTGAGCCAGATTTGTCATTATTCCAGTCAGATCTGGAATATTTGGCGGAGCAGATGGATTTGGAGAGCTTCCAGTGTTTCGATTGCTAGATTCTGGAATATCAGCCATTTTTTATGGATTGTTTTTTATGGAAAACGATATTACCAGTCGTTCCCACAGACGGCGCCAATCCGTTGAAGTAAAAAATTAGATCATATCTAATTATTCAATCATAAATAAATAAATGAGACAAAGAATTTTTAAAGTGGTTCAGCCTTATAAGAATGGCCTACGTCCACTGTTATGGTATTGCTGATTGTATGGGAATTCTCGATTATAATTTATCTCAAGAAATTCCGGTCCCCTTTCAATGAGGATTGTACAATGTATTTATAGCCCTGAGGCTGTAATGTGAAAGGGTAATACATTAAATGATGTACATATGAAAGGGTGATACATTCAATGCTCCTTAAGCGTATGCGTCTGAATGATAAGAATTTAATGAACAGTCAAACTGTTGGTTGTCCCGCTATTAATGCTTTGTTCGAGGTGGAGCTCGGACCGCCTGAGTTGCTCGAACCGCCTAAGCTTCTCGGTACTCAAGAGTTCCTCGGAGAGTTCTTGTTCCTCGGAGCGTATGAGTTCCTCGGAGAATGAATGCTCTTCGTTGTAGTATGGTTCCTTGGAATATGTGAGTTCCTCGGAAGTGTTTGTTGTTGCCCTTTAGACTACCACGTGTCTTCATTTTATTGATCCATGTCAGCAGACTAAATTTGGTATCAAAAACGACTATTATGAGAATTCGCAAGTCATATCATGACCTATGCTATGCATGTTAGGGTCTACCGATACGAATGTATATTACCACATGAACCTCGATGTAACAATGATTCCTAAGGTGTCTAAGGAGAGACACTATTACCATTATAAGACACGATATGCAACCTTATATTCATCACTACTAGGGAATATCTACCCCTTGCATTAACATATCACTAGATAAACCTTAGTATACATCTCCAAGGAATTTCAATACGGTTTCACATGCCTATCTATGTGATAATCCCGAAGTCGATCTCACTAAGCTACATCATCTAATTCTCAATGAGTGTTCAACCATGATAACTAACTGCTTTACTATGCAAGCGTTATACTACGTGACAATCTACCAACTAACACGCCTTTGCAATATATGTCATTATAAAGTAAAGACAGTCAATCAAAAATCCCTTTTGGTATCTACAAACACACTAAAATTGTATATTGGGAAGTAAGGGGTAAATTCACGCTCCTTAGTGTGGACAAGAGCAAAGTGAAAACAAGTATGATTTTTCAAACAATTATGAAGGGATATGTATACTACTAATTACGAACTAAAATTAAAATTACACTAACAAATAAAGAAAATGATAAAGTGAGCTAAATATGAGGAGAAAATAATTATGAGATAATTCAAGGGATTAAAATTCACCACTTAACCTATTTATTTTCATTAATTAGTTTGTCTATTTGAAATACCCCAAGACCTATATAAATTCGCAAATCAACTCTCATTGCAAATGTAAATTTACATATAGTCTTTTTAGAAGATTAATATTTAAATTTCACATACTCACAAAAATTAGATTTAAATATTTTCTAATTAATCACCCACTAGGAAAAATTTACTAAAAGTGTTTAAATAATAAAAACGAAATAAGTTTTAGAGTTAAGAAATTCAAATGACAATATCATTCAAAAAATTTCCATCTCTAGTTTAATTAATGAATAAATATTATAATTTGAATTTACGCTTTTCTCTCAAAAATAATTCACCCTCTCTCGAGACGTAAATATAAATTATAAAATTTTAATATTAATAGTCAAAGGGGCATAATAAATAAACAAACTAAAAATAAAAATGATTAAGCAATGGTTCCATCTCACCCTTGAATGGGGTATTTAGCGTCTCATTTTGGTATTATTACATATAAAATGTAATAATGACACAATAAGAGGCATAATAAATAAAATGGAATGGGAAAAAAAAAATTAAACCAAGTCTCCTTGAACTCAATAATAATTTCTCAAACACGAACAATTAATTTCACCCACAAATCTGAGTTTATGAACACTGAAATTTAATACCAACTAAAAATTTGTATTTCACAATAATCTGTCTCACACTCAAGTCACTATATAAAAAAAATTATAAAAGAACAAAAAAAAATGTGTACAACAAAATGAGCTCCAAAAAAATGGAGCTCCTAAACTGCTACTCTGTGTCCCCCTTTCAAATGCCACCCAAGTCTTCAATTTAAGAGTGAAATGAGGCTAAGGGTATAATTGGAAGGTATATTACATGAGGGTAGTTTAGGAAAAAAATGGGGTAAAAGGAGTTTTATTTATGGAGAGGGTTTGTATATGGTAAGATGTATGGTAGTTAGGGTGTGAGTGGGTGAGGTGTTTGTGTTTAGGTGAGGTGTGTGGTAATTGGGTGTGAGTGAGTGTGTTGTTTGGGTGTGAGTAAGGTGTAGGTAAGTGTGTGTGTGTGTGTGTGTGTGTGTGTGTGTGTATTAGTTTGTACCCAACTAAAAAAATAAAAATAAAAATAAACCTAATAAAAACAAGTAAAACAAAAATAAAAACTAAACTAAAAATAAAAATCTAGTAAACTATTAAAGACTAATCTTAAAAATAAAAAGAAATAAAAATAAACATTAAAAATCTAATAAAACTAAAAAAAAACTAAAATCCTAAATAAAAAATATAAAAGACACAAAATAAAAATCTTTTAAAACTAAAAATATAATCCTGATATAGTAAAACTAAAGAAAGATAAAATCTAATTAAACTAGAAAATAAATTCCTAAAAACTACTCCTAATAAAAATAAAGATAAAGATAAAGATAAAAATTAAAAACTAATAAAAATCAAATTCGAAATATAAAAATATAAAAATAAAAATAAATCCTAGAAAATTCTAAATAAATCTAAAAATAAAAACGAATCAAATAAAAATCTTAAAAAATAAAAGTACAAACACAACACACACACACGGGGTTCCGGGTAGGTTTAGGCTCGGGTAAGGTATGGGACGGGAAATTAACTCCATAAATCGCACATTTGCCATGAAATAAGCGTTTGAACTTCGCAAACGGCGATCAATCCTGCACATTAAATATTTACGCATATAAGACCCAATTTTGTCAAGAATTAGCAACTACAATACGTCTATTCGGGGTATAAAATATACACTTTTGGGTGCTTATCAATCAACAACTTTCCATTACCAGGACCAAGAAGACACAAGGAATACAAGGGATTAGGCGACTACCAAGACAAAGAAAATGATCAAATTCCTATAACGAAGCAAGCCACGTGAAGTACGACTGCGTAACGTACCACGTGAAGTCTATAACTCTTACCAATATCTTGTTAAAGCCTTAGTCTGACCACTTACCCTAGATTGGCCCATTAACCCAAACGATTTCTAACTATGAGTCACCCATCCTTACTAGATGAACGAAATACAAAAGCAATTACTTCGAAAAGTTGAAACGCTAGGCTTCCCTCCTTAGGGATAATGCTACATAACCATCACTGGATAGTACAACAACTCGAACCAAATGAAATTTCATTCTTTCAACGCTCATCGTTACTCACTGACCTATCATACCTAGGACCCCATAGCTTCAACGTTCAATAACTAACCCCAATTTTCGAGATCACTTTCATCAAGTGAAACATAGCCCTCACATAGTCTCAATCATCCAACTCATGAACTGTTGCTACCACCCCCAGCACCACCTAATTCCAAATCATGATCATTCTAATGGCATTCCAATTCTTAATCATCACTCATGCCTAATGATTTTCCCTCCACAGAGTCACTACTAGCTATACAGGTAGAACACTTAGGTGCTATAATTATGCCTAACACTTCATCCCGAGTATCATTTCTAGAAGCCGGAATGAACCTCACTGATAGAAAGAACTTTTGCTTGTATTTTTATCGTTGTTGTAAAAGCTCCTTCTAATCAAAACCTCAAATACCTACAAATAAAATAATCTCAAGTGTAGAGGTAAGTAAGGGTATCAATCCACATTCTAGGGAGTAAGCTAGAGACAAATTCAATTGTAATTCACTTTTTATTTTCTTTTTGTGCTTTTTCACTTTTCTAATTTTTTTAGCTTTTTTAATATTAAAACAATTGGGTGAGGTGAGGTGAGGGTATAGGGGGTTAGGTGAGGGTGTAGGATTGTGTGTGTGGTTGTAAGAGTATGTAAGGAATGTGTGTGTTAATGTGTGTTTTAATTTCAATAAAAATAATACTAAAAAAAACTAAAACTAATTGTTGATACCAAATTTAGTGTGCTGGCATGGACCACTCACTTACAGACACGTGTCTGCCAACGTGGCAATTACGTATACTTCTATCGAGCAACTCAAGATCACCAATCAACTAAGAAGCCCCGAGGAACTCAGGGGCCCCAGCAGCTCAAGCGTGTCGAGCAGCTTAGGCGGTCCGAGCAGCTTAGGCGGTTCGAGCTATATAGCATACAAAGCACTCAAATCAGGATGATCAAGGAGACGTCTACGCATTAAATGATCATTATCATACAGATGTACATGTCTACTAGATAACAGCTCATTGCCCTTTCATTTGTACAGCCTGGAGGCTATAAATACATTGTAACCTCCTCATTAGAAGGGGACTAGGAATTTCTTGGTAAATCCATTATCGGGAATTCCAAGCAAACAATCAGCAATAACAAAAACAGTGGACGTAGGCCATTCTTGCAAGGCTGAACCGCTTTAAAAATCAATTGTCTATTATTTCTTTATTCATTTTTATCTGTGATTAAAATAATTAGGTCAAATCTAATTTTTTACATCAACGGATTGACGCCGTCTGTGGGAAACGACTGTAATTATCATTTTTCACCAAAATAATTCATCACCAATGGGTGATCATCCTAAATCTAGAATTCAAAACGTTGGGATCCCTCCAAATCCTCCATCTACTCCTCCAAATGTCCAAGATCTGGCCGGTATAATGGCTAATTTGGCCAAAGGGCAAACGGCCATGCAAGAAACCATGTGTCAACTCATACAAACCGTTCAGGGCGGAGTGCCAGCCCAATCGGGACAACGAAGCGTTTAAAGAAATAATCTTTTACTCTCTTCGCGAAATAGGCGAACGTTATTCCCAGAGGAATCTCAGTCCAAGCGCACCGATTCATATTGTACTGAGAGATCTAATGATCCTTCTTATCAGCCTGGACGGACTTTGTCAGTACGAGCTATAGACACTCAACAAAACATCACTCTGTCTTCAGAAAGGACAAGTGATCTTGAAAGATTGAGTCGAGTTTCACCTTTTGATCGTTTGGGTCCTAGGAGGAATAGAAGTCCCCTTAGGATTATGTCAAGGAACTCTCAACGACCATCTGATTTAAAGGAAGGCTCTGCCCAATCACGACTAGCTGCTCATCATGAAAGATCCCAAGAGGCAAATTCAACACGATCAGTTACTCGAACCAATAGGATCGAAGAAGGCAATGACGCATGGAAGGGCTCAATTCAAAGGTTGGAGGATAGATTAGGGGAGATGGATAAAACCAAGACCATCTACAAAGGACTTTTGTCCGAGGAACACCATTCATACAATAGATTGTGGACTTTCCCACACCGTCAAAATTCAAATCCCCGGTAGTAACACCAAAATACGATGGAAAAACAGATCATGTTCTCCATATAGAACAATACCAAGCAGCTACTGATATCTATGTTGTTCCAGACGAGATGAGATGCAGGGCATTTTCAAGAACTCTTATCGGATCTGCTCAGATATGGTATAATAACCTTCCTCAGGGAAAATTGCAACCTTCTTTCAGCTAGCAGAACTCTTTATTAGAAATTTATGTTTTAGAGAAAAGCCAGTCAAATGAGTAGCACATTTGCTAAGTGTTAGACAAAAGGCAGGTGAAAGCACCGGGGATTATATTACTCGTTTCAATAACGAGAAACTGGAAGTAATTGATTATGAGGAGAAAACTGCAATTACTGCTTTGATGAGTGGACTGTTACCCAATAAATTGTACTACACTTTAGCCAAAGATCTGCCCAGGACCATGGCAGAATTGATGGCAAAAGAAGCCAAAATCATGAATGTCGAGGAAGCCATGGCTACGAAGAAGAACACAGACACTAAGGAGACCAAGGTGGAAGATGGAAAAACTGAAAAGAAGGATCAAAAGAACAATGGTGGTAACAGGCAATCAAAGGGTAAGCAAGCATTGGAACAGATGAAGAAATACGGAAATTATACTCTCTTGAAAGTGGATATAAATCACATTCTGGAAGAGATCAAGAGCAGCGAGGAGCTAGCCTGGCCAGCAAAAATGAAGGCAGATCCTGATAAGAGAGACAAGTCTAAATATTGCGAATTCCACAAAGATCACGGTCATACGACCAATCGTTGCATAGCTCTTCAGAATGAAATTGAAGCACTCATTAGACGGGGAAAATTGACCAAGTATGTTGATCATCAAAGCGATGGTCGAACCCGCGAACGAGGAAGGCAAAGGTCTAAATCCCCTCTTCGGACAAAAGATAACAAGAAAAGAGATCATGAAGATGATCCAGAAGATGACCCCGATCTCCCCAAAAGACCAAGACAGCCAGAACGTGAGGTATTTTCAATCCACTTTGGATCATTTGAGTGTACTGTCATTACAGGTGGTGATGCAGGAGGATGAGATCTTACCGCCAAAGGAAAGCTTATCTTAATGAGGCTCATCGGTTCCAAAGAACGACCTCGCAGGTGTGCTATATCCTCATGATGACCCATTGGTAATCAAAATGAGAATGAAGGAAGTAATGATTTCACAAGTATTAGTGGATAATGGTAGCTCAGCAGATATCATGTTCTACCCATGTTTTGATAGTTTGAATCTAAAGTTATCCCAGTTGGAACCATATCATAGGCCCCTCCTTGGTTTTACTGGCGAGAAAGTTTTTCCACTTGGAACGATCAAGTTGGATATGTTCATCGGTGCATAGCCTGCTTGTCGAACAGAAAGAGTACGCTTTTTAGTGATGGATAAAAATGTCCAATCAGCTTACAATATCATCATGGGAAGGGTAGGTTTGAAAAAGTTCGAAGAAGTACCATCTTCTATACATCAATGTTTAAAATTCCCAACCAACTTTGGAGTAGGAGTGGTAAAGGGCGACCAAAAAGCAGCTCGGGAATGCTACTATTCATCTACCGAGCAAGAAGAGCGTGAATAATTCAAGAAGAAGACTACTACTTATTAGGTAGATGAGATAGAAGATGAGGAGATTGATACTTTAGACCCAAGAGATGAGTCTCAGATCGTTAAGGGTCGGGTCATGGAGGCTACTGAAAATTTCATTCTAGACGATGAGCATCCAGAATGAACAACTCAAATCGGTGCGTCACTAGATGTGTAAATAAAGCAAGAGCTGGTAGAATTTTTAAGATGCGAAAAGCAGACTTTTACATGGAGTCACGAAGATATTCCAGGGATAGACCCAAATTTCTTGTGCACGAGCTCAACGTGAACAAGGAAATCAAGCTAGTGAAGCAACGAATAAGGGTATTCAGTCCCGAGAAGAACCAAGCCATACAAGAATAAGTAGAGAAACTGCAAAAAGCCTCTTTTATTAATGATGTCAAATATCTTGATTGGCTAGCGGATGTGGTAATGGTGAAGAAGAAAAATAACAAGTGGAGGATGTGTGTAGACTTCACCGACCTTAATAAGGCATGCCTAAAGGATCATTTTTCTTTGACCCGAATTGATCAACTGGTGGATGCTACCTCGGGGCACGAATTATTAAGTTTCATGGATGCTTATTCAGGTTATAACCAGATTAAAATGAAACCTAAAGATAGGGAGAGTACCTCTTTTATCACCCCAAGGGAACTTATTGCTATAATGTTATGCCTTTCGGTCTTTAAAATGCAGGTGCGACGTATCAGAGGCTGGTGAATAAGGTGTTTGCAGTACAGATAGGTAATAATATGGAGGTGTATGTTGACGATATGCTGACAAAGAGCAAGAAAGTTGTTGATCATCTAATTGACCTAGATCAGACCTTTGATCAACTAGAAAAATTTCAAATGAAGTTGAATCCCACTAAGTGCATATTCGGAGTACGATAAGGAATGTTCCTCGGATATATTATCAATCAATGTGGAATTGAAGCAAATCCTGAGAAGATCAAGGCTTTATTAGAGCTAAGATCTCCAACCACAAAAAAGGAGGTGCAAAGTCTCACAGGGCGAGTAGCAACACTCAACAGATTTATGTCACGAGCAACAGATAGATGTCTCCCCTTCTTCAAAACACTCCGAAAAACATTTGAGTGGAATGATGAATGTGAGGAGGCATTTTAAGAACTGAAGAAGTATCTAGGAATACCTCCCTTGTTATCTAGACCAGTGATGGGAGAGAGATTATACTTATATCTGGCCGTTTCAGAGAACGCAGTTAGCTCGGCGTTGATAATAATGGAAGGTGGAGTGCAGAAACCAGTCTACTACACTAGCAAAGCTTTTCGAGGAGCATAAATCAGATATACAAGGTTAGAGAAGTTAGAATTAGTGCTAATTGAAGCCAGCAGAAGAATGAAACCATACTTCCAAGCCCATACTATAGTTGTATACACTGATATGCTATTAAGGCAAGTTCTGCATAAGCCGGAGAAATTGGGAAGATTGATGTACTGGGCAGTGGAGATCGGTGAATATGACATAGTTTATGAGCCTAGATCGTCTCTAAAAGGGAAGGCAGTGGCAGATTTTATTGCAGAGTTCACCTATCCTGATGCCTCCGAAGAGAAGAAATTGAATACCGACCAGCATGTGGATGTGACAGGA